>JAVJIF010030373.1:0-459508 GCA_038442645.1 Agave tequilana | reverse complement strand
GAATAAGATTAACGAAAAAGAAAAAAGAAAAAAATGTTATGAGAGAACACAGATCTCATCAATCTGTGTTGGGGAAAAAGAAGATAAGATGTTTATTTATAAATTATAGAGAGAGAGAGAGAGGAGAGTCAGGAAGTAGAATTATCTTGGGTTTTAGCATTTCTTTTTAGTTTTCTGAAGGATATCTTGTAGTTGATCTCGGCCATTCTTTCCTTGATCGAGTTTGATACAAGTCAGTACTGGGAGGATGTCCATTTAAGGGATCTAGTGGTCAATTTTTGACCCCTTTTGTAATCGTGACACATATCCATCCAGCCCCAGATAAGCACATGACACATGGCTGCTTCTAGAACCTTCGTGCAAGAGTCTTCAGTTAATTCAAACTCCAAGCAGATCGGGTAGTTAGAAGGAGGAGATAGATTGGTTATGAGAATCTTTATCTCTATGTTAATTCTCTCTTTAAATTTGACAGTTACATTATCTATCTACACCTAGACACAGACTACCAGATGGAGAAAAACTCTCATTCATCCTATTCAAAGCAGAACGTTTAGCTCTAACTGCCTCTGAGATAAGAAAACTTAATACTTAAATAGAGCTGGACTCTATAGCCTTATTCAACTGATACCACCAGTATAAATAACAGACCCCTTCCAATGTGAAAGAGATCAATCAATCGACTAACTAATCAATCAAGTTAGAAACCTAGCACACAAAGAAACCCCTCTTATAATCGCCATTATCATAGTAAAATTTCTCCCCCTCTCTCCGTGATTTTTCTCATTTGGGTTTTTCACGTAATTCTCTATATTTGCGGTAGATTTTTTGTGATTTGCTTTTCCCATCTCCACAAATCTGGTGCGTGGATTAATTGCTTAGGAATTATCCACTGTATTTGATGCTTTTGTTAAGGTCTTGAGACCATATTCTTGAGATCTCCCCATCCAATACCCTAACTCTTTCTCAAAACAGCCTCGCACCGATATGGCTTCACCAAGAAAATGTCTTGCAGGCCATGGTCGCTGCCTCCGCCAGTTCAAAAGGAAAAAAAGAAAGCTATCAAAACTGCTAAGCCTGTGAGTCATCAAACCAATCTATCTGACGCCCACATTCATGACGATAAAGATTCTCACTCTTCCACTGCCACGCCACAGAGGGCGGGGGTCACTGAACCTAACCCTAATATACTAGCGAGCAACTCCTCCAGAGGCTTTTCAACTTCAGAAGAAGATGGAGGACCAACAAGTAGAGAGGATCCAACTATGCGAGACGGCCGCCCTTGAAAAATACAAAGCAACTCGTATCCAGACGCGACTGCTCAAACAAAGTTGATGCACTACAAAAGTCGCAGTCCTCCCAAGGAAGAACGTAGGCTCCCCCTCACCACTATGTGATCCAGAATCTGTGCACTCCACTGGCAGCTCAAGGCGCGATCAGTCGGAGACCCGCAATGATGATGATCGCTCTAAGGATTCAGAGCATTCCTGAGGCCTGAAATTCCTCACATAAAGGATGTCATGAACCTAGTTCAGAAATAACTTAATCAGATGGTCCAACAGTTTTTGAAAGGAATGGAGCATAGTGGTCTAAGGTCTTCTGACTCACCACTATCGTAGGAGATCACCACACTTTGTTTACGATAAAGTTTGTGATGCCCACCTTCGACCACTACTCTGGAACCTCTGACCCCTCTTGCATCTCGCCAGATCCAAAACAAAATTGCGGTGTACGCTCGTAATGACCTCCTCCTCTGTCTGGTGTTCCCTTTCAGTCTCTAGAGAGCCGCCTACCACTGGTCATATTCACTCCAGAAGAACTCACTTTGGAGTTTCGATGACATAACAGATGCATTCTAAACTAGTTCACCTCTCGGAGAGAGTTTCAAAAGAATAGCAATCACCTCCTCACAATTAAGATGAGATCGAGGGAAAGCCGGAAGAGCCACGTTAACTACTTCCAGGGCTAGATGGCTCTAGTATGCAACTGTAATGATTATGTAGCCGAGCACTACCTTCATCAGTGGGTTGCAAGTTACCCACCCCTTCTATAAGCACCTGGTGAAGAATAACATCACCAAGATGACAGACATCATTGTTCGAGTATAGAAGTACATGCAAACTGAAGAGACGACTTGGGCTACCACAAGTCGCCCGCCCAGATAAGGGCCTGAAGTCGAGAAGCTGAAATCACAATCCCCCAAGGAAGAATCCAAGCCAGAATTCCTCTGCTATCTGTAAGCTGCCTAGGCATGCACTTGAGTCCGGCAATGAAAGTGTAGTAGAGCCTGACCTTGTTCCCTTCAGAATACCAATCGATCATGTCTTCAACGCCATCAAAGACCAGCCTTGGGTCAAGCGTCCCACCAAATTGCTCCTGCAGAACCCGAAAGGACTAGGTTCTAGAGACTACTGTGCTTTCCACGATGGGTATGGCCACCTCACAGTGAACTGTCGCACCCTCCGATGGCACCTTTAGGACCTGGTCAATGAATGGCGTCTCTGAGAGTTCATCCTCAACCTTAAATAGCCCACAGAGATTAGAGTGCAGAGGCAGCTTGAGACTATAGACGTACACCCGACAGTGCTCTCATCCAATATAGAGAGGTGAATGCTATCTTCAGGAACTCCCTGGTAGAAGGCACCACAGTGAAGGGAAGAGCCATCTACATCAATGAAGCTCGGAGAGACAGTTATCCGACAATATTGACATGCCCACCTTCATCACTGGGCAGGCTTGTCTTCTTCTTAGAGGAAGATGCCTACGTTGTCACTTCCCGCATAACAATGCTTTGTTCGTGACAATATATATCGACTGCTGCAAGGTGTCAAAGATCTTGGTCGACGGGGGAAGCAATGTCAATATCCTTTACAGACATGCCCTAGAAAGAATGGAAGACACTTCCGAGTTGGCCAGAAAGATGATCATCCCTCAGACCCAATCATTTCTCTACGGATTTGATGAGAGCGAAGCTTGCTCTCCTGGCACAGTCGAATTCCCGATCCGAGCGGATTCATACAATGTCGTCATAGGATTCTGTGTCCTTGATGTTGCATCTCCTTACAATACAATCCTTGGGAGACCATGGATACACATGATAAGAGCTGTCCCGTTCACCTATCATCAACTGCTTAAGTACCCCACACTATTATGATCGAGCATGACCTGTACAAAAAAATACAGACTTTTAGAGAAGTACTAGGTCTTCGATGTTACCATGTAGCCTATGGTTAACGGGTCGTGATCCACAGGGAGGGACTGTGATGGAAGCTTTATAGTAAGTTTCTTCTTTTAATTAACTAAAACAGATTAAGAGTTCTCTTCTCAGTTTTAAAAGAAAAAATAAAATAGTAAAGAAGGAGATGTAGAAGAAGAGATTGTGGTATTGTTGTTATTTTATTTATAAAAGAAAAGGAAACAAAAAGAGATAAAGAAAAGTGTTGGTACAAAAATCAAAAATAAAAAAGATAAAGAAGAGTATTTAAGATGGTCTTGTTAATTCAAAAGAAAAAAAATAAGTTCAAAGAAAAAGAATTAAAAGATAAAGTGTTCACTGAAAATTGTTAAATTAAACTAAAAAAGAAAAATAGAAAAGAGATAAAGGAAGAAGATTTATCTCATTTGTAGATTAACATACCATGATTAGATGTTAGATGTGAAATAATGTAAAGTAAAGTAGTAGAAAGATGTACATGAAAGTAGTGCTTGGCCAGATTGAGTATGAAGAAAAAGTGGGAAACCTCCATTGATTGTCACCTTCAATATAAGCTTCTTGAGGAAAAGATTACATAGTGTCACTCTACATTAACTCTTTCTCTCTTTTCATCATGTAACTCTCTCTAATCTAAAAATAAAATAAAAGAGAAAACAAAAATTATATTGAAGAAGAAAAAAACCTAAACTCAACTAGCCTAAATCTCTCTCTGGAGTAGTGCTCTATCTACCTTCGAAGTATGAGGGTATTTATAGGAGAAAATCAGAGGGATAAAAAGTGTATGAAGATAGAGAGATGGCTATTTCTGAATTTGAATCCTTCTCTTATCCCCAAACTTAATTTGATTTATCCAGAATTTTATGTAGAAATTCAATTCTAATCTGCAACTTGATATCGCGTTGATTGCTGAATATTACTTATCTAATGATAGAATTGAAAAGAGTTACCAACATAAGAATTGTAGCTCTTTACGTTTTCTTTCTGGATCATCTTGAATCATAAGATTTGAGTTTCGGTAGCAAAAATTATGATTAAAATACTAAACAATATCCATTCTAAATTCGAGTCTAAATTGATTTAAAATTCTAAATTTACTTGAATTTTCCTCCTTATCTCCAAATATGATTGATTCATCTCATCGATTGATTTTCTCTCCATCCATTTATCCTCTTGAATTTTCAATTTGTCTTCTTAAGATATCTATTTATCTTCAGCGAAACCAATATGGTCTTCAAACAATCCATTTTTTCCTTGAAATTAGATGATATTATCTTATCTGATATATCTAGTTTTCAGATAGATAGCTTTTAGAATATTTAGATTTGAATCGATCCCTTTTTTTGAATTTTTGGATTTAATTGGATAAATCTGTCAATCTCTCTCTATTCTTCCTTAATTACCTTACATGACACTGGACATGAAAATATATTAATAGAAAAGTTTTATTTAAATATAAATGTAGAAGTATGACACATATGATATGAAAATTTGTAATGCACATGTATGATCACACACAATCGGGGATGACCAACATAAGGGTGACGAAGTGATGGCCAAAGACAGTAGCTGCAGTAGCTCAAAAGAGGTTCAGCTAGGCGCAAATAACCTTCCAAGCGGGTCCTAACGTAGAATCCTGTGGATAAGAAATAGAAGAAGATTGCTGATCAATTGCAATCGCAGTACATCAGGAGCTAAGATCCCGACCTACACATCGAGTCAGTAAACCCCGATAGCAAGACCGAGGAGGATTCTGAATTGTTTAGTGTAAATCTGTGTCACCCTGAGTGGACCCTCCGAATTAGCTCAAATCTGTACCCCTATGAGAAGATGTTATTCAAACAGTCCTTGTCAGACAATTCAGATGTATTCGGACAACACCGTCTTCCCCTCGGCTCCCGCCTGCCCCTTTCTTCGATATATATATATATATATATATATATATATATATATATATATATATATATATATATATATATATATATATATATATATATATATATATATATATATATATATATATATATATAATATATATAAACACGAAACATGTATGTACAATACTACATACAAGCCAAAATGTTACACACCATCCTATTCATATATTTTAGTGTTTATTTATAACAACAAGTTCAACTTATCTGGTCTTTTACTCCAAATTTTAAGCATGTACCACAAACATACCATTAATTTGATTCGGAATATGATGAACAACATAATTAATAAACATACTCAAGATGTACACAGAAGATCATGCACACAGACAATACACATAAAAATCAATTATCAATCTTCCTCTAATTATGCAACATACTATATATAATCATACATTAACAACTATACCAATTAATAACAGTAACAATCTATTAATCATCCAAATTCATATATATATAAATAATTCTTGAGGGAATGCTTACAGTACTGTATAGTCACATGAGTTATTATACTAGACATGTATTACCATTCATATATATGCAACGCTATTTTTTATATCACTCGTTATGCCAATAGGAAGCAACTTTTCATGGCTTTCTGTTCTCTCAATTTTATTAATTTGGTTCCCAACATCATATCTCTAAAATTCATTATAAATCAATTTGAAAACTTATATTATTTCAGTTAATTTGTCTGTGGCCACTCTCTAAATTGTAATTCAAAAAAGAGAATGGTTAGGAGATCCTGAAAAGAATGAGATTCATACTTATCACAATACTTACTAGAACAGATAAGTTCAATTCTACGCATGGCTTACTATACATTTTATGGTGACTATGATTCATTATTAAATCAGAGTCTAATGCACCTATGACTACACATGTTTGTATAAATACCAAATGACCGCAATAGATATTCTCTTAACAATCAAAGTGGTGAAAGATTTTCTTATGAAGCTATATATGTGTATTATAATATAGTACTTTTTATGTGATGCTCTAAGTAGATTTGAATTTTTTCATAGAAACTAAAATAATTTGAAACGTCATAGTCACCGTTTAACCCATGGCGTATTGTAAACATCACACCCAATAAAAGAAAGGGACTTAATTAGAATTGATAAGATGTAGTACATATAATTGAAAGTCATAAGTTCAAGTATGTCTCAAGTTTATTAACTTTATAGGACATTCACTATCTGTCAAAGGGATAATTTGGGGTTAGGATTTTAACTTTATATGTACATATATTCTATCCCTTGATGCTGTTTGACTATTGGTGAAAATCTCAGCTATAGTAGCATTCTACAATAGACATGATATCCATCGATATGCAAAAGTATTACGTGCATAGCGAGTCTGGCTAGACATATATGTAAGTTAAGACCGTAAAGAGAAGAGGAAATGACTTATTATACTTGTTAATTGAGATGTAACTTTCTTGATTTAACATATAATTAAATAAGACCAAAAAAATCAACTATTCCTTAGATATCTTTGTTATGGTGTAACCAATGTGGTCGCAACCAAAATTTATATATATATAAAAAATTATCTTCAGCTATGCATGGATTAAGTTAAACTATGAAACTGTTTGGATTTTCACTAATACTGATCTTGATACTACCGGTTTTACTATTCTGATATTCCAACTTTTAATATCACACCAAGAAAATCTTTCTTTTCTATTAATGTTCGTGCTTATTTATCAATAAATAATGTGCACAATTAATTATAAATTTCATGTTCTTTCACCTAGTAGTCTACTATCAGTATACTCAACATTAAACGTTAACTTATCCAATTATCAGTTAGTTAAGATTGATATAACTATTAGTCTATACAAGCAACTTCTGATATTTCATGATTTTTCCCATTCACTATTTGCCAATTGATATCCTATTCCGAGTCAATATATTAAGATATGGAAGGATTTATATGTTAGGATGAATATATCTTTTGAAGTCCACAACACAATGATTCTCTATTTGTCAGTAAGGATAAATGTTGATTTAGGTTTGATGATAATTGTCAACATACCGAGTATATATAGGCAGAACACCATTTATAAGACATTATTATGAAAGGTCAATACACTAACAATTAATTACCATATACACGCTGATGTGAAACGGGGACCCTATGGTGTGGTATAACAGTGATGGACTTGAATTCGCAATGTTTTACTAAAATTTATGATCTTCGGCAGGAAATTATTTAGAACTAGCAATGCCACCAGATGGATTTAACAATGTTTGCAATTATAGTTTAGATAACCAAGTCTTGATAAATTCAATACAATACTCAGTTAGCATGAACAGTCCTATTGCCAATGTCAAGATCAATAGATAACAAGTATGAAACAAAATCACGCGCTCGCATTTATAATAGATAGCAGGAAAGCATGATAATAGTTCAGAGATCAAAATTCATGGGGTAATCTAACTAATATCTAATTGCTGAAAATAGAAGATTACCTACTGAGTAGCTCATTTTCAGGTATCCGTTGTTGATCTTGTTTCTTAGCTTGTTGATCTTTGATGTTTTGCTTGTAATCTTTAGCTGTAGCCTGATCTGATTGCATAATCTGATAAATGTTTTTTTTTGCAGGTGGGCTGAAGTAAGTCATAACCTGACCGGAGTACTTGGCCGGGTCCTGTTGTCACAACGACGTGAAGGAGGGGCTGCTCTTGGACCACTACATGCAAGGAAGTAGGGATGCCGTTGATGGAGAGATTGGCTGAATTCCTGGTGGTTGCAGGAGAGATGGCATGGAGGTCGATGCATGCGTGGATGGAAAGGAGTTGATCTCAGTTGATGCCTGTTGAAGGACGCTGGGGCTTGATGAAGTCCGCGAGGCGCAGGGAGCTCGGTGTGTTACTGTCGTGAGAGAGAGAGTGTGGGTGCTGTTGAGTTAGCGGGAAAGAACGAAGGGGGAAATGGAGTTGAGGTTGTGGGTTTTGTTTTTGGTTTTCTGGCTGTGGATTTTTTTTTTCTTTTGGGTTCACTGGTGGCAAAATGAAGGAGAATGAGGTGGGGTTTGTTTACGTGGGGGTGAAGGAGGAGAACAAGTGGGTTTCTCTCTGTCCTTTTTGCACGCGTCGGAAAAGGGATGATTCAATTGTAAAATTCCTTTGATTGGATAGAAGATTACAACAGATTGGTCTTCCGATTACAAGGGAGGGAGGATGTTGAGTCTTGAATCCTCCCTTTGTTTAAGGCTGGGTTCTTCAAGTGGCGGTGGAGAGTGAATCTTGTTCTCCGTTGACCGGGTGACCGTCGAGACCTTCCAGGGATCTCCTCTTCGGATGGCAGACGGAGTAGCTCAGCTCTGTCTACCAAAACTCTCAAAGAGAAGGTAGGCAAAGAACAACTTGAGCGCAGCAAGTTCTCTGAAGGGTTTTACTCTCTTTCTTTTCTCCTCCCTCTTAATTGGCCGACCAAGAAAAAGATCCCTTCTCTTCATAGCGACGGGGCTATTTATAGGGGTTTCAGGGGCGTACGTGCCTCCTAAAAACACTCCATAATGGGGCTAACTTTCCCCGTTATGTGGGCCGTGATTGGCCCTGAAACCAGGACGGTTACAACTGAGGCGCGGGTATCAACCCACGTGCCTTGGAACTGCTGAGACGCGGGTTTCGGCCCTCGCGCCTTGGTGCTGAGACGCTGGTTTGGACCCTCGAACCTTGGTGCTGGACGCATCGCGCCTTGGTGCTGAGACGCGGCTTTCGGGCTTCGCGCCTCGATGCTGAGACGCGGGTTTGGACCCTCGCGCCTTGGTGCTGAGACGCAGGTTTGGACCCTCGCGCCTTGGTGCTGAGACGCGGCTAATATTAACCTTCCGTCTGGGAATTCTGCTTTTCAATGGCTTGATTTTTAGACAGCCTACAGAAGGCGACTCGGCCCTATGCCTAAGGGCGTGTGCCTCTTGTACTTGACGAGGCGCGCAAGCTTCGTCTTGGCGTTTGGTGAGTTGGACTTCAGAGGACCTAATTTGGGGAGTCTCGCGTTTGGGCCGCCAAACGCGGACTTCGCGTGCTGGATGTGGCGCGGCCAAGACGCCGGATCGAACTTTGCGTCCTGCCTCAGTTGGACAATCAGAAGTTCCAACTTGCAGTTGACGCGCACGCCTCCTCTGTCGATGCTCAGCGTTTCGGTTGCGTCGTGGAGGTGGAGAGAACCCAACAATGACTTGGTGCTGAGGGAGAAGGTGGACTGGTTGGACACCAGAGATTTGGACCACACGGGTCTCGTGAGAGACGTTGACGCGTGTGTTCCGCATGGCGCGGCTGGTCGCAACGGCAGTTGTGCCTGGGACCACGGGGGCCTCCTGAGAGACGTTGGCGCGTGTATCCTGCTTAGCACAGTTGGTTGTGACACCCTTTGCAGCCGCTGCGTCTGAGAGAGTCTCAGGGCGGGTTTCGGGGCAAGTCCCCGTGGAGACCCTGCGATAGAAGCGGGTCTTTGGGCTCTTGGAGCCGGAAGAGAGAAACTCTTCATACTTTGCCTGGTCGAACTTGACAACGAGCGATTCGACCATCTTCCCCTTTTGGAGGACGTCACCTTGCGCCACGATTTGTTCATCGGTAACAAACGTGTTCCCCAGCGGAGTCGCCATCTCTTGTACGCGTCGAAAAAGGGATGATTCAATTGTAAAATTCCTTTGATTGGATAGAAGATTACAACAGATCGGTCTTCCGATTACAAGGGAGGGAGGATGTTGAGTCTTGAATCCTCCCTTTGTTTAAGGCTGGGTTCTTCAAGTGGCGGTGGAGAGTGAATCTTGTTCTCCGTTGACCGGGTGACCGTCGAGACCTTCCAGGGATCTCCTCTTCGGATGGCAGACGGAGTAGCTCAGCTCTGTCTACCAAAACTCTCAAAGAGAAGGTAGGCAAAGAACAACTTGAGCGCAGCAAGTTCTCTGAAGGGTTTTACTCTCTTTCTTTTCTCCTCCCTCTTGATTGGCCGACCAAGAAAAAGATGATCCCTTCTCTTCATAGAGACGGAGCTATTTATAGGGGTTTCAGGGGCGTACGTGCCTCCTAAAAACACTCCATAATGGGGGCTAACTTTCCCCGTTATGTGGGCCGTGATTGGCCCTGAAACCGGGACGGTTACAACTGAGGCGCGGGTATCAACCCACGTGCCTTGGAACTGCTGAGACGCGGGTTTCGGCCCTCGTGCCTTGGTGCTGAGACGCGGCTTTCGGGCTTCGCGCCTCGACGCTGAGACGCGGGTTTGGACCCTCGCGCCTTGGTGCTGAGACGCAGGTTTGGACCCTCGCGCCTTGGTGCTGAGACGCGGCTAATATTAACCTTGCGTCTTGGAATTCTGCTTTTCAATGGCTTGATTTTTAGACAGGGGATGATTCAATTGTAAAATTCCTTTGATTGGATAGAAGATTACAACAGATCGGTCTTCCGATTACAAGGGAGGGAGGATGTTGAGTCTTGAATCCTCCCTTTGTTTAAGGCTGGGTTCTTCAAGTGGCGGTGGAGAGTGAATCTTGTTCTCCGTTGACCGGGTGACCGTCGAGACCTTCCAGGGATCTCCTCTTCGGATGGCAGACGGAGTAGCTCAGCTCTGTCTACCAAAACTCTCAAAGAGAAGGTAGGCAAAGAACAACATGAGCGCAGCAAGTTCTCTGAAGGGTTTTACTCTCTTTCTTTTCTCCTCCCTCTTGATTGGCCGACCAAGAAAAAGATCCCTTCTCTTCATAGCAACGGGGCTATTTATAGGGGTTTCAGGGGCGTACGTGCCTCCTAAAAACACTCCATAATGGGGGCTAACTTTCCCCGTTATGTGGGCCGTGATTGGCCCCGAAACCAGGACGGTTACAACTGAGGCGCGGGTATCAACCCACGTGCCTTGGAACTGCTGAGACGCGGGTTTCGACCCTCGCGCCTTGGTGCTGAGACGCTGGTTTGGACCCTCGAGCCTTGGTGCTGGACGCGGGTTTGGAACCTCGCGCCTTGGTGCTGAGACGCTGCTTTCGGGCTTCGCACCTCGACGCTGAGACGCGGGTTTGGACCCTCGCGCCTTGGTGCTGAGACGCAGCTTTGGACCCTCGCGCCTTGGTGTTGAGGCGCGGCTAATATTAACCTTGCGTCTTGGAATTCTGCTTTTCAATGGCTTAATTTTTAGACAGCCTACAGAACCCCCTCCAAAGTTTTTGACATTCCGCAGTTAAGTGGGACGGATTTCAAAATACTTTGGACTTTAGTTGAATTCGCCCTTATGACTTGACAGTCAAACGCTCTGGGTTTGATCTTATCTGGAGTATGGTCTTCGTGAGTGTACTGTAGAACTCTTTGAAGCCACCAAAGTTGATCGTGTTGAGTGTCTAGATGCACAGTCTAGACCTCCCCGATTGCTTAAAGTCTGTCATGGGTGGACTTTAAGCCGTGAGTGGACGGTCGTCTGCTTGTGCCAGTGTACTGTTGAACTGTTCTGCAGAAGCAAAGACTGAACGCCAGCTTTAAAGTTGCAACTTTTGTAGAGCTGCCTCTTTTGGGATGAAAACGCGACTGTTATCCAGACGCGATTCTTGGGCTGATTGGAAGGGTGCGAACTTTTGGGGAGACGCGTCTTTTTGGAGTAAAGACGCGACTTGTTGGACACCACAATAGCTTAGCTGAAGGGGTGCGTCCATTGAAGAGGCGCGGCTGTTGGGTGTGAATCCGTGCCATGTCATGAGTGCACTGCCACATGTCCTGTGGAGCTGACGGGACGTCTTCTTTTTGGCGTACGAATTTTGCGCTGCATTAAATGTGCTGTCCACGCGTCGAAAGACGATTCGATGTAGAATCAATCGAGCCCATCGCCGTGATCTTTGCGAATCACCGTGCCTATAAATGGCAACAGTCATCGAAAGAGTCCTCATTAATCTCTCTTTCGTCTTCGCTTGCATCTGTTAGGGTTTTGAGAGAGAAGTGCTCTTTGTTCTCTTCTCTTCCGTTTTAGCATCAGATTCTTGTTTCGCAATGGCACCTAAGGCCAAACGAACTACTTCATCGTCGAAGGCGGTCGCCACTGAGGCCCGAAGGGGCGGCTCCTCCATGCAGGAAGCCCCTATCTCAGGTATAACGCCACTAGGCTTGATCTTCGCCATTAGAGGGGTTTATGGAGTTCTTATAACCCTAAAAATCCCTTCTTTGAAGGAGAACCACCAACCGTGGATTCGAAATCGTGCCTGATCCTCAGACGCGGTCTTTGAATTAACAAACAAGGCGCGGGTTTGATGACCCTACTGCTTTTATCCGCTTGAGGATGTACTTGTTTGTTGAATATAGGGCGCCAGTAAGCCTTGCGTTCCGGAGTCATCACTTAGAATGTTTCTAATTGTGAATGATCCGGACGCAGACTTGATTCTTGCGTTCTGTGAGATCAAAACGCTGGCTTTTATGAATCCTGCGCCTGAACCCAAGTACTTGGAGATTTTCCATAAGTCTTGGATTCTTAAAACGCAGACTCCCTGCTGGCCTCATGGTCCTCCGGTCCGGACGCGGGGCCTCAGGTCTGGACGCAGGTCCTCGGGTCTGAACGCGGATTTTGACAATTTTCTGCGTTCAGTATCCCTTCTGCGTCTGGATTATAGACACTTAACGTTTTCGTTTAAATTTCTGATTAGATTTCTGATCAAGTGTCATTTTCCTCTGCAGTGCGACATTCTTCCGACCCACTCTCCAAGAGGCGCCACTTCGGGCACATAGGTGGTGCTGACCGTGATTTAACCTTTGTGCTGCAAAGGACTGTTCCTGTGACTGCCGACAAGTTGAAGGAGCGAAGGGAGAGGCTCTCCAACATTGGCGCGGCAACCTTTCGGGAGCTTATGACTGACGCGGCATTCACAACGGATGATCGCGCTCCGATGGAGAAGCCTGCTTTCTTCTTTGGAGACCATATTAGCGAGGGCGGCTATTCTTTGCATGACGGAGATTATAAATGGCTCCGTCAGATAGGGGATAGAAGATTCTTTCTTCCGAACATGGAGAGGATGTACCCACTGTCTTATCTCCAGCACATGTCCGTCCCTCGAAAGATGACATGGGAGCTTTCCCGACCCGTCCCGGAGGTTACTCTCGGCAGCTTAGGCTCCAAGAAGGTCTATCATGCTGGACATGATAAGGAGGCTATTGGCCTGTTTCCCGGGCTGTTCAGGACCGATCACCCAGTAGGAGAAACTCCTAAACTCGGCACCACCTTTCTCAACGCATTCATGAAGGTGGGGGTTGATTTTCCGGTCGACTTCCGTGCGCCCGGGTGGATCCATTCCACCGAGAAGTATTGGTGGGGCAAGATGGTGAGCTTCGTCCTTACCGATCTTGGAGGCCTGTTGGAGCAGGTGGAATTGTACCAAGCGGTCAGGGCCATGCAGTATGGTATTCCAACAAGTTCTCAAAACTTCTTTGGGATCTTAGAGTGGTACAATCCTCTGACGGGGACATTTTTCACTCGGTCGGGGAGATGGGCCTTGCCCTGCACGAGCTATTCGAAGTCTCGGGGCTGGTAATGGGGGACTCTCCCTATGAGGAATACGTCCCGACCGCTGAGGAGCTTCACCTTATGAAGAAAGGGTCTCCTCGAGTGTACGAGACTTATTGGGAGGTGTTATGTCACTTCCATATTTGCGGCCAGATGACCTCTTGGAGGGCGAGGGGAGTCAAGCAGTTGTCCTGGGAAAGTTACTTGTTCAATGGCGTCAATCAGAAAGACCATCCAGTGACCCGACTTGCTCCCAGCTCCGACGAGGAGATTGCCGATAGGATCAGTGCTTCTGTAGACTCCTACACCACGGAGTCGAACGAGGATACTTTCGAACCTGACATGGTTTTCGAAAGTTTCCATCATCAAGCCCGGACCCCTATCTCCAATCGAGCACTGTTGGCGGGCTTCTTAATGTTGTGGTTGAAGCGCTGTGTGGTGCCGACGCTGCCACATGAAGTGATTGTTGCCGACGTAGTGTACCCGGCGGTGCTCCTGGCCTATGGTAGGTCCATAGCCCTCCTCCCAGCCATGGCGGCCAGTATTCAAAGCGGGTTGCGGGCCTTGACTCAGAGTCTGTGCAGGGCAGAGAAGGTTGTCGACTCGCAGGGTGAGCCAATTGTTGACTCAGAGGGGAGGCCGACGGTAAAACGTCCCAACCCTCGGGTTGAGCTTCCTTACACGTACCTAATGGCTTGGTACGTTATGCACTGTCCCTCCCTGATGACGCCGGTGTCTTGGAGTGAGGGGTTTACCCCTTTCGTACAGCGGTTGGAGAATTCAAGCTGGTGCAACACCTACATGTATTTCATTCGGAAATGCATTCTAGCTGCTTCGAACTACCAGCTCAATCGCTGCTTCCCCGAGATTGCTGGTGCATCTTTCAGAGATAAACTTGCTGACTTCGTGGGCTCAGATGACTTCACGAGGCTATCCACGGGAGCTTTCTGGTGGTTGGTCAATATCCGGCCTGGGTACGTGCTTTTCCGACAAGGGAATTCATGCACTATTGAGCCGCACATGCCGAATCGCTTCGCCCGGCAGTTCGGCTATGACCAATTGTATGTCGGTAACCCCAACGCTCGACTTGCCTTCAGTGGGAACTTGTTTGAAGGTGCTCGAGCTTGGTATTATAGTGTGGCTGGAGGAACGGAAGTGCTTTTTCGTCTGCCCCTTAAGGAACCGAAAGGCTGTACAAGCCTTAGCTTTTGTACCTGGTACTTCCAAGCCAACCAAACGCCTGACTTTGCTCTGGAGTACTCATGCATTGAGAATATTAATGCATCTTACGAAGCAAAGTTGGGGTCCAACAAACGCTCTCGAGGCGTTGAGGAGTATCAGAAGGCTCTGAGGGAGACCAGAAGGGTATCAAGGGAGGAGCCGCGGGCAGCAAAGGGTCGACAGGTGACGCGTAAGCGTTCTCAAGGTTCTACTTCCACTGTTGATCCCGCCCCCAAGAAGGTCCGAAGAGACTTGGCGGCCACAGTTTCTCCGTCCGGAGACATACCTTCTGGTGTTGAAGAACAGAGGGAAGGAGCGGAAGATGAGGATGACGCCCCCTTAGTCTGTACCCGTGGGTTGCGCAGCAGGGGCCCCATGATTCTAGAAGAAGGGGAGTTTGCTGACAAACCCACCACCGCTGACGAGGCTGAGCAGTTTGAAGCCGACATAATGAGCGGAGGTGATGTTGAGATTCCAGGGGTCTCAACTCAGCATGGATCTTCCTCAGCCCGCGAGGGGAGGGATGAGGCCCAACAGCCTGGGTCCCCTAGTGTATTAATCCCCAGTCCTCGGGTAGTTGACCCCAGCCCTATCACTGGGGTATTTGGTGGCAAGGCCCCGGTTGCCGAGGTTTCCCATGTTGCACTATCGTCTTCTTCATCCGAAGAAGAAGAGTATGACTCAGGCGACGAGGTCGACTTTGGCGATGAACCCGCTCCTCCTGATCCGAGTAAATTCTCACACATCTCGGAGGAGGAAATATATGGGTGTGAGCCGGTGACAGCGTCACCACCAGCGGTAGTTGTTCCTGCTAAAGCTGCTGAAGGTACTCTTTTCGCCCAACTCATCCTTTTAACTAGGAAAAGAATTTGACGTTTTCTTTTTCATTTGGCTTCATATTGCAGGGCTGGTCGTGGTTAGCGAGGCCGCTGCTTCCTCCCAGATCGAGGAGATGATATAGGAGCTGGCCCAGTAGGAGAGAGTTGAGGCTCCTATTACTGGGATGCCTCAAGAGAGGGCAATCATCGAAGTCAGGGAGACCTCCACCCTGCAGGATTCGTCTAAGAACTCGCCATCTTTGAACCCTCATCTAGGTAAGGAAATGTGGATGCCTTGAACATTTTCCTTTTATCGTCATGACTGATGTTCTGGTGTTTTGCAGAGAGTGCTGAGGAAGCTCAGGCAGAGGACTTAGCAGTCAGCATCGACTCAGCAGAGGCAGCCAGCGTTGAGCCCGCAGGTAGTACAATTCAACCCTCGACTGAAGGTTCCGGCGAAGCCAGGTTCGCTGCTACTTCAGTCGCCGTGGAGGCTGCTATGACAGCAACTGCCCCGGAAGCGTCGGTGATCATCTCAGCTTCTGTTGCGCCTGTGGTTGATTTTACTCCTGTGCAGGATGAGTTGATTTCCATCCCTCGCCCTGTGATAGAAAGGGGGCTGGGAGCACGTCAGCGGAATTTTCCTCGGCCGGAGATATCATGGAAGAACTGACACGTCAAATGGTGCAGCAGTTCTTTGCTTTCATGCGATCGTGTATTGGTCTCATCCTCTCTGGGGGCAGTTCTTTCGAATTTGCCCGAATGCTTCTTGAGAATTTGATCGAAAACATCGGTCATACTAGAGGTCCTTCACAGGCTAGGGCGTGTCTGCTATTGGTGGAGCAGTTGGGAAGTGATCTGAAGGAGCTTAAGTCTTTGGAGGACGCCGGTTCAGTTCACGAGGCCCGGGCAACCTTGAATAGGCTCCTTACTGCTCAAGAGCAAGAACGAAGAGAGGTGGAAGAGAAGATAACTGAAAGGACCCGTCTTCTCGAAGGTTTCCAGGCTGATCATCAAAAGCTAGCGGTCGAGTTAAAGGAATCCGAGATGATCATGCAGGCTGCGAAGCAGGCTATCCTTGAGTCTCGGGCTGCTATAGCCAGAGCTGAGGCTTTGATTGTTATTAATGAACAGAAGCTTGCTACTTCTGAAAAGAGGCTAGCGGAGTTAGAGGCTGCCAAGGTGCAAGTTGAAGCAAATCTCTCTGTTTACTCCTCCGAGCTGGAATCCCTCCGAGTACAAGCGAAGAGATTTTTATCCGAGGAGGATCTGAGGGCCCAAGCTCTCATGGAAGCTGAGAAGGCGCGTCAACATGAGATGCATCGCCTCAGAGAACAAATCCGTTCTTTGGCGAACCAGGATTTTTAGCCTATCTCTTTCCTTTTTTTTGTAAAGAAAAGGACACTCTATTCACCAAGAGTGTTTGTATCTACTTTTATCATTTTTGAATAATAAAAGTCATTGAAATTTTTGTTCCACCTTGATTGCCCCGCTGTAGATGAATCCAACCTCTCAATCACAGATTTTGGTTGTGCTCCCCTACTGACTGTGAATACTGAACTTAGGTAACACTAAGTTCTTTTGATGAAACGCAGTGTCGATTCATAAAAAGAGACGCGGCTCTGAGGCACGCGATTCTGACCTGCCAGTGAAGACGCGGTTCAAGCGGACGCGAAGGACGCAGCTTTGAGTGTGATTCACTGGCCGCAATCCTTAACTTTATCCAGACGCAGAGTTCAGGATACATTAAAAATGTGGTCTTATGCCCCTTAAAATTGACGCAGTCAGGGATGCGACGCTGAGACTCAGTGCAAGACCCATCATCACCCATGTAGACGCAGCTCCAAGACACTTGTGAAGGTGATAGGCCTTTTCTGCTGAACCTATAAGCTTCGGGACGCAGCTTTATGTGCTTTCCCACTGAGACCTTCCCCAGCGGAGTCGCCATCTCTTGTACGCATCGGAAAAGGGATGATTCAATTATAAAATTCCTTTGATTGGATAGAAGATTACAACAGATCGGTCTTCCGATTACAAGGGAGGGAGGATGTTGAGTCCTGAATCCTCCCTTTGTTTAAGGCTGGGTTCTTCAAGTGGCGGTGGAGAGTGAATCTTGTTCTCCGTTGACCGGGTGACCGTCGAGACCTTCCAGGGATCTCCTCTTCGGATGGCAGACGGAGTAGCTCAGCTCTGTCTACCAAAACTCTCAAAGAGAAAGTAGGCAAAGAACAACTTGAGCGCAGCAAGTTCTCTGAAGGGTTTTACTCTCTTTCTTTTCTTCTCCCTCTTGATTGGCCGACCAAGAAAAAGATCATCTTCTCTTCATAGCGACGGGGCTATTTATAGGGGTTTCAGGGGCATACGTGCCTCCTAAACACACTCCATAATGGGGGCTAACTTTCCCCGTTATGTGGGCTGTGATTGGCCCCGAAACTGGGACGGTTACAACTGAGGCGCGGGTATCAACCCACGTGCCTTGGAACTGCTGAGACGCGGGTTTCGGCCCTCGCGCCTTGGTGCTGAGACGCTGGTTTGGACCCTCGAGCCTTGGTGCTAGACGCAGTTTGGAACCTCGCGCCTTGGTGCTGAGACGCGGCTTTCGGGCTTCGCGCCTCGACGCTGAGACGCGGGTTTGGACCCTCGCGCCTTAGTGCTGAGACGCAGGTTTGGACCCTCGCGCCTTGGTGCTGAGACGCGGCTAATATTAACCTTACATCTTGGAATTCTGCTTTTCAATGGCTTGATTTTTAGACAGCCTACAGAACCCCCTCGAAAGTTTTCGACATTCCGCAGTTAAGTGGGACGGATTTCGAAATACTTTGGACTTTAGATGAATTCGCCCTTATGACTTAACAGTCAAACGCTCCGGGTTTGATCTTATCTGGAGTATGGTCTTCGTGAGTGTACTGTAGAACTCTTTGAAGCCACCAAAGTTGATCGTGTTGAGTATCTAGATGCACAGTCTAGACTTCCCCGATTGCTTTAAGTCTGTCATGGTGGACTTTAAGCCGTGAGTGGACGGTCGTCTGCTTGTGCCAGTGTACTGTTGAACTGTTCTGCAGAAGCAAAGACTGAACGCCAGCTTTAAAGTTGCAACTTTCGTAGAGCTGCCTCTTTTGGGATGAAAACGCGACTGTTATCCAGACGCGATTCTTGGGCTGATTGGAAGGGTGCGAACTTTTGGGGAGACACGTCTTTTTGGAGTAAAGATGCGAACTTGTTGGCGACTCTGCTGGGGAACACGTTTGTTACCGATGAACAAATCGTGGCGCAAGGTGACGTCCTCCAAAAGGGGAAGATGGTCGAATCGCTCGTTGTCGAGTTCGACCAGGCAAAGTATGAAGAGTTTCTCTCTTCCGGCTCCAAGAGCCCAAAGACCCGCGTCTGTCGCAGGGTCTCCACGGGGACTTGCCCCGAAACCCGCCCTGAGACTCTCTCAGACGCAGCGGCTGCAAAGGGTGTCGCAGCCAACTGTGCTAAGCAGGATACACGCGCCAACGTCTCTCAGGAGGCCCGCGTGGTCCCAGGCACAACTGCCGTTGCGACCAGCCGCGCCATGCAGAACACACGCGTCAACGTCTCTCACGAGACCCGTGTGGTCCAAATCTCTGGTGTCCAACCAGTCCACCTTCTCCCTCAGCACCAAGTCGTTGTTGGGTTCTCTCCACCTCCACGACGCAACCGAAACGCTGAGCGTCAACAGAGGAGGCGTGCGCGTCAACTGCAAGTTGGAACTTCTGATTGTCCAACTGAGGCAGGACGCAAAGTTCGATCCGGCGTCTTGGCCGCGCCACATCCAGCACGCGAAGTCCGCGTTTGGCGGCCCAAACGCGAGACTCCCCAAATTAGGTCCTCTGAAGTCCAACTCACCAAACGCCAAAACGAAGCTTGCGCGCCTCGTCAAGTACAAGAGGCACACGCCCTTAGGCGTAGGGCCCAGCAGCCCGCTCTCTCTCAAGCGTCCCTGCCCCGACGCACCAAGCAGTAACGCGACAGCCGTGTCTCCTCTCAGCAGAGATGCCAGTCACACGTCCTAAAGCGGCAACGCGAGAACCGCGTCTCTGAATCCTGCGTCCAAGCTGTACAGCGCAAGGATGTCTCTCGCCCTCGAAGTTGCGAGGCTAATCTCTTCGATCCTCTTTCCATGGATCTAAGGGATTACTTGACTAAGAAAAGAAGTGCTAATCAAACCACTTCATCATGTTGCTGCCAACGGCTCATCTCCATGCTCTCTGAGTGCCGTTGTGGTTTAGGCGTGAACCAGCAGTTCTTAGTTAGACAGCTGACCCAGATTTCCCCATCAGCCAAAAGAAGACGCTCTCATAGGCGGAGGGTGTTCTCTGACGCTGAGTATCCAGAGCTCACTGCAAATATGACATGCAGGAGCAAGGGAAAACAACCTGCAGTCAGTTCCAAGGATGAATCTGACTCTGAACCGGAAGGAGTGTACCGACACACTCGCACCCGGACCGGGGCCATTCTCCCGATTGACTATAATGCCCTAGCTCAGGGCGTTAAAATGAATGACTCTCATTCTGCTGTAGCAGAATCGCAGGCCTCGAACTCTTCCATCGAGAAGGAGGCCTTCACCTACATGACGAGCACTCCTGAGGAGACAGCCCGGCGCCTGGAACTGCAAGCTCAGGTCCAGAAGGAACAATTCGAGATGATTCGTGCTCAGCAAGAATCCATCGACTCTCTCAAGCAGATGCTCACACAGTTGCTCGAAGACAGGAAGAAATCTCCCCCTAGAAAGTCTAAGGGCAAACGAAAAGAGGGAGAAAGCTCATCTTCCAAACACTCCGAGAAGAAAGAGCAACCCACCTCTAGTTCGTCTAAATCCTCGTCGCAGGTAAAGAACGATCAAGACCAGGGGAAGGTTCATTCTAAAAGAATGAATCAGTTGGAGCAGCGCCTTGAAGCCCTTACCAATCGGAAAGGTCTCAAAGAAGCTGGAGTGGTCCGACCTTATCTGGCCGAGTGGGACTTGGTTCCGTACCCTTCCAAGTTCAAGGCTCCAACCCTCCAAGCATTTGATGGGAAAGGTTCACCGAACCAACACATCTACTATTTCAAGTCCCAAACTAGGAATGTGGTAGATAACGACGCCATCCTGGCACGTTTATTCATCGGCACCCTAAAAGGGCTGGCCTTTGAATGGTTCATGAAGCTTCCAGAAGGCTCCATCAAGAACTGGGGTGACTTGGAGAAGCTTTTCTTAACACGCTTCTTTGAAGATGACTCGGAGGTCAACATGCCTACCCTTTTAGCCACCAAGCAGCGAAAGGGAGAGTCCGTTAAGTCTTTCGTGGAAAGATTTCAGAACGTGGCACTCCGATGCCCAAGCAGTATGACCCAGGTTACCCTGGTGGAAACATGCCGCCACAATCTCCAAACCTCACTCCTTGCTCAAATAGGAGTCGCTGAAAGCCGCACCTGGAAACAATTAGTCCAACAAGGTGAACAGGCTGAGAAGATTGTCGCCCGCGTCAGAGCGGAAGAAAACAAACCCAGACCTGAAAGGTCAACAAGGCGTGCGCCAGACACATCCCTCCAAGCCAAAAGGAAGGATAACTTGGCAGCAGAGGCCAGGACCCCTCTCAAACCTCAACCGGTCAAGGGAAGTGGCTCTTCAAGCTAACCACGGGCCAACAAGCAGTATTCCTTTAAGGATGAACATGTCGACTCGCTCTTCAAACTACTTAATAAGAGCAATCGACTGAAGCTTCCTGAAGCTAGGCGCCCCGAGGAAGTCGGTAAAACCGACAATCCCAGCTACTGGATATATCACAGAATGTTGGGACACCCTACCAAGAGCTGTTATGTCTTTAAGGACATCCTTCAGGCCCTGATTGACGCAGAGGTATTGAAACTCCGACCAGAGCAGAAGAAGGTGACGGCTAATGTGACGTCAGTTTTCCAGTTTGGGAGACAACCCCCAACACCCTCTGGAGTAGTCCCTATCCCAAGAGGAGAACTGAGAATGGTCAACACAGACCCGCACCAGCAGCAAGAAAAGGGCTTGGTACCTATTCCCACACCCCAGGGAGAAGTCATGTGGGTTCATCCCGACCTTATTGACGGTCAGCAATGGACTACTGTGACCAGCAGGAAGTCCAAAGGCAAGGCAAAGGCTTCATCCTGCAACGTGGTGTGTGCCTCTTCTCGAGAAGCGGAAACTGATATTCCCTCGCTAACCGACTCAGAAGAGGAGACAATAGTTCTGGCCGCAGGACCTAGTCAGCTGGTGGCAGAAACCCGTTCGGGGCAGCCGTATTTGAAAAAGTATGGCGAAGTGATAGTGACTCCTCCGAGACCCACTGCAGAACCAGCCAAAACCTCCACGAAGCAACCCGGGGAGAAACAGAAAGAACTTCGGTTTTCTCGAGTTCTTTCAAAAGACATAGCGGAAGGATCCACGGCACCCTACCGCTTTGATGTCCTGGCTCAGTTAGCCAACATCCCGGCGCGGATTACTCTTTATGAGCTTCTTAGATTATCAAAGTCGACCAGAGAAGCTCTACAAGAAGCTCTGGCTAATGCTGAAGTCTTCATGACCCAGCTACCAAAGGAGGAAGATGTAGAGGATTGCCTCCACACGTCCCAAAATATCCCCTGCATCACTTTCACGGCAGATGATATGCAAGTTAAAGGGAAGCATGATCGACCCCTTTACTTCGCAGGGTATATTGGATCATCTGAGGTAAACCGCATCCAGGTAGATCCCGGGTCTGCCTTAAGCATCATGCCTCGCAGGGTCATGCAACATCTCGAGATTCCTACTCACCATTTGAGCCCTACCCAAACGACCATTTACGGGTTCAATGCCAATAGTACCCGTCCGATGGGGAAGGTCAGGCTCAAATGCCAGATTGGAGACCTAAGGTCAGAGGTGACATGCTACGTCATAGACGCTGACACCTCCTACAACTTGCTGCTGGGACGACCATGGATTCATCGCAATTCTATCGTTCCCTCTACTCTCCACCAAGTCATGAAATACATTGACGGGAGTGGAAAGGTGCGAACGTTGATTACCGAGAGGCATCCTTTCAAGGGAGTGGAGTATTATTTCACAGATTCCCTCCTATATCAGAAATCTGTGGAAATAGATGAAGTCCCGCAACCAGAGGAACCAGACTCTGGCAATGAAGCCGACACCGAGCTGGAGGAAGATGAGTGTGTGTGGGAGCTAGATCCACCTGTAACGGGCATTAATAAGTCCAATGTTGATAATACCTCCGCCGATGATGAAGGCGGTTGGTACATTAATGAAGAATTAGATTTAGCTTATTTTTCTGTGCTTGCTTCTGATTCAGTGCCGTCAGACACTAGTACCGACGTGGATGACGATCTCTGGTCGGCAATGGATGCTTTGACATCATTGCATGTACCGGTGAAATCGTCCTTCGGAACATGTCAAAATGTCGGCGATGCGCAAGAATCAATATTCATGGTTCCAGCGAGAAGGAAAGGCCAAAGACCAATTCTTTTCGGACAAATTGGATCCGAACCAATGAATTATGAAGAATCAGAAAGCGAGTAAGAACCCCCTCAGTTCGGTCATTATGAGCCAAAGGCACTCAGAATGATGAAAAACATGGGATATGATCTAAACAGCAGGCTCGGGTTTAACTTCGACAGAGGAAGGAGAACAATACTTCGATCCTTTGTGCCGAAAGGAAAAGCACCCGATTATTATCATCGGACGCGCAGAGGGTTAGGCTATGTATCAACTCCGGCTCCATCAGCCTCTGATTCTCGAGAATCGTCAAGCCACGATTACTCTTCCGGCACGTCATCATGGGAGTCAGATGTCAGTGTTGGCAACATCTTCAGGGAACTTTCAGTGAACATGGCCTCAACAAGCCACCTGGAAGATGGAGATGAAGAAATGATCCAGTCCGATACGGATCCTTGGATCAAACATTTAAATACTCTCTGGGATACCCGCTTTGAACAGCGAGAGCCACCCACAGAAAACAAGATTGTTCAGATCAATCTGGGGGATGAAGCTAATCCTAAGCCCATCTTCATAAGTGACGGCCTGTCACCTTCGGAGAAAGAGGATCTAATATCTCTTGTTCAAGAGTATATAGACGTCTTCGCCTGGAATTACGAAGACATGCCCGGATTTGATCCTCAAGTGGCTATGCACCGCCTCAACATCAATTCGGACGTAAAGCCTGTTAAACAACAACAGCGACGATTCCGCCCAGAGATAATGGAGGCGATTCAATCAGAAGTCAGAAAGCTCATAGATTCTGGCTTCATCAGGGAAGAACAACATCCCGACTGGGTAGCCAACATCGTCCCCGTTGCCAAGAAAAACGGAAAGATCCGGATCTGCATCGACTTCCGTGATCTAAACGAGGCTTGTCCCAAAGACGAATTCCCATTGCCAATCACAGACGTCATGATTGACAATACTTGTGGATTCGAACGAATGTCCTTCATGGACGGATTCTCAGGATACAATCAAATCAAAATGTATCCTGACGACGAAAAGCACACCTCCTTCAGGACACCATTGGGGGTCTACTACTATACCGTCATGCCCTTCGGATTGAAGAATGCAGGGGCAACATATCAAAGAGCCATGAATGCCATTTTCCATCAGCAAATGCGCAAAACAGTGGAATGTTATGTTGATGACATTGCAGTAAAAAGCCGCGCTAAAGGTGATCACATAGCTGACCTAAAGATTGTCTTCGACGTCATGCGGGCCCATCAGTTGAAGATGAACCCTACCAAATCCTTCCTGGGGGTGGCTAGTGGCAAATTCCTAGGGTTTGTTGTAACCTCCACGGGAATTCATGTGGACCCAGAAAAGGTTCGCGCTATCCAGGAGATGCAACCTCCGAGAAATCTCAAGGAACTCAGGGGATTGTAAGGACGATTGGCGTACATCCGCAGGTTTATCTCAAATCTCTCCGGAAGATGCCAACCCTTCGCCAAATTAATGAAGAAGGGTGTCTCGTTCATTTAGGACGACGCTTGCCAACAAGCGTTCGAGGAAATCAAGCAATACCTCACCCAACCACCAGTCCTTGCAGCTCCGATATCCGGGAAACCTTTCCTGGTATACGTCCGAGCAATGGATCATTCTTTGGGAGCTCTACTAGCCCAGAATGATGATCAAGGACGAGAGCAAGCGATCTACTATCTGAGTAGAACAATGATCGGAGCCGAACATCGGTATAATCCGATCGAGAAGGAATGTTTGGCATTAGTGTTCGCCATTCAGAAAATGCGACACTATCTGCTAGGCCAAACTATAAATGTCATATCAAAAGTCAACCCCCTGAGGTTACTTATGACTAAGCCTTCATCATTGAACGGCCGGCTGGAAAAATGGGCCATATTGCTATCCCAATATGAGATGCACTTTTTGCCACAAAAGGCTATTAAGGGACAAGCGGTGGCAGATTTTCTAGCTGAGCACCCAGATCCGAGGGCAGCCAAAGTCTACGAAGATCTCCCAGATGAAGTGGCCGAAGTCTGTTTGACTCAGACATCGTTTGAAAGTCAAGTGTGGCAACTCTTCTTTGACGGTGCATCCAGAACAAGCCCAAAAGGACACATAGTGGCAGGAGTAGAGTAGTACTCGTCTCCCCACAGAACTATGTGATTCCTCGAGCTGTCTCATTAACCGAGCCGTGTTCCAACAATGTGGCGGAGTACGATGCTCTTTTGATTGGGATGCAATTCGCCGATGAGATTGGCGTTAAAAATCTCGAGGCATACGGTGACTCCAAACTCATCGTTAGCCAGGTTCGCGGGGAGTACAAAGTCAGACATGAAGACTTAGTACCCTATTACAATGCAGCCGTCCACATGGCTGGGAAGTTTACGAACTTCTACATCGATCATGTACCGCGCAGGCAAAACGCGCATGCAGATGCACTGGCATCCCTCGCGGCCTCACTAGCTCTTCCAGCTGGAGCGATGGAGAAGATATTCGTCTACAGCCATGACCTGTATTGCCTGAGAATTGCTCTCAAGGACTATCAGGAGTCAAGGGTGTTGGCCCAAAAGGTTACACTCTCCATTTATTGAGTTTTGATGATGACAAACCAAATTAGTGCTATTTGGTACTAATGAGTTTGTTTAAGATAAGTTTCAGGTTAGTACCATATTTGGAGGCCATTGCTTAGCTATTGCAACAACTTCTAGGTTTCATGAAGCAAAGAAGGCATATTGCATATCAAGGAAGGAACATAGAAGAAAGGGCTCTAGTAAGGCATAGCATGGCTCAAAACTTGAAGATTGCTCAACAAGATTTGTTTTTAGTTTTATAGGTTTAGAATTTTGTTAAAGAATGATGGATAGGTTTGAAGCTCAATCACACACGTTTTTGCGCACATATTGTTTCTAAGATGATTTTCTATAAAATGTACAAAAATATTTTGATACAAAATCCTCTGCCTACAAATCAATTTTTATGTTTTATACTTAGTACTATTTAAAGATATTTTTCATAAAAATCAAAGTCTTTTCAAAATTGTGTTTTAAACTTAACTTTTGACCTGAGCCGGTCGACCGCACCACTCGACCGTGCCTGTGTCAGTCTTGTCCGGTCGACCGGACAAGTCGACCGTGGTTCTGGCAGATGCACGTATCAGTGTGCATGTTTGCCGGTCGACCGGGCGGTCGACCTGACTGTAGTAGCTTTGCTCTCGGGTTTGTTGGATCGACCGGGCGGTCGACCGTATGCCTGTAACGGCTCTATTTTTGAATAGGCGGTCGACCAACCGGTCGACCGGACTAGCCGTTGAACAGTAAACGGCTATTTTCTGGGCTGTTTTAAATTTTGTCTTTTTGTGTTTAAAATTAGTTTAAGGGATATATTTCAAACTTAATACTCTCTGATTAATCCTAATTATGTTTTATCCCTAAACCCTAGCCCTCTCCTATAAATAGGGTGTTTGGGGAGAGATTGTTTACAATAATTAATTACAAGAGAAAAATTCCAAAAGTTTCCAAGTTTAAGGCTTTCAAAAGATCTTGGTTTTTGTGCTGAAATTCTCTCATTTTCTGAAGTGTTTTTCAAAAGAATTCTCTGATTTCATTTTCTTTTCTCCTTGCACACAAGTGCTTCATTCCTACTCATTGTTCTCTAAGGACCTTTTGTAAGGGAAGAGACTTTTGAAAGAGAGAGTTTGTGGTCTTTTGACTACTCAGAAATTGCTTGTACTTGAGATTGTGGAGTTGGGTACTCCGGTGTAATTGTGATTTCTTTGTGATAGTGAAAGTAGCTAGAATCCTTCTGGGGAAGGCGGGGAAGTAGAGCTGGGTGCTCGAACCTCGATAACATATCCTTGTGTTTGCGTTTGGTTTACATTCTTGCACTCCTTACTTTACTTTACTTGCACTTATTACTTGCTTATCATCATCATTGCTATATTTACTTGCTTTCATTTATCTTGTGAATCTTGTTGGGTGATTGTTACATCTTAATTTTTAATTTGTCCATTGATTAGCATTATCACCTATTCACCCCCCCTCTAGGTGATTTTCAATTGGTATCAGAGCTTGGACTCTAAGTTTGGCTTAACATCCATAGAGAGATCCTTAAAATATTGCTAATCAACATTTTCATCCATACATTCATACACTAGTAAACATGAACGATAACATCAAAACCCCTCCTAAATTTGATGGACTTAATTTCCCCATTTGGAAGGTTAGGATGACTATATTCTTGCAATCCTTGGGTAGCTTAGTGGCTAAGTCTTTGACCAAACCCTATGAGGTACCCGATAGTGATGAGAGCACTTGGACCGACCTTACATTTAAAGAATATGAGGCTAACTCCAAAGCCCAAAACTCCCTATTAACCGCCTTGAATGAGGATGACCTTACACGGGTAATTCATTGCCAATCCGCCTATGAGATTTGGCAACACTTATTGGTCACACATGAAGGGACTTCACAAGTCAAGAGAGCTAAGATAGATCTCTTGAGGTCTCAATATGAATCATTTAAAATGCTTGATGATGAATCTATTGATTGTATGATTACTAGATTTACTAAAATCACCAATGCTCTCTCTTCCTTAGGTGATGTTACCTCCAATGATCAAAAGGTGCGGAAAGTGATTCGGGCTCTTCCTACTTCATGGTAGATAAAGGCCACCACCTTGAAGGAGTTGAACGACAAGGACGAGATGGACCTCATTAGTCTCATTGGGAACTTAAAGACCCATGAGATGGAAAAGAAGGCAAGAGAAGAGGCCGCTCCACTTAAGAAGAAGTCCATAGCTTTCAAGTCTTCATCCACTCTTGAAGACGATGAAGAAGATGAAGAAGAAGATGAGGAGCTCTCCCTCCTTGTGCGAAATGTCAAGAGGATGTACCGGAGGAACAAGCTCAACTTCCGTAGGAAATTTGAAGGCAAAGAGGAGAGAAGAATTATATTCTACAATTGCCGAAAACCCGGACACATCATGGCGGATTGCCCGGAGTTCAAGAAGAAGATGACTTCCTCCTTCAAGCCAAAGAAACCGGAGGAAAAGAAAGCGTACAAGGCAACTTGGGATTCGGAAAGCGAGTCCGAAGAAGAGGTGGATACGACGAACATGTGTTTCATGGCAAACACTCCTAAGGTAACCCCTCAATCTCTTGATGATGAAGTTGATGAACTAAGTAAGGAAGTTCTTGTACATGCCTTTGTTGAACTTTCTGAAACTTATGACAATAAAAAGATTGAATGTTTTAAATTACAAAAAGAAGTTGCTTTTCTTAAAAATCAACTTGCTATAGTTTCTAAAGAAAAAGATGATCTTTCTTCTAATCTCATTTCTATTCAAGAAGAATTTAGTGCCTACAAGATTTCTTGTAAGGCAAAATCTCCTATGATTGATGAAAATGAAATTTCTTCTTTTAAATCTAAAATAAATGATTTTGAAAAAGTTTTAAATGATTGTGCTTTTAACACAAAGAAACTTGAGGACATGTTTTCTAAAAAGCACACCTCTCATGCTAAAGATTCACATGCTAAGATTCCTCATGCTCACACTACACATAACACTTCTCATGCTAAATCTTCTCATGTTCACAATTCTCATGCTCACAAATCACACACTCACTATGCTTTTAAATATGGTAGAGTGTATAGATGCACTTATTGTGGTAAGAATGGACATTTGGCTAAATTTTGTTATGACCAAGTAAATAGGACCAATAATCTTGTTTGGGTTAATGAAACTAACTCTTTAGGACCAAAGAAAATGTGGGTACCAAAATCAAGACCTAAATTATTTGATGTAGGTACACACCAAGGCTCCAAGACGTAGGGAGCGGTGGTACCTTGATAGTGGTTGTTCAAGACACATGACGTGGGATATCAACAACTTCACAACCCTATCAAGGTACATGGAAGGTGGCTCCGTCACCTTCGGGGATGACTCCAAAGGAACTATCATCGGTATAGGTAACATTCAAATTGGTGCATCTCCTATTATAGAGAATGTTGTTTTAGTTGATGGTTTGAAACATAATTTGCTTAGTATTAGTCAATTTTGTGATCGTGGTCTTAAAGTTATTTTTGATGATACTTCTTGCAAGATTTTTGATGTTAAATCCCATGATTGTATTCTTACCGGATTTCGTGATAATAATGTTTATATTATTGACATGCTTAATTTAGATTGTTCTACTAAATACTTGAATGTTTTTGATGAAAATTCTTGGCTTTGGCATAGAAGATTAGGGCATGCATCTTTTGACCATCTTGCTAGAATTAATTCTAAGGATTTAGTAAAGGGTATACCTTGCTTGAAGTTTGAGAAAGACCGCATTTGTGGTGCGTGCCAACTTGGGAAACAAACCAAGTCTTCCTTCAAACCAATTAAGGATATCATGACTACTAGGCCCTTAGAACTAATTCATATGGATCTTTTTGGACCAACACAAACTAAAAGTTTAAATGGTAGTAGATTTGCATTTGTTTTAGTTGATGATTTTTCCCGTTTCACTTGGGTTTTTTTCTTGCAAAATAAAGATCAAACTTTTTCTCATTTCAAAATTTTTCGAAAAAGGGTTGAAAAAGAAAAAGGCTTTTCGATTTTGAGAATAAGGAGTGATAGAGGTGGTGAGTTTGTTAACCAACTCTTCATGACTTATTGTGATGAAAAGGGAATCAAGCATGAAATGTCTTGTCCTAGGACTCCACAATAAAATAGAGTAGTAGAAAGGAAAAATAGAACACTTCAAGAGATGGCTAGGACAATGATAAGTGAATATGACCTCCCTCAATATTTATGGGCCGAGGCCGTAAACACCGCATACTATATTTCAAATCGTATTTATGTGTGTAAGAATTCTTCCAAAACATCTTTTGAAATGTATCATGCTAGAAAACCGAATGTTGCATATTTTAAAGTTTTTGGATGCAAGTGTTTTGTTTTAAATACTAAGGAAAATTTGGGTAAATTTGATGCTAAGGCTTATGAAGCTATCTTTGTTGGATATTCTTCTACTAGCAAAGCATATAGAGTATTTAATAGATCTTCACATACTATTGAAGAAACCATGCATGTTAAGTTTGAAGAATCTAATGTGTTTGTTGAGAATGTTGTAGAGATTGAACCATTAGGTGAAAACATGGAGAAACTATCCTTGAAGGACTCACCCGCTCAAGAAGAAAAGCAAGAATCAATTGGTGATGTTCAAGAGGATAAAGAGGAAAGCTCTCAACCGCTTCCTAAAGCTTGGAGATACGCTACAAATCATCCTAAGGAGCTCATCTTGGGTGATGCATCTAAAGGAGTCACAACGCGCTCCAAACTCCATGACCTATGTGGTAACTTTGCTTTCATTTCTCATTTTGAACCAAAAGGCATTCTCGAAGCCGAGACGGACCCATATTGGTTGCTTGCCATGCAAGAGGAACTCAATCAATTTGAGCGCAACCAAGTTTGGCACCTTGTTCCTAAGCCCCACGATAGACCAATAATTGGTACTAAGTGGATCTTTAGAAACAAGATGGATGAGTCCGGAAATGTCATTAGGAATAAAGTTAGGTTAGTTGCCCAAGGTTACACTCAAGTTGAGGGAATTGACTTTGAGGAGACCTTTGCACCCGTAGCACGGCTTGAAGCCATACGGATGACACTAGCTTTTGCATCTTTCAAAAATTTTAAACTTTTTCAAATGGATGTGAAAAGTGCATTTTTGAATGGTTTTATTAATGAAGAAGTTTATGTTTCTCAACCTCCCGGTTTTGTTGATCATGTTCATCCCGATTTTGTTTTTAAACTTGATAAAGCTTTATATGGATTGAAACAAGCTCCTAGAGCTTGGTATGAAAGGCTTTCTAGTTTTCTAATTTCAAATGATTTTGTTAAAGGCAAAGTAGACACAACTCTATTTACTAAGCATGTTGATAATGATATATTAATTGTGCAAATTTATGTAGATGATATAATTTTTGGTTCTACTAATGAGCTTTTATGCAAGGATTTTGAAAAGGTCGTGCAACTTGAATTTGAAATGTCTTCAATGGGTGAGCTCAATTTCTTCCTTGGACTCCAAATCAAGCAATTGCAAAACGGGACGTTCATAAGTCAAGCCAAGTACGCAAAGGAACTCGTAAAGAAGTTTGGACTTGAAGGCTCAAAGACTTGCAACACTCCCATGGCAACTACAACCAAGCTTGATAAAGATGACCAAGGTAAAAATGTTGATATTAAATTATATAGAAGCATGATAGGAAGTCTTTTATATTTAACGGCAAGTAGGCCTGATATCATGTTTAGTGTGTGTCTTTGTGCTAGATTTCAATCGTGTCCTAAAGAGTCCCATCTTATTGCGGTAAAACGCATTATTCGTTATATTAAGGGCACTATTGGGATGGGTCTATGGTATCCGAAAACCGAAGATTTCTCAATGACGAGTTATTCGGATGCCGACTATGCGGGTTGTAGAGTAGATAGAAAGAGTACTAGTGGGACATGTCAATTTCTTGGTAATTGTCTTTTTTCATGGTCCTCTAGGAAATAAAATTCCGTAGCACTCTCAACCACCGAGGCAGAGTATGTTGCCGCGGGGGCTTGTTGTGCACAAGTCCTTTGGATGAAACATACTCTCCTTGATTTTGATTTGCATTTTGATCATATAAAAATATTTTGTGATAATACTAATACTATACACATGACTAAGAATGCAAATCAACATAGTAAGACCATGCACATTGAGATTAGATATCACTTTCTTAGAGATCATTTTGAGAAAGGAGATATAGATATTGATTATGTTTCTACGGATTTGCAACTAGCCGATATTTTCACTGAACCTCTTGATTTTGCTAGATTTTCGTTTATTTGTGGAGAACTTAATGTTTGTATTATTGATTAAACATGTGATTCCTAACCCTTTTTGATGTATGACAAAAAGGGGGAGAATAAGTTAGTGCATGATAAAAATAAATTTATATGGTCTTGGTTCCATATGAGTTTATATGAGTTTATATATGTTTTTGTTGTCTTGTTTTGTTTTCATGCGTTTTGAGAATTCTTGTGTTTTGTTTGTATCAAGAAAATAACATGTGATTTTCATTATTGTTTCAATTGGTTTAAATTGGTATCAAGAGCATATATGTTTTTATGTTTTCAATGAATTCTTGTGTTTTGAGTTTAAATGTTTTCTTTATATAGCATAATTTGAGGGGGAGTTTTCTCCTCCCCTATATTTTTATCTTGTAGCCTATTTGTTTTGTCATCATCAAAAAGGGGGAGATTGTTGGCCCAAAAGGTTACACTCTCCATTTATTGAGTTTTGATGATGACAAACCAAATTAGTGCTATTTGGTACTAATGAGTTTGTTTAAGATAAGTTTCAGGTTAGTACCATATTTGGAGGCCATTGCTTAGCTATTGCAACAACTTCTAGGTTTCATGAAGCAAAGAAGGCATATTGCATATCAAGGAAGGAACATAGAAGAAGGGGCTCTAGCAAGGCATAGCATGGCTCAAGACTTGAAGATTGCTCAACAAGATTTGTTTTTAGTTTTATAGGTTTAGAATTTTGTTAAAGAATGATGGGTAGGTTTGAAGCTCAATCACACACGTTTTTGCGCACATATTGTTTCTAAGATGATTTTCTATAAAATGTACAAAAATATTTTGATACAATATCCTCTGCCTACAAATCAATTTTTATGTTTTATACTTAGTACTATTTAAAGATATTTTTCATAAAAATCAAAGTCTTTTCAAAATTGTGTTTTAAACTTAACTTTTGACCTGAGCCGGTCGACCGCACCACTCGACCGTGCCTGTGTCAGTCTTGTCCGGTCGACCGGACAAGTCGACCGTGGTTCTGGCAGATGCACGTATCAGTGTGCATGTTTGCCGGTCGACCGGGCGGTCGACCTGACTGTAGTAGCTTTGCTCTCGGGTTTGTTGGGTCGACCGGGCGGTCGACCGTATGCCTGTAACGGCTCTATTTTTGAATAGGCGGTCGACCGACCGGTCGACCGGACTAACCGTTGAACAGTAAACGGCTATTTTCTGGGCTGTTTTAAATTTTGTCTTTTTGTGTTTAAAATTAGTTTAAGGGATATATTTCAAACTTAATACTCTCTGATTAATCCTAATTATGTTTTATCCCTAAACCCTAGCCCTCTCCTATAAATAGGGGTGTTTGGGGAGAGATTGTTTACAACAATTAATTACACGAGAAAAATTCCAAAAGTTTTCAAGTTTAAGGCTTTCAAAAGATCTTGGTTTTTGTGCTGAAATTCTCTCATTTTCTGAAGTGTTTTTCAAAAGAATTCTCTGATTTCATTTTCTTTTCTCCTTGCACACAAGAGCTTCATTCCTACTCATTGTTCTCTAAGGACCTTTTGTAAGGGAAGAGACTTTTGAAAGAGAGAGTTTGTGGTCTTTTGACTACTCAGAAATTGCTTGTACTTGAGATTGTGGAGTTGGGTACTCCGGTGTAATTGTGATTTCTTTGTGATAGTGGAAGTAGCTAGAATCCTTCTGGGGAAGGCGGGGAAGTAGAGCTGGGTGCTCGAACCTCGATAACATATCCTTGTGTTTGCGTTTGGTTTACATTCTTGCACTCCTTACTTTACTTTACTTGCACTTATTACTTGCTTATCATCATCATTGCTATATTTACTTGCTTTCATTCATCTTGTGAATCTTGTTGGGTGATTGTTACATCTTAATTTTTAATTTGTCCATTGATTAGCATTATCACCTATTCACCCCCCTCTAGGTGATTTTCAATGGGGAGATTCTCAAAGCAAAGAAGCGCTGGAATTGTCAACCGGTCCAGAACTTAGAGACTGGCGATTCCCCTACATTGATTATGTCCTGTATGGCATCCTGCCTGAAGACACCAAAGAAGCGGCGGCCATTTGAAGGAAAGCCCCCAAATTCTACTATAATGTGATTACACGAACACTGTATCGTCGATCGCATGACGGGATCTTGCTTCGCTTGCCTTTCACGAGAGGAGGCACAGGAGATATTGAAAGAAGCCCATGATGGCATATGTGGAGCCCATCAACCTGGCCCAAAACTTGCATACCGACTCCAAAGGTTGGGATATTATTGGCCCAAGATGATCGCTGATGCCATCACCTATGCCAAAAGATGTCACGCCTGCCAAGTACATGGCGATTTCATCCATCAAGCACCAGGCTACCTTCACTCCACGCCTCCTACTTGGCCATTTGAGATGTGGGGGATGGACGTAGTTGGCCCTATCAGCCCGCCGTCATCGAAAGGACATCGGTTTATTTTGGCAATAACCGATTACTTCTCCAAATGGGCCGATGCCATTCCTTTGAAGGAGGTAAAATCGTCTAACGTGATCAAGTTTGTGAAACATCACGTTATTTACCGTTTCGGCATACCTCGGTGAATTATCCACGACAACGGACCCCAGTTCATTAGTCAGGCTTTCCAGAGATTCTGCGCCAAGTTCAGAATCCAGAGTGTGTCCTCAACGGCATACTACCCCGCCGCTAATGCCCTCGCAGAAGCTTTTAACAAGACCATTGGCAAGCTTCTCAAGAAATTCGTCTCGAAAAGCCAACGTGATTGGGACGACAAGCTGGGTGAATGCTTATGGGCTTACCGCACAACTGTGCGAACCCCAACTAAAGCTACGCCATTTTCTTTGGTCTATGGGTGTGAAGCCGTGCTTCCACTCGAAGTCCAAATTCCATCTCTACGCGTCGCCCTGACAGCAGAGATGACAATAGAGGAGAAGCATCGACAGCGACTCCAAGAATTGGAAGCCTTAGATGACAAACGTCTGCAGGCCCAGCAACAAATCGAGCTTTACCAAGCTCGAATTACCAGAGCCTTCAACAAGAAAGTTAAAGTGCGAACTTTCAAGAAAGGCGACCTAGTCTTAGCCGTCAGAAGACCCATGGTGATGACGCACAAGACAAAAGGAAAATTCCAACCCAAATGGGAAGGACCATTCGTAGTAGAGTCAGTTTACTCAAATGGATCGTATCGCCTCATAACTTCAAATGGCGATACACTCATGATGCCGATCAATGGCAGATTCTTGAAGAAGTACTATCCTTAATAGTACTCCTCCTCCGATCAAGTTCAAAATTACACCTCTAATCAAAACAAGAAGAGCTTCTTCATTAATATCCAACGCCTCCGACGGCTAAGAATAGAGGAAAATGTTGGCTTCTAAGCCCAACATAAGTCTTCGACAACTCATCATGCTGAGGGGAATAGCATGGCTAGCCCAACTCAAACGGTAGTTGGTAAAGGCACATCAAACCCGTTGACAGCTGAGGGTTTGCTAAAAATCCTAAGGGACATGTGTTCCCATTTGATCCGACGCCTCCGACGGCTAAGGATAGAGGAAAATGTTGGCTTCTAAGCCCAACATAAGTCTTTGACAACTCATCATGCTGAGGGGAATAGCATGGCTAGCCCAACTCAAACGGTAGTTAGTAAAGGCACATCAAACCCGTTGACAGCTGAGGGTTTGCTAAAAATCCTAAGGGACATGTGTTCCCATTTGATCCGACGCCTCCGACGGCTAAGGATAGAGGAAAATGTTGGCTTCTAAGCCCAACATAAGTCTTCGACAACTCATCATGCTGAGGGGAATAGCATGGCTAGCCCGACTCAAATGGTGGTTGGTAAAGGCACCTCAAATCCGTTGATAGCTGAGGGTTTGCTAAAAATCCTAAGTGGACTTGACTCCACTTCCCCCTCCAAAATCCCTTACCAATTCTCATCCACAGAATGGTAGGTCTATAAAATACAGTCGTTGCCAAGTTAACACTATACCTCTGGCACTTTAAACCCCACTTGTCAATTCTCATCAATAGAATGACAAGTCCTCAAAATTGCTCATATCGCAAATCAATAATTGTCAAGTTAACACTACACCTCTGACATTTCAAACCCCACTTGTCAATTCTCATCAATAGAATGACAGGTCCTCAAATTGCTCATATCGCAACTCAATTTCTGTCAAGTTAACATCACACCTCTGACAGTCACCCTCCTTCAGACTTCCATATCGAAGCTGAAATGAACGATGCTAAGTTTAACACTATACCTCTAGCGTCCAGGTCATCGCCAAGTTCAACAATATACTTATGGCCATGACTTTTCCTCGGACTTCCTCCTTGAAGTCGAGATGACCAATGCCAAGTTCAAAATTACACCTCTAGCATTACCTTCACTGTCAAGTTAAACATCACACCTATGACAGTGACACTTTCAGTTTTCCCAAATGAAAGCTGAAATGCTCCTGAGTCAAGTTAATATCACACCTCTGATTCATATTCTTGTCAAGTTAACATCACACTTCTGACAAGATAACTTTCAACCCGTTAAGTTAATATCACACCTCTAACGGTAAAAACTTTCCTAGATCCCCCGCGAATCTAGCCTCACTTGTTATTCTCCTCAACAGAACAACAAGTCTACCCAAAAACATTGTTAGGTTAACATTACACCATTAACAGTGTTTTCATTAACTCTCCAGTTGAGCTCACCTTCCCTGGGGGTACCAATTCAACCTGTTACTTTCTTTTGTAAAGTAGCAGGTCCACCAAAAATTATCTTATCTCTGTCAAGTTAATATCACACCTCTGACAGCATTGTGGGGTTCCCTAAGATAGGGTCTTTTCTCCACAAAATTTGACTTGTTAAAAATTTTTCATCATAGTTTTAACGAGCCAAAGATTCTTTGCTTCTATGCGTCTGACTAAAAAAGAAACAAGATAGTTCAAGACAATAGAAGAGACAAAAAGAAAAGTGTCACTTTTATTTATATCCAGGCATATGAAAGTGATACAAAACGCTCTCTTATACAATGAGATTGAGTGTTACAGTTAAGGAGTACACAAAGAAGTCCCTCTCTCTCTCTCTCTCAGAGGTTGCACTCACTCCTTAAAGCTGTGTTTGATTCCAAGTACAAGATGTTTGGAAGAACGCCAAAATAGAATCAGACGTTGTGGTAACGATCAGAAGCTGGTTGCACCACGATGCATGATGTAAACATCGAAGAAGCCTCTGGTTGACCGAGAACAATGGTGCTTCTTGAGGTCTGATGGCAGCAGAGTCTTCTGATTCTGCCGGACCATCCGAAATGGCAGGATGCGATCCCTCGTTGATGAACATCTCTTCCACCAGAAAGTCATCCAATGAGCACGGAGTTTCCTCGATGTCACTTCTGGGGTAAGAGAGGAGGTTTTGAGACCTCACAGGGGATGCTACCCACCACCATGTCCACCGCTACCCTCGCCGCCATACCCACTGTGACCGTGACTAGCCCGCAAGCATGACTGGTGCATCGCGTCCAATGAGATCTTGACGAGGGTTAAGTCCCCGTCAGGGATCGTGATTTCTTCCCTTGTGGACGACGGAGACTATGATTTCTTCCCTTGTGGACGAACATCGAACAAGTTCGCCGGCCGAAATATTCTCCCAGGGGCCCAGCGAACATGAAAAAGAATGATCAAGCCTACCTGCAAGAAGCAGATAAAGAAATTAGAAGATTCGAAGCTTAGTGTACTTCGACAAAAAACACTAAGTGACAGACGCAGCTATTGCTGAAGACTGCAGACGCAGGAATGACCCGCGCAGCGAACATCTGCGGCGGCAGAAACAGACGCGGTCAAAATTGTGATATACACAGAATCAAGACGCAGTCTCATTTTGCATTCGCGTTTAAAGGACGAGACGTGAAGAGAATCAGACGCGAAAATTGCCATCTCCCTGTTGAATGAACAGGAGTTGCAAGATTCGGGCCTGAGATCTCCAGCCTGAAGTTAAAATTCTTCCAAGTCAGCAGCCTCAAGACGCGAGCTCTGTGTGCAAAGCTGGCGGCCAGGTGCCAAAGTCCACTATATGGGCGTCCAGAGAAGTTTAAGACGATGGCGCAAATTCCAGAAAAGGAAGGCACCAACGGACTTTAGGAGAAGATCCAGATGATGAATCTCTTTAAGAGATATCAAAGTTCAAAGATTAGTTGGGCTGGAAATATCATGGCAAATCAGAACGGCGTACCCGCAGAGGCCTCTATTAAGAGTGTAACTCTCTGCATCGAAGCGCGGACATAAAAGGAGTTCAGAGAGACGCTTTCTGTTATTGAAATCACTTGACAGTGGTAATCTTCTGAAGAGATCAAACAGAAGCATGAAAGCTCTGGGTCATCTTCAACCATGGAGGCAAGCCTCTGGTAAAGTCCTTGAAGGGAGAAGATGGAGTCTCTCAGAGCACTCGCTGTTAAAAGAAAATAGGCCAAGTATGGGACTGCTAAGGGAAGGGGGTAAGTCTTATTTATAGGCAACCCATAATAACCAATTAATGGTTCATCAATTAGAACCGTCGGCCTTAATGACCGCACGACTGTCAAAGCCCAATGGAAGGCTGACGCGTGGAGCATCGCTTCGGGAAGCGTCAAAGACGCTGGTCTCCAACCGCCAGTGCCGTTTTGACATTTAAAGGCATTAACACCCAGGCCCAATAAAGAGCCGACGCGTGGATGGTCGCCCCAGGAAACATCGAATGGTGCGGGTTCCCAATCGTGACGGTTGAAGATCTCACAGGATCTTTATGACAGGCCGCACTGAACGCCTGGGAAGTTGCGCCAAACGCAGATGTGAGAGCCGCGTCCAGAGGCTCGCGCCTCCTTTTTCAAAAAAAAAATGGCGTCTTCCTTCATTCCAAGTTAGAAGACCCTTCACGTCTCTTGGATGACTCAAAGTTGCTCCGCGTCTCCCGGACGACTCAAGGTCGCGCCCATCAACAAAAGGGACTCATTCTGGGGGTCTCAGTGGGAAAGCACATAAAGCTGCGTCCTGAAGCTTATATCTTCAGCAGAAAAGGCCTATCACCTTCACAAGTGTCTTGGAGCTGCGTCTACATGGGTGATGATGGGTCTTGCATCGAGTCTCAGCGTCGCGTCCCTGACTGCGTCAATTTTAAGGGGCATAAGATCACATTTTTAATGTATCCTGAACTCTGCGTCTGAATAAAGTTAAGGACTGCGGCCAGTGAATCACACTCAAAGCTGCGTCCTTCGCGTCCGCTTGAACCGCGTCTTCACTGGCAGGTCAGAATCGCGTGCCTCAGAGCCGCGTCTCTTTTTATGAATCGACACTGCGTTTCATCAAAAGAACTTAGTGTTACCTAAGTTCAGTATTCACAGTCAGTAGGGGAGCACAACCAAAATCTGTGATTGAGAGGTTGGATTCATCTACAGCGGGGCAATCAAGGTGGAACAAAAATTTCAACGACTTTTATTATTCAAAAATGATAAAAGTAGATACAAACACTCTTGGTGAATAGAGTGTCCCTTTCTTTACAAAAAAAAAGGAAAGAGATAGGCTAAAAATCCTGGTTCGCCAAAGAACGGATTTGTTCTCTGAGGCGATGCATCTCATGTTGACGCGCCTTCTCAGCTTCCATGAGAGCTTGGGCCCTCAGATCCTCCTCGGATAAAAATCTCTTCGCTTGTACTCGGAGGGATTCCAGCTCGGAGGAGTAAACAGAGATATTTGCTTCAACTTGCACCTTGGCAGCCTCTAACTCCGCTAGCCTCTTTTCAGAAGTAGCAAGCTTCTGTTCATTAATAACAATCAAAGCCTCAGCTCTGGCTATAGCAGCCCGAGACTCAAGGATAGCCTGCTTCGCAGCCTGCATGATCATCTCGGATTTCTTTGACTCGACCGCTAGCTTTTGATGATCAGCCTGGAAACCTTCGAGAAGACGGGTCCTTTCGGTTATCTTCTCTTCCACCTCTCTTCGTTCTTGCTCTTGAGCAGCAAGGAGCCTATTCAAGGTTGCCCGGGCCTCGTGAACTGAACCGGCGTCCTCCAAAGACTTAAGCTCCTTCAGATCGCTTCCCAACTGCTCCACCAACAGCAGACACGCCCTAGCCTGTGAAGGACCTCCAGTATGACCGATGTTTTCGATCAAATTCTCAAGAAGCATTCGGGCAAATTCGAAAGAACTGCCCCCAGAGAGGATGAGATCAATACACGATCGCATGAAAGTAAAGAACTGCTGCACCATTTGACGTGTCAGTTCTTCCATGATATCTCCGCCGAGGAAAATTCCGCTGACGTGCTCCCAAGCCCCCTTTCTATCACAGGGTGAGGGATGGAAATCAACTCATACTGCACAGGAGTAAGATCAACCACAGGCGTAACAGAAGCTGAGATGATCACCGACGCTTCCGGGGCAGTTGCAGTCATAGCAGCCTCCACGGCGACTGAAGTAGCAGCGAACCTGGCTTCGCCGGAACCCTCAGTCGAGGGTTGAATTGTACTACCTGCGGGCTCAACGCTGGCTGCCTCTGCTGAGTCGATGCTGACTGCTAAGTCCTCTGCCTGAGCTTCCTCAGCACTCTCTGCAAAACACCAGAACATCAGTCATGACGATAAAAGGAAAATGTTCAAGGCATCCACATTTCCTTACCTAGATGAGGGTTCAAAGATGGCGAGTTCTTAGACGAATCCTGCAGGGTGGAGGTCTCCCTGACTTCGATGATTGCCCTCTCTTGAGGCATCCTAGTAATAGGAGCCTCAACTCTCTCCTGCTGGGCCAGCTCCTGTATCATCTCCTCGATCTGGGAGGAAGCAGCGGCCTCGCTAATCACGACCAGCCCTGCAATATGAAGCCAAATGAAAAAGAAAACGTCAAAATCCTTTTCCTAGTTAAAAGGATGAGTTGGGCGAAAAGAGTACCTTCAGCAGCTTTAGCAGGAACAACTACCGCTGGTGGTGACGTTGTCACCGGCTCACACCCATATATTTCCTCCTCCGAGATGTGTGAGAATTTACTCAGATCAGGAGGAGCGGGTTCATCGCCAAAGTCGACCTCGTCGCCTGAGTCATACTCTTCTTCTTCGGATGAAGAAGACGATAGTGCAACATGGGAAACCTCGGCAACCGGGGCCTTACCACCAAATACCCTAGTGGTAGGGCTGGGGTCAACTACCCGAGGACTGGGGATTAATACACTAGGGGACCCAGGCTGTTGGGCCTCATCCCTCCCCTCGTGGACTGAGGAAGATCCATGCTGAGTTGAGACCCCTGGAATCTCAAAATCACGGTCAGCACCACCTATGTGCCTGAAGTGGCGCCTCTTGGAGAGTGGGTCGGAAGAATGTCGCACTACAGAGGAAAATGACACTTGATCAGAAATCTAATCAGAAAATTAAACGAAAACGTTAAGTGTCTATAATCCAGACGCAGAAGGGATACTGAACGCAAAAAATTGTCAAAATTCGCGTTCAGACCCGAGGACCCGCGTCCAGACCTGAGGCCCCGCGTCCGGACCGGAGGACTATGAGGCCAGCAGGGAGTCTGCGTTTTAAGAATCCAAGACTTATGGAAAATCTCCAAGTACTTGGGTTCAGGCGCAGGATTCATAAAAGCCAGCGTTTTGATCTCACAGAACGCAAGAATCAAGTCTGCGTCCGGATCATTCACAATTAGAAACATTCTAAGTGATGACTCTGGAACGCAAGGCTTACTGGCGCCCTATATTCAACAAACAAGTACATCCTCAAGCGGATAAAAGCAGTAGGGTCATCAAACCCGCGCCTTGTTTGTTAATTCAAAGACCGCGTCTGAGGATCAGGCACGATTTCGAACCCACGGTTGGTGGTTCTCCTTCAAAGAAGGGATTTTTAGGGTTATAAGAACTCCATAAACCCCTCTAATGGCGAAGATCAAGCCTAGTGGCGTTATACCTGAGATAGGGGCTTCCTGCATGGAGGAGCCGCCCCTTCGGGCCTCAGTGGCGACCGCCTTCGACGATGAAGCAGTTCGTTTGGCCTTGGGTGCCATTGCGAAACAAGAATCTGATGCTAAAACGGAAGAGAATAGAACAAAGAGCACTTCTCTCTCAAAACCCTAACAAATGCAAGCGAAGACGAAAGAGAGATTAATGAGGACTCTTTCGATAACTGTTGCCATTTATAGGCACGGTGATTCGCAAAGATCACGGCGATGGGCTCGATTGATTCGACATCGAATCGTCTTTCGACGCGTGGACAGCGCATTTAATGCAGCGCAAAATTCGCACGCCAAAAAGAAGACGTCCCGTCGGCTCCACAGGACATGCGGCAGTGCACTCATGACATGGCACGGATTCGCACCCAACAGCCGCGCCTCTTCAATGGACGCACCCCTTCAGCTAAGCTATTGTGGTGTCCAACAAGTCGCGTCTTTACTCCAAAAAGACGCGTCTCCCCAAAAGTTCGCACCCTTCCAATCAGCCCAAGAATCGCGTCTGGATAACAGTCGCGTTTTCATCCCAAAAGAGGCAGCTCTACGAAAGTTGCAACTTTAAAGCTGGCGTTCAGTCTTTGCTTCTGCAGAACAGTTCAATAGTACACTGGCACAAGCAGACGACCGTCCACTCACGGCTTAAAGTCCACCCATGACAGACTTAAAGCAATCGGGGAGGTCTAGACTTTGCATCTAGACACTCAACACGATCAACTTTGGTGGCTTCAAAGAGTTCTACAGTACACTCACGAAGACCATACTCCAGGTAAGATCAAACCCGGAGCGTTTGACTGTCAAGTCATAAGGGCGAATTCAACTAAAGTCCAAAGTATTTCGAAATCCGTCCCACTTAACTGCGGAATGTCGAAAACTTTGGAGGGGGTTCTGTAGGCTGTCTAAAAATCAAGCCATTGAAAAGAAGAATTCCAAGATGCAAGGTTAATATTAGCCACATCTCAGCACCAAGGCGCGAGGGTCCAAACCTGCGTCTCAGCACCAAGGCGCGAGGGTCCAAACCCGCGTCTCAGCGTCGAGGCGCGAAGCCCGAAAGCCGCATCTCAGCACCAAGGCGCGAGGTTCCAAACCCGCGTCCAGCACCAAGGCTCGAGGGTCCAAACCAGCGTCTCAGCACCAAGGCGCGAGGGCCGAAACTCGCGTCTCAGCAGTTCCAAGGCACGTGAGTTGATACTCGCGCCTCAGTTGTAACCGTCCCGGTTTCGGGGCCAATCACGGCCCACATAACGGGGAAAGTTAGCCCCCATTATGTAGTGTTTTTAGGAGGCACGTACGCCCCTGAAACCCCTATAAATAGCCCCGTCGCTATGAAGAGAAGAGATCTTTTTCTTGGTCGGCCAATCAAGAGGGAGGAGAAAAGAAAGAGAGTAAAACCCTTCAGAGAACTTGCTGCGCTCAAGTTGTTCTTTTTCTACCTTCTCTTTGAGAGTTTTGGTAGACAGAGCTGAGCTACTCCGTCTGCCATCCGAAGAGGAGATCCCTGGAAGGTCTCGACGGTCACCCGGTCAACGGAGAACAAGATTCACTCTCCACCGCCACTTGAAGAACCCAGCCTTAAACAAAGGGAGGATTCAAGACTCAACATCCTCCCTCCCTTGTAATCGGAAGACCGATCTGTTATAATCTTCTATCCAATCAAAGGAATTTTACAATTGAAGCAGGCTATCCTTGAGTCTCGGGCTACTATAGCCAGAGCTGAGGCTTTGATTGTAATTAATGAACAGAAGCTTGCTACTTCTGAAAAGAGGCTAGCGGAGTTAGAGGCTGCCAAGGTGCAAGTTGAAGCAAATCTCTCTGTTTACTCCTCTGAGCTGGATCCTTCGAGAAGACGGGTCCTTTCGGTTATCTTCTCTTTCACCTCTCTTCGTTCTTGCTCTTGAGCAGCAAGGAGCCTATTCAAGGTTGCCCGGGCCTCGTGAACTGAACCGGCGTCCTCCAAAGACTTAAGCTCCTTCAGATCGCTTCCCAACTGCTCCACCAACAGCAGACACGCCCTAGCCTGTGAAGGACCTCCAGTATGACCGATGTTTTCGATCAAATTCTCAAGAAGCATTCGGGCAAATTCGAAAGAACTACCCTGAGAGAGGATGAGATCAATACACGATCGCATGAAAGCAAAGAACTACTGCACCATTTGACGTGTCAGTTCTTCCATGATATCTCCGGCCGAGGAAAATTCCGCTGACGTGCTCCCAGACCCCCTTTCTATCACAGGGCGAGGGATGGAAATCAACTCATCCTGCACAGGAGTAAGATCAACCACAGGCGCAACAGAAGCTGAGATGATCACCGACGCTTCCGGGGCAGTTGCCGTCATAGCAGCCTCCACGGCGACTGAAGTAGCAGCGAACCTGGCTTCGCCGGAACCCTCAGTCGAGGGTTGAATTGTACTACCTGCGGGTTCAACGCTGGCTGCCTCTGCTGAGTCGATGCTGACTGCTAAGTCCTCTGCCTGAGCTTCCTCAGCACTCTCTGCAAAACACCAGAACATCAGTCATGACGATAAAAGGAAAATGTTCAAGGCATCCACATTTCCTTACCTAGCTGAGGGTTCAAAGATGGCGAGTTCTTAGACGAATCCTGCAGGGTGGAGGTCTCCCTGACTTCGATGATTGCCCTCTCTTAAGGCATCCCAGTAATAGGAGCCTCAACTCTCTCCTGCTGGGCCAGCTCCTGTATCATCTCCTCGATCTGGGAGGAAGCAGCGGCCTCGCTAACCACGACCAGCCCTGCAATATGAAGCCAAATGAAAAAGAAAACATCAAAATCCTTTTCCTAGTTAAAAGGATGAGTTGGGCGAAAAGAGTACCTTCAGCAGCTTTAGCAGGAACAACTACCGCTGGTGGTGACGCTGTCACCGGCTCACACCCATATATTTCCTCCTCCGAGATGTGTGAGAATTTACTCGGATCAGGAGGAGCGGGTTCATCGCCAAAGTCGACCTCGTCGCCTGAGTCATACTCTTCTTCTTCGGATGAAGAAGACGATAGTGCAACATGGGAAACCTCGGCAACCGGGGCCTTACCACCAAATACCCCAGTGGTAGGGCTCGGGTCAACTACCCGAGGACTAGGGATTAATACACTAGGGGACCCAGGCTGTTGGGCCTCATCCCTCCCCTCGTGGGCTGAGGAAGATCCATGCTGAGTTGAGACCCCTGGAATCTCAACATCACCTCCGCTCATTATGTCGGCTTCAAACTGCTCAGCCTCGTCAACGGTGGTGGGTTTGTCAGCAAACTCCCCTTCTTCTAGAATCATGGGGCCCCTGCTGCACAACCCACGGGTACGGACTAAGGGGGCGTCATCCTCATCTTTCGCTCCTTCCCTCTGTTCTTCAACACCAGAAGGTATGTCTCCAGACGGAGAAACTGCGGCCGCCAAGTCTCTTCGGACCTTCTTGGGGGCGGGATCAACAGTGGAAGTAGAACCTTGAGAACCCTTATGCGTCACCTGTCGACCCTTTGCTGCCCGCGGCTCCTCCCTTTATACCCTTCTGGTCTCCGTCAGAGCCTTCTGATACTCCTCAACGCCTCGAGAGCGTTTGTTGGACCCCAACTTTGCTTCGTAAGATGCATTAATACTCTCAATGCATGAGTACTCCGGAGCAAAGTCAGGCGTTTGGTTGGCTTGGAAGTACCAGGTACAGAAGCTAAGGCTTGTACAGCCTTTCGGTTCCTTAAGGGGCAGACGAAAAAGCGCTTCCGTTCCTCCAGCCACACTATAATACCAAGCCCGAACACCTTCAAACATGTTCCCACTGAAGGCGAGTCGAGCGTTGGGGTTACCGACATACAATTGGTCATAGCCGAACTGTCGGGCGAAGCGATTCGGCATGTACGGCTCAATAGTGCATGAATTCCCTTGTCGGAAAAGCACGTACCCAGGCCGAATATTGACCAACCACCAGAAAGCTCCCGAGGATAGCCTCGTGAAGTCATCTGAGCCCACGAAGTCAGCAAGTTTATCCCCGAAAGATGCACCAGCAATCTCGGGGAAGCAGCGATTGAGCTGGTAGTTCGAAGCAGCTAGAATGCATTTCCGAATGAAATACATGTAGGTGTTGCACCAGCTTGAATTCTCCAACCGCTGTACGAAAGGGGTAAACCCCTCACTCCAAGACACCGGCGTCATCAGGGAGGGACAGTGCATAACGTACCAAGCCATTAGGTATGTGTAGGGAAGCTCAACCCGAGGGTTGGGACATTTTACCGTCGGCCTCCCCTCTGAGTCAACAATCGGCTCACCCTGCGGGTCGACAACCTTCTCTGCCCTGCACAGACTCTGAGTCAAGGCCCGCAACCCACTTTTAATACCGGCAGCCATGGCTGGGAGGAGGGCTATGGACCTACCATAGGCCAGGAGCACCGCCGGGTACACCACGTCGGCAACAATCACTTCATGTGGCAGCGTCGGCACCACACAGCGCTTCAACCACAACATTAAGAAGCCCGCCAACAGTGCTCGATTGGAGATAGGGGTCCGGGCTTGATGATGGAAACTTTCGAAAACCATGTCAGGTTCGAAAGTATCCTCGTTCGACTCCGTGGTGTAGGAGTCTACAGAAGCATTGATCCTATCGGCAATCTCCTCGTCGGAGCTGGGAGCCAGTCGGGTCAGTGGATGGTCTTTCTGATTGACGCCATTGAACAAGTAGCTTGCCCAGGACAACTGCTTGACTCCCCTCGCCCTCCAAGAGGTCATCTGGCCGCAAATATGGAAGTGACATAACACCTCCCAATAAGTCTCATACACCCGAGGAGACCCTTTCTTCATAAGGTGAAGCTCCTCAGCGGTCGGGACGTATTCCTCATAGGGAGAGTCCCCCATTATCAGCCCCGAGACTTCGAATAGCTCGTGCAGGGCAAGGCCCATCTCCCCGACCGGAGTGAAGAATGTCCCCGTCAGAGGATTGTACCGCTCAAAGATCCCAAAGAAGTTTTGAGAACTTGTTGGAATACCATACTGCACGGCCCTGACCGCTTGGTACAATTCCACCTGCTCCAACAGGCCTCCAAGATCGGTAAGGACGAAGCTCACCATCTTGCCCCACCAATACTTCTCGGTGGAATGGATCCACCCGGGCGCACGGAAGTCGACCGGAAAATCACCCCCCACCTTCATGAATGCGTTGAGAAAGGTGGTGCCGAGTTTAGGAGTTTCTCCTACTGGGTGATCGGTCCTGAACAGCCCGGGAAACAGGCCGATAGCCTCCTTATCATGACCAGCATGATAGACCTTCTTGGAGCCTAAGCTGCCGAGAGTAACCTCCGGGACGGGTCGGGAAAGCTCACATGTCATCTTTCGAGGGACGGACATGTGCTGGAGATAAGACAGTGGGTACATCCTCTCCATGTTCGGAAGAAAGAATCTTCTATCCCCTATCTGACGGAGCCATTTATAATCTCCGTCATGCAAAGAATAGCCGCCCTCGCTAATATGGTCTCCAAAGAAGAAAGCAGGCTTCTCCATCGGAGCGCGAGCATCCGTTGTGAATGCCGCGTCAGTCATAAGCTCCCGAAAGGTTGCCGCGTCAATGTTGGAGAGCCTCTCCCTTCGCTCCTTCAACTTGTCGGCAGTCACAAGAACAGTCCTTTGCAGCACAAAGGTTAAATCACGGTTAGCACCACCTATGTGCCCGAAGTGGCGCCTCTTGGAGAGTGGGTCGGAAGAATGTCGTACTGCAGAGGAAAACGACACTTGATCAGAAATCTAATCAGAAATTTAAACGAAAACGTTAAGTGTCTATAATCCAGACGCAGAAGGGATAATGAACGGAGAAAATTGTCAAAATCCGCGTTCAGACCCGAGGACCCGTGTCCAGACCTGAGGCCCCGCGTCCGGACCGGAGGACCATGAGGCCAGCAGGGAGTCTGCGTTTTAAGAATCCAAGACTTATGGAAAATCTCCAAGTACTTGGGTTCAGGCACAGGATTCATAAAAGCCAGCGTTTTGATCTCACAGAACGCAAGAATCAAGTCTGCGTCCGGATCATTCACAATTAGAAACATTCTAAGTGATGACTCCGGAACGCAAGGCTTACTGGCGCCCTATATTCAACAAACAAGTACATCCTCAAGCGGATAAAAGCAGTAGGGTCATCAAACCCGCGCCTTGTTTGTTAATTCAAAGACCGCGTCTGAGGATCAGGCACGATTTTGAATCCACGGTTGGTGGTTCTCCTTCAAAGAAGGAATTTTTAGGGTTATAAGAACTCCATAAACCCCTCTAATGGCGAAGATCAAGCCTGGTGGCGTTATACCTGGGATAGGGGCTTCCTGCATGGAGGAGCCTCCCCTTCGGGCCTCAGTGGCGACCGCCTTCGATGATGAAGCAGTTCGTTTGGCCTTGGGTGCCATTGTGAAACAAGAATCTGATGCTAAAACGGAAGAGAAGAGAACAAAGAGCACTTCTCTCTCAAAACCCTAACAGATGCAAGCGAAGACGAAAGAGAGATTAATGAGGACTCTTTCGATGACTGTTGCCATTTATAGGCACGGTGATTCGCAAAGATCACGGCGATGGGCTCGATTGATTCGACATCGAATCGTCTTTCGACGCGTGGACAGCGCATTTAATGCAGCTCAAAATTCGCACGCCAAAAAGAAGACGTCCTGTTGGCTCCACAGGACATGTGGCAGTGCACTCATGACATGGCACGGATTCGCACCCAACAATCGCCCCTCTTCAATGGACACACCCCTTCAGCTAAGCTATTGTGGTGTCCAATAAGTCGCGTCTTTACTCAAAAAAGATGCGTCTCCCCAAAAGTTCGCACCCTTCCAATCAGCCCAAGAATCGTGTCTGGATAACAGTCGCGTTTTCATCCCAAAAGAGGCAGCTCTACGAAAGTTGCAACTTTAAAGCTGGCGTTCAGTCTTTGCTTCTGCAGAACAGTTCAACAGTACACTGGCACAAGCAGACGACCGTCCACTCACGGCTTAAAGTCCACCCATGACAGACTTAAAGCAATCGGGGAGGTCTAGACTGTGCATCTACACACTCAACACGATCAACTTTGGTGGCTTCAAAGAGTTCTACAGTACACTCACGAAGACCATACTCCAGATAAGATCAAACCCGGAGCGTTTGACTGTCAAGTCATAAGGGCGAATTCAACTAAAGTCCAAAGTATTTCGAAATCCGTCCCACTTAACTGCGGAATGTCAAAAACTTTGGAGGGGGTTCTGTAGGCTGTCTAAAAATCAAGCCATTGAAAAGCAGAATTCCAAGACGCAAGGTTAATATTAGCCGCGTCTCAGCACCAAGGCGCGAGGGTCCAAACCTGCGTCTCAGCACCAAGGCGCGAGGGTCCAAACCCGCGTCTCAGCGTCGAGGCGCGAAGCCTGAAAGCCGCGTCTCAGCACCAAGGCGCGAGGTTCCAAACCCGCGTCCAGCACCAAGGCTCGAGGGTCCAAACCAGCGTCTCAGCACCAAGGCGCGAGGGCCGAAACCCGCGTCTCAGCAGTTCCAAGGCACGTGGGTTGATACCCGCGCCTCAGTTGTAACCGTCCCGGTTTCGGGGCCAATCACGGCCCACATAACGGGGAAAGTTAGCCCCCATTATGGAGTGTTTTTAGGAGGCACGTACGCCCCTGAAACCCCTATAAATAGCCCCGTCGCTATGAAGAGAAGATGATCTTTTTCTTGGTCGGCCAATCAAGAGGGAGGAGAAAAGAAAGAGAGAAAAACCCTTCAGAGAACTTGCTGCGCTCAAGTTGTTCTTTGCCTACCTTCTCTTTGAGAGTTTTGGTAGACAGAGCTGAGCTACTCCGTCTGCCATCCGAAGAGGAGATCCCTGGAAGGTCTCGACGGTCACCCGGTCAACGGAGAACAAGATTCACTCTCCACCGCCACTTGAAGAACCCAGCCTTAAACAAAGGGAGGATTCAAGACTCAACATCCTCCCTCCCTTGTAATCGGAAGACCGATCTGTTATAATCTTCTATCCAATCAAAGGAATTTTACAATTGAATCATCCCTTTTTCGACGCGTACAAGAGATGGCGACTCCGCTGGGGAACATGTTTGTTACCGATGAACAAATCGTGGCGCAAGGTGACGTCCTCCAAAAGGGGAAGATGGTCGAATCGCTCGTTGTCGAGTTCGACCAGGCAAAGTATGAAGAGTTTCTCTCTTCCGGCTCCAAGAGCCCAATGACTCGCGTCTGTCGCAGGGTCTCCATGGGGACTTGCCCCGAAACCCGCCGTGAGATTCTCTCAGACGCAGCGGCTGCAAAGGGTGTCGCAGCCACTTGTGCTAAGCAGGATACACGCGCCAACGTCTCTCAGGAGGCCCGCGTGGTCCCAGGCACAACTGCCGTTGCGACCAGCCGCGCCATGCGGAACACACGCGTCAACGTCTCTCACGAGACCCGTGTGGTCCAAATCTCTGGTGTCCAACCAGTCCACCTTCTCCCTCAGCACCAAGTCATTGTTGGGTTCTCTCCACCTCCACGATGCAACCGAAACACTGAGCGTCGACAGAGGAGGCGTACGCGTCAACTGCAAGTTGGAACTTCTGATTGTCCAACTGAGGCAGCACGCAAAGTTCGATCCGGCGTCTTGGCCGCGCCACATCCAGCACGCGAAGTCCGCGTTTGGTGGCCCAAACGCGAGACTCCCCAAATTAGGTCCTCTGAAGTCTAACTCTCCAAACGCCAAGTCGAAGCTTGCGCGCCTCGTCAAGTACAAGAGGCACACGCCCTTAGGCGTAGGGCCCAGCAGCCCGCTCTCTCTCAAGCGTCCCTGCCCCGACGCACCAAGCAGCAACGCGACAGCCGCGTCTCCTCTCAGCAGAGACGCCAGTCACACGTCCTAAAGCGGCGACGCGAGAACCGCGTCTCTGAATCCTGCGTCCAAGCTGTACAGCGCAAGGATGTCTCTCGCCCTCGAAGTTGCAAGGCTAATCTCTTCGATCCTCTTTCCATGGATCTAAGGGATTACTTGACTAAGAAAAGAAGTGCTAATCAAACCACTTCATCATGTTGCTGCCAACGGCTCATCTCCATGCTCTCTGAGTGCCGTTGCGGTTCAGGCGTGAACCAGCAGTCCTTAGTTAGACAGCTAACCCAGATTCCCCCATCAGCCAAAAGAAGACACTCTCATAGGCGGAGGGTGTTCTCTGACGCTGAGTATCCAGAGCTCACTGCAAATATAACAAGCAGGAGCAAGAGAAAACAACCTACAGTCAGTTTCGAGGATGAATCTGACTCTGAACCGGAAGGAGTGTACCGACACACTCGCACCCGGACAGGGGCCATTCCCCCGATTGACTATAATGCCCTAGCTCAGGGCGTTAAAATGAATGACTCTCATTCTGCTGTAGCAGAATCGCAGGCCTCGAACTCTTCCATCGAGAAGGAGGCCTTCACCTACATGACGAGCACTCCTGAGGAGACAGCCTGGCGCCTGGAACTGCAAGCTCAGGTCCAGAAGGAACAATTCGAGATGATTCGTGCTCAGCAAGAATCCATCGACTCTCTCAAGCAGATGCTCGCACAGTTGCTCGAAGATAGGAAGAAATCTCCCCCTAGAAAGTCTAAGGGCAAACGAAAAGAGGGAGAAAGCTCATCTTCCGAACACTCCGAGAAGAAAGAGCAACCCACCTCTAGTTCGTCTAAATCCTCGTCGCAGGTAAAGAACGATCAAGACCAGGGGAAGGTTCATTCTAAAAGAATGAATCAGTTGGAGCAGCGCCTTGAAGCCCTTACCAATCGGAAAGGTCTCCAAGAAGCTGGAGTGGTCCGACCTTATCCGACCGAGTGGGACTTTGTTCCGTACCCTTCCAATTCAAGGCTCCAACCCTCCAAGCATTTGATGGGAAAGGTTCACCGAACCAACACATCTACTATTTCAAGTCCCAAACTGGGAATGTGGTAGATAACGACGCCATCCTGGCACGTTTATTCATCGGCACCCTAAAAGGGCTGGCCTTTGAATGGTTCATGAAGCTTCCAGAAGGCTCCATCAAGAACTGGGGTGACTTGGAGAAGCTTTTCTTAACACGCTTCTTTGAAGATGACTCGGAGGTCAACATGCCTACCCTTTTAGCCACCAAGCAGCGAAAGGAGAGTCCGTTAAGTCTTTCATGGAAAGATTTCGGAACGTGGCACTCCGATGCCCAAGCGGTATGACCCAAGTTACCCTGGTGGAAACATGCCGCCACAATCTCTAAACCTCACTCCTTGCTCAAATAGGAGTCGCTGAAAGCCGCACTTGGAAACAATTAGTCCAACAAGGTGAACAGGCTGAGGAGATTGTCGCCCGCGTCAGAGCGGAAGAAAACAAACCCAGACCTGAAAGGTCAACAAGGCGTGCGCCAGACACATCCCTCCAAGCCAAAAGGAAGGATAACTTGGCAGCAGAGGCCAGGACCCCTCTCAAACCTCAACAGGTCAAGGGAAGTGGCTCTTCAAGCCAACCATGGGCCAACAAGCAGTATTCCTTTAAGGATGAACATGTCGACTCGCTCTTCAAACTACTTAATAAGAGCAATCGACTGAAGCTTCCTGAAGCTAGGCACCCCGAGGAAGTCGGTAAAACCGACAATCCCAGCTACTGCATGTATCACAGAATATTGGGACACCCTACCAAGAGCTGTTATGTCTTTAAGGACATCCTTCAGGCCCTGATTGACGCGGAGGTATTGAAACTCCGACCAGAGCAGAAGAAGGTGACGGCTAATGTGACGTCAGTTCTCCAGTTTGGGAGACAACCCCCAACACCCTCTGGAGTAGTCCCTATCCCAAGAGGAGAACTGAGAATGGTCAACACAGACCCGCACCAGCAGCAAGAAAAGGGCTTGGTACCTATTCCCACACCTCAGGGAGAAGTTATGTGGGTTCATCCTGACCTTATTGACGGTCAGCAATGGACTACTGTGACCAGCAGGAAGTCCAAAGGCAAGGCAAAGGCTTCATCCTGTAACGTGGTGTGTGTGCCTCTTCTCGAGAAGCGGAAACTGATATTCCCTCGCTAACCGACTCAGAAGAGGAGACAATAGTTCTGGCCGCAGGACCTAGTCAGCTGGTGGCAGAAACCCGTTCGGGGTAGCCGTATTTGAAAAAGTATGGCGAAGTGACAGTGACTCCTCCGAGACCCACTGCAGAACCAGACAAAACCTCCACGAAGCAACATGGGGAGAAATAGAAAGAACTTCGGTTTTCTCGAGTTCTTTCAAAAGACATAGCGGAAGGATCCACGGCACCCTACCGCTTTGATGTCCTGGCTCAGTTAGCCAACATCCCGACGCGGATTACTCTTTATGAGCTTCTTAGATTATCAAAGTCGACCAGAGAAGCTCTACAAGAAGCTCTGGCTAATGCTGAAGTCTTCATGACCCAGCTACCAAAGGAGGAAGATGTAGAGGATTGCCTCCACGCCTCCCAAAATATCCCCTGCATCACTTTCACGGCAGATGATATGCAAGTTAAAGGGAAGCATGATCGACCCCTTTACTTCGCAGGGTATATTGGATCATCTGAGGTAAACCGCATCCAGGTAGATCCCGGGTCTGCCTTAAGCATCATGCCTCGCAGTGTCATGCAACATCTCGGGATTCCTACTCACCGTTTGAGCCCTACCCAAACGACCATTTACGGGTTCAATGCCAATAGTACCCGTCCGATGGGGAAGGTCAGGCTCAAATGCCAGATTGGAGACCTAAGGTCAGAGGTGACATGCTACGTCATAGACGCTGACACCTCCTACAACTTGCTGCTGGGACGACCATGGATTCATCGTAATTCTATAGTTCCCTCTACTCTCCACCAAGTCATGAAATACATTGACGGGAGTGGAAAGGTGCGAACGTTGATTGCCGAGAGGCATCCGTTCAAGGGAGTGGAGAATTATTTCACAGATTCCCTCCTATATCAGGAATCTGTGAAAATAGATGAAGTCCCGCAACCAGAGGAACCAGACTCTGGCAATGAAGCCGACACCGAGCTGGAGGAAGATGAGTGTGTGTGGGAGCTAGATCCACCTGTAACGGGCATTAATAAGTCCGATGTTGATAATACCTCCGCCGATGATGTAGGCGGTTGGTACATTAATGAAGAATTAGATTTAGCGTATTTTTCTGTGTTTGCTTCTGATTCAGTGCCGTCAGACACTAGTACCGACGTGGATGACGATCTCTGGTCGGCAATGGATGCTTTGACATCATTGCATGTACCGATGAAATCGTCCTTCAGAACATGTCGAAATGTCGGTGATCGAGTTTTTACCTGCACACAAAAATAAAGATGTTAGATTTAGAAGTAGTTGTGCAAGGTTCTCAATTCTAATCCGCGATAGCAGTGGCTATGCGGGTCGTGATCCTCTGGGAGGGACTAGCGATGGAAGCTTTGTCAATAAGTTATCTCTAAAGTTTTTATTATTTTAATGTTAAGTTAGAAAGAAAGAAGATGGAGAAGAAGTGATATTTACAATGGAAGTGAAGAAAAGAAATTGAGAATATGGTAGTGTGAGATCTAAACTAAAGAAATAAAAAGAAAGAAACTATAACACGTACAAACCTCTTCTACCTTGCTTACCTTTGATCTGTTCGCGACGACTTACCCTATCTTGGAAGGCGTGCAAGTATGGCGTATAGGATTGTCCACCTTCGCTACCTACACTATGAAAAGAAAAGACAATCTAAAGAAGGATTGTTCATCTCCATAGGCCATCAAGTGCTCTTCTTTGGCTAGGCAGTCTCGAAGCAATCAGATCTCACGGCTCACAAAACATTAGAGAGAAATAACAATAGAAGAAAACAAAAACTGAGATACACAAGAATCAATAAGAATAAAAGAACATAACATAATAAAAAAGAACGAACCTCGATTCGATTTATTTAACAATGGAGGAAAAGCAAAACTTACACCGATTGTCACCCTCAGTACAAGTAGATCCCTTCCTCCATGAGAACATCATCTCCTCTCAGTTTTTACAAAAAGGAAAAAATAAAAATTACAATGGAGGAAAGAAAATCTAAACTACAAGAGGAAAACCTAAACCCTAGATTTGGCCCTCTGGCTCTGCCTCTGGACGCCTTTTCTTTGTTGCTTTGCAGGGGTATTTATAGGAGATATAGGAAGTAGAGTCCCAGTACAACTCCTCAACGAAAACGCATCGCCAACCGCCTCAGGATTGCCGCGGAAACGGGAAATTTGCCGCGGAAACGCGGCACTTTTGTAGCCAAATGCCATGCGCTTTCTCGCGTGGCATCCTCTGGTCCGTCCATCTGGGTTTATCCTTCTGAAAATTGTATCCTGACTCTTCATCTTTGGATTTGGATATAACTTGGGAAGCAAGTTACCTTGATCCCAAATATTTTCCACGAATTTCCTTCTCTTCTTTTAACTTTTATCCTCATCCCGCAAGTGTTTAGGGTTGAATAGAAGTCTATCCTTCCCTCTTCTTTAATATTTGCAACTTTGGTCCTTGTGTATTTGCACTTTTGACAATTGGTATTTGCACTTTTGCACTTGGGCTTGAATATGGGCTTTTGGGCTTCTTTTAGGCTTTATTTATTATTAAAATAAGAACTCAAGGCTTGCAAACAATAAATCACAAAATATTAATAAATGTGCAGAATTATATGAATAAATATGAAAATGTGATGGTAAATATGATGATAAAAATGCACTTTTCACTACCAATCACACCCCCACACTTATCTTTTTGCTCGTCCTCGAGTAAAAATCAAAGAGAAAAAGAAAAATTAATCTAAACTAACTCACTTTCGTAGGAATCACGGTTGCACTTAGCATGTGCAACAAGCCGTTAAACCTCTAGGTTACCCTAGAGGACGAGTGTTGTCTCGTGAGGGTTTTCAGCGGATTACACCCACAAAATCTATAAAAAGGAAATATTTGAAATACTTTTGAAAAGACTAAGTAATCTATAAGTTTTTTAGGATCCTCATTTTTATTCATTCTTAGACTTAGTCTTTATAAAGTAAATTGTTTTCATTTTTAAGTAAGGATCAAAATTGAACTTCTAATATAGTCTTTTTCGTTACCAAAAATCATATGCATCCTTGTAAATTTATACTAGGAATTCCTTAACTTGGACTCACATGCCTCTTTATTAATTTTATAACTTCATCTAATTTTCTTTCGTGTAAGCATCAAGGCTTCTTGAGGCCCTAATACCTAACTAATTGACTATTAGATGTGTTAATAATTTTTTTTTAATATGTATAACTCATCTAATTTTCTTTTGTGTAAGTATCAAGGCTTCTTGAGGCCCTCATACCTAACTAATTGACTCTTAGATGTGTTAATACTTATCTCATATTTCTTAGTTTTATTAGGCTTTCTAATCCACCCATGTAGCGAATTTAAAGTCGATGACTCCCAAACCGGTTGGCTTTAGGGCACCAGGTGAGAAAACACCCGCGGACTCAAATTCGAGTGAACTAGGCCCCAAAACTAAGGACATTATTTATTTACTCACCTTTAGGCATGAATACTTATGCTTCTTGAGGCACATGTATCAGCTTAATTAGTGATTTTCTCTCTCTCTTTTTTTTTTATATATATGAGGCACAAAGGTCTTTGTCTTAGAATCCTAGATATGCATTAGGTATGCAAATTTCATTAAGGTAAAAATCAAGACTAACTACTTATTCAATTTCTCCTCCTATACCTAAAAATTCAACAATTTATTTATTTTGACCGAGTTTTTAGAAATCCTAATCATGATTTTCCTAATTCTTAAGACTAACTTAGATTTCTTTCAAAAGATAAGTCAATATATTGTCCTTTTTATAACATTTTTTTTAGAATTTTTTTTATATTAGCAAATTTTGTTAGTTTCTACCTATGTTAGTATGTTAGTAAAGCCCACCCCCACACTTATCTCATGCATTGTCCTCAATGTATGAATGAATACATATATGCATGAAAAAGAACAAGGGAAGGCGGAAGTTACCTTAAGGTGGTGGTTCCGGTGGTGGTCTAATTGGTCCACGAAATGCAGCCCAATCAAGATAACATAAGATTTGGTGGAACCCACCAGAAATTTCCCGTATATAACCCACTAAAATGTATGTATAATCATTTTTTAAAATTTCCACCCCATCAAATTTTTAAATTTCATAATTAGTTTCAGAGTCAATTGTGTCAACCTCCTTGTCCCTGAATGGAGTATGAAAAGATGGAATGATTGACTTGGACATCAAAGGTACGGGAACGAATACCGACTCAGGAAAGAAACTTAAATCAAGTAATGGCTCAGGAGTCGGGCTAGGTTCAGGAAGTGGGTCTAAATCAATAAGTTGAAGCTTAAGTCCACAATAATCCTCCCACAATGGAATGTGACTCAATGTTGGTGATTCAAGTTCAGGAATGATAGGTGTGGGAACCAAAACTGACTCTAAAATATTACCTAAGTCGGGTAACAAAACAGGAGTCAATAATGATTCAGGAATTTGAACTTGATCATAAATTTGAGAATCTAGGTCACATATCTCATTGAGTTCAATCTCATAAAAATCAGAACTTGCCAATTTATCCATAGGACTTTCAAAATTGCACAATTGGTCAAGTTCAATATGATCATCAAAAATGGGTGATTCAATTTCATGATGAATTTGAACAGGATCCAATGTTGACTCGGGAAAAGTGAAATCAGGTGGAGACACTGGAGTCATTATTGAATCAGGAAATAAAATTGAATCACCAAGTGGAAGATCATGATCATATTCATGCTCAAGTTCTATTTCAGGAAAGGAAAAACTTGCCAAACTATCAATAATTGGAGTTTCGGCGAGTTCACATGATGGTACTGAATTAGAATCTTGTTGTCCAAAGCAACTTGACTCGTCGGCTCTAAGAGAGTGGTCATCGATATCAGAATTGGCCAGACGGTGAGAACGTAAAGATTGAACCATCATTTCTATATCATGATCACGGGCTAATCTAGCCTGAGTCATGGCTGCAAGCATCCTTTCATAGTTGATAGGTGCATCATGTTGTGATTGGACTTGAAAAGATGAAGAGTAATCATAATGAAGTTGTGAGTCAGTGGACTCACGCATCATCATGTCTGAGAGTGATGGTAATTGTTGCTTGGACTCATGCATACTTATCATTTCCCCGATAGATGGTATTCTATTCTGAATGGGTGGATCAGAGTATGATACTTGGGAATATTGTGGACAAGGTGGAGATGGAGGACAAGTCGGTTGAAAATTGGACTCGGGGGAAACGAAACCCCATGAACTCTGTGAAGAGTTGAAAGTATGAAAATTATGGTCATAAGATGGGGGGTATGGGTTATAATCATTCGGATAAGACCATTCCGGCACACTATGTTGGTCAAAATTATGATATTCCGGGTTGGTAATATCCGAAAAAGAATTAGGTGTGTAATATGGATTAAAGTTGGAAAAATTAGTATTATATGCCATATCACACCAACACAAACAAAGAAAAAGAAAACGAACAAATAACAAACAAAAAAGAAAAATTCTAATCTAAGTTAGGGTAGACCTATGACCTAGACGACTCCTAACTGGTTAGACTGTCCACGGGAGGTAGGGTGCAGACTTTGACCACAAGTTAATCAGCCAGGTCAGGGAAAGAATGGTGGGAGGTTTTCCGTCAAAGATTTCTTAATTAAATAACCACCAATCTTCGGGCTTTCGGCCCTCAATCCCCTTCCTAGACACTGATTTGGCAAGAGTCAACTTCCAGCACTGTTCCCCCTTAGGATAATCTCCTAATTGAGTCCGAGATGTCCCTAGGGCCAACGTCTACTAATTTTAAGTTAGGCTTGGGTTAGTGAGTGCTTGGGATATGATTTTTGGGCTAAGGAAGGGTGATGAAATCCCCACCTTACCTTGTTAATGGGTTATGCCCTTAAGATGAATTTGTGCAAGTGTACAAAAAATGTAAATAAGATTCACTCAAAGCATCAACCAAGAGATGAGTCCTATTCTACATGCAATGCGAACGTACCTTGCTCCAGCACTCTTCAACAGTAAATTAAAGGAATTGAAAAGACACGTGCCTAATATGCAAACGTCTAATCAATTTTTAACTTTTGCAACAAATATTTTACTGTTGAATTAATTAGCAGTAAGCAGGGTTATCACAGAACAAATTTTAACAAAGCAAAAAGCAGATATTACAATTTTCAGCAACCTACAGAAAAATTGATCAGTAGTTCACTGCTACTTCCGCGGATCCGCGGCTATGGCCGCGTTTCCGCGGCAAAGTAGCAGGCTCTGCTGCTCTGCCTTCAAGGGCAGAGGCACAGAGTTGCTATATGTCCACTTCTACTGCTGTTTCCTGTTCTCCAATCCTGCAAACAGAAAAGAATAAAAGAATTAGTTAATTTTTTTTATTTAGAGAAAAACTTACCGTCCCTCCCCGGCAACGGCGCCAATTCTTGATCGAGTTTTTACCTGCACACAAAAATAAAGATGTTAGATTTAGAAGTAGTTGTGCAAGGTTCTCAATTCTAATCCGCGGTAGCAGTGGCTATGCGGGTCGTGATCCTCTGGGAGGGACTAGCGATGGAAGCTTTGTCAATAAGTTATCTCTAAAGTTTTTATTATTTTAATGTTAAGTTAGAAAGAAAGAAGATGGAGAAGAAGAAGTGATATTTACAATGGAAGTGAAGAAAAGAAATTGAGAATATGGTAGTGTGAGATCTAAACTAAAGAAATAAAAAGAAAGAAACTATAACACGTACAAACCTCTTCTACCTTGCTTACCTTTGATCTGTTCGCGACGACTTACCCTATCTTGGAAGGCGTGCAAGTATGGCGTATAGGATCGTCCACCTTCGCTACCTACACTATGAAAAGAAAAGACAATCTAAAGAAGGATTGTTCATCTCCATAGGCCATCAAGTGCTCTTCTTTGGCTAGGCAGTCTCAAAGCAATCAGATCTCACGGCTCACAAAATATTAGAGAGAAATAACAATAGAAGAAAACAAAAACTGAGATACACAAGAATCAACAAGAATAAAAGAACATAACATAATAAAAAAGAACGAACCTCGATTCGATTTATTTAACAATGGCGGAAAAGCAAAACTTACACCGATTGTCACCCTCAGTACAAGTAGATCCCTTCCTCCATGAGAACATCATCTCCTCTCAGTTTTTACAAAAAGGAAAAAAAATAAAAATTACAATGGAGGAAAGAAAATCTAAACTACAAGAGGAAAACCTAAACCCTAGATTTGGCCCTCTGGCTCTGCCTCTGGACGCCTTTTCTCTGTTGCTCTGCAGGGGTATTTATAGGAGATATAGGAAGTAGAGTCCCAGTACAACTCCTCAACGAAAACGCATCGCCAACCGCCTCAGGATTGCCGCGGAAACGGGAAATTAGAAATGCGGCACTTTTGTAGCCAAATGCCATGCGCTTTCTCGCGTGGCATCCTCTGGTCCGTCCATCTGGGTTTATCCTTCTGGAAATTGTATCCTGACTCTTCATCTTTGGATTTGAATATAACTTGGGAAGTAAGTTACCTTGACCCCAAATCTTTTTCACGAATTTCCTTCTCTTCTTTTAACTTTTATCCTCATCCCGCAAGTGTTTAGGGTTGAATAGAAGTCTATCCTTCCCTCTTCTTTAATATTTGCAACTTTGGTCCTTGTGTATTTGCACTTTTGACAATTGATATTTGCACTTTTGCACTTGAGCTTGAATATGGGCTTTTGGGCTTCTTTTAGGCTTTATTTATTATTAAAATAAGAACTCAAGGCCTGCACACAATAAATCACAAAATATTAATAAATGTGCAGAATTATATGAATAAATATGAAAATGTGATGGTAAATATGATGATAAAAATGCACTTTTCACTACCAATCAGTCGGCGATGCGCAAGAATCAATATTCATGGTTCCAGCGAGAAGGAAAGGCCAAAGACCAATTCTTTTCGGACAAATTGGATCCGAACCAATGAATCATGAAGAATTAGAAAGCGAGCAAGAACCCCCTCAGTTCGGTCATTATGAGCCAAAGGCACTCAGAATGATGAAAAACATGGGATATGATCTAACCAGCAGGCTCGGGTTAAACTTCGGCAGAGGAAGGAGAATACTACTTCGATCCTTTGTGCCGAAAGGAAAAGCACCCAATTATTATCATCGGACGCGCAGGGGGTTAGGCTATGTATCAACTCCAGCTCCATCAGCCTCTGATTCTCGAGAATCGTCAAGCCACGATTACTCTTCCGGCACGTCATCATGGGAGTCAGATGTCAGTGTTGGAAACATCTTCAGGGAACTTTCAGTGAACATGGCCTCAACAAGCCACCTGGAAGACGGAGATGAAGAAATGATCCAGTCCTATACGGATCCTTGGATCAAACATTTAAATACTCTCTGGGATACCCGCTTTGAACAGCGAGAGCCACCCACAGAAGACAAGATTGTTCAGGTCAATCTGGGGGATGAAGCTAATCCTAAGCCCATCTTCATAAGTGACGGCCTGTCACCTTCGGAGAAAGAGGATCTAATATCTCTTGTTCAAGAGTATATAGACGTCTTCGCCTGGAATTACGAAGATATGCCCGGACTTGATCCTCAAGTGGCTATGAACCGCCTCAACATCAATTCAGACGTAAAGCCTGTTAAACAACAACAGCGACGATTCCGCCCAGAGATAATGGAGGCGATTCAATCAGAAGTCAGAAAGCTCATAGATTCTCGCTTCATCAGGGAAGAACAACATCCCGACTGGGTAGCCAACATCGTCCCTGTTGCCAAGAAAAACGGAAAGATCCGGATCTGCATCGACTTCTGTGATCTAAACGAGGCTTGTCCCAAAAACGAATTCCCATTGCCAATCACAGACGTCATGATTGATAATACTTGTGGAATCGAACGAATGTCCTTCATGGACGGATTCTCAGGATACAATCAAATCAAAATGTATCCTGACGACGAAAAGCACACCTCCTTCAGGACACCATTGGGGGTCTATTGCTATACCGTCATACCCTTCGGACTGAAGAATGCAGGGGCAACATATCAAAAAGCCATGAATGCCATTTTCCATCAGCAAATGCGCAAAACAGTGGAATGTTATGTTGATGATATTGCAGTAAAAAGCCGCGCTAAAGGTGATCACATAGCTGACCTAAAGATTGTCTTCGACGTCATGCGGGCCCATCAGTTGAAGATGAACCCTACCAAATCCTTCCTGGGGGTGGCTAGTAGCAAATTCCTAGGGTTTGTTGTAACCTCCACGGGAATTCATGTGGACCCAGAAAAGGTTCGCGCTATCCAGGAGATGCAACCTCCGAGAAATCTCAAGGAACTCAGGGGATTGCAAGGACGATTGGCGTACATCCGCAGGTTTATCTCAAATCTCTCCGGAAGATGCCAACCCTTCGCCAAATTAATGAAGAAGGGTGTCTCGTTCATTTGGGACGACGCTTGCCAACAAGCGTTCGAGGAAATCAAGCAATACCTCACCCAACCACCAGTCCTTGCAGCTCCGATATCCGGGAAACCTTTCCTGGTATACGTCCGAGCAATGGATCATTCTTTGGGAGCTCTACTAGCCCAGAATGATGATCAAGGACGAGAGCAAGCGATCTACTATCTGAGTAGAACAATGATCGGAGCTGAACATCGGTATAATCCGATCGAGAAGGAATGTTTGGCATTAGTGTTCGCCATTCAGAAAATGCGACACTATCTGGTAGGCCAAACTATAAATGTCATATCAAAAGTTAACCCCCTGAGGTTACTTATGACTAAGCCTTCATCATTGAACGGCCGGCTGGCAAAATGGGCCATATTGCTATCCCAATATGAGATGGACTTTTTGCCACAAAAGGCTATTAAGGGACAAGCGGTGGCGGATTTCCTAGCTGAGCACCCAGATCCGAGGGCAGCCAAAGTCTACGAAGATCTCCCAGATGAAGTGGCCGAAGTCTGTTTGACTCAGACATCGTTTGAAAGTCAAGTGTTGCAACTCTTCTTTGACGGTGCATCCAGAACAAGCCCAAAAGGACACATAGTGGCAGGAGTAGGAATAGTACTCGTCTCCCCACAGAACTATGTGATTCCTCGAGCTGTCTCATTAACCGAGCCATGTTCCAACAATGTGGCGGAGTACAATGCTCTTTTGATTGGGATGCAATTCGCCGATGAGATTGGCGTTAAAAATCTCGAGGCATACGGTGAATCCAAACTCATCGTTAGCCAGGTTCGCGGGGAGTACGAAGTCAGACATGAAGACTTAGTACCCTATTACAATGCAGCCGTCCACATGGCTGGGAAGTTTACGAACTTTTACATCGATCATGTACCGCGCAGGCAAAACGCGCATGCAGATGCACTGGCATCCCTCGGGGCCTCACTAGCTCTTCCAGCTGGAGCGATGGAGAAGATATTCATCTACAGCCACGACCTGTATTGCCCGAGAATTACTCTCAAGGACTATCAGGAGTCAAGGGGAGATTTTCAAAGCAAAGAAGCGCTGGAATTGTCAACCGGTCCAGAGCTTAGAGATTGGCGATTCCCCTACATTGATTATGTCCTGTATGGCATCCTGCCTGAAGACACCAAAGAAGCGGCGGCCATTCGAAGGAAAGCCCCTAAATTCTACTATAATGCGATTACACGAACACTGTATCGTCGATTGCATGACGGGATCTTGCTTCGCTGCCTTTCACGAGAGGAGGCACAGGAGATATTGAAAGAAGCCCATGACGGCATATGTGGAGCCCATCAACCTGGCCCAAAACTTGCATACCGACTCCAAAGGTTGGGATATTATTGGCCCAAGATGATCGCTGACGCCATCACCTATGCCAAAAGATGTCACGCCTGCCAAGTACATGGCGATTTCATCCATCAAGCACCAGGCTACCTTCACTCCACGCCTCCTACTTGGCCATTTGAGATGTGGGGGATGGACGTAGTTGGCCCTATCAGCCCGCCGTCATCAAAAGGACATCAGTTTATTTTGGCAATAACCGATACTTCTCCAAATGGGCCGAGGCCATTCCTTTGAAGGAGGTAAAATCGTCTAACGTGATCAAGTTTGTGAAACATCACGTTATTTACCGTTTCGGCATACCTCGGCGAATTGTCCACGATAACGGATCCCAGTTCATTAGTCAGGCTTTCCAGAGATTCTGCGCCAAGTTCAGAATCCAGAGTGTGTCCTCAACGGCATACTACCCCGCCGCTAATGGTCTCGCAGAAGCTTTTAACAAGACCATTGGCAAGCTTCTCAAGAAATTCGTCTCGAAAAGCCAACGTGATTAGGACGACAAGCTGGGTGAATGCTTATGGGCTTACCGCACAACTGTGCGAACCCCAACTAAAGCTACGCCATTTTCTTTCGTCTATGGGTGTGAAGCCGTGCTTCCACTCGAAGTCCAAATTCCATCTCTATGCGTCGCCTGACAGCAGAGATGACAATAGAGGAGAAGCATCGATAGCGACTCCAAGAATTGGAAGCCTGATTAGGGAAGGATAGTGTGAAGTTCTTGCACAAATATTTAACAAAGAAAGAAGGTTTAGAAATAACCTTGTGTGCTCTTGATCACTCCACAAATGTATTCAATGATTGATGTACCCTTTCCAATCTCCGTTATAGCAATGGCTATACCGAGTCGATTCTCGAGGAGAGCTCACGATAGAAGTTTTACGGTTTGTAGTGAAGAAATGAAAACGAAGATTCTTCTTTGTATTTACACAAATTCAAGAAGCATGGAAAAGAAAATTAAAGAAGTGGTGGATTTGTGCATTATGAAAAAGAAATCAAAAGAACTTTGACGAAGTGTATTGCTTAAGAAAAGAAGCTAGTAAAAAAGATGTTGGAAAACTTTAGATGAGAAAGTACATGGCTAGCTAACTTTACTTCGCTAACTTACTAAACTCAATGGTGATGCTTGATTGCCTCATGTTGATTCATTGGCAATAGAGATGACTTGCTTGTTTGTTCAAGTACTTTACCGTTTTGAAGATGAGTGTTCCTTTAGTTCTTAGCTTGAAGCCTCATATTGATTCATTGGCTCTCTAGATAGATGTTCAATGATGAACTCTAGGATTGGTACTCAAGGGATGCTAAGTTAGAAGAATCAACATTCATTTAACCATTCAAGACATAACAACAAATTAGCTTGAAGTAAAGAAGTTGTTCTACAAGTAGCATATGTTTGGTGATCCATCTCCATGTTCCATCAAGGCTCTTGTTCTAGACAAGGCTCTAAATGAGGCACACATGAGTCATATGGAGTATGTACAAGCATTCACCAAGGGAAAGCAACTCTACTTCCTTGGCAAGTAAAAGAAACTCTCACAATGCAAGTATAAAGATAAGCAATCATTCAAAGAGATAGAAGTTAGCTATGTAAGTTGTTAGCTAGCCATGCAATAGAAATTTAGCTATCCATTACACAAGTAACAAAGCAACACTTCATGATGTAAAGCAAAGAGAAGTAAAGCAATGAAAATGCAAGAAAGCAAAGTAAGTAAAGCAATGCAAAGTAAAACGTATTAGAGCTTGCAAAGAGAAGACGAAGCTTTGATTAACCCTTGTTACAAGTGATGTCACCCCTTGATTACAAGCTTTCAACAGCACTCACTCTCTCTCTTTGACAAAATCTCTAGGAGGAAGAAGATGGAGACTAAAACCTAGGAGAAGACTAAAACAAAATACAAGAGTTTCCCTAGTTCTCTCCTCTCTCTTCACTGTTCCTTCGCAGGTCCTTGGTCCAGTATTTATAGCCTCAGAGAGAAGTCTCCAGAAGGTGGACAGGTGGCAGAAATCTGGGATTGAATGGCCCAGATCTTGCCGCAAATTGGCGGGAAAATCTAGGTTTTGGCGGCAAGATCAAGTCTGTTGGGCAACAGATTCTTGTTACAACTTTGTTACGAAGTTGTTATCCACGTGGCCTTCTGGAAGATTGAGTTGTTGCGAGGATCTCTCCTAATTCTGGATTCAAATTTGGGCTCTCTTTTGGGCTTTTGAATTAATCTCTTTAATTATTGCTAATTAAAGAGATTTTGGGCCTTTTCTCCATTTGAGTGTGGACCTGTAAAAATATAGAGAAGATGAGTAAAATCATACTTTTATTTGCAAAAATGCATGGGAATAATATGGTAAAATATGCAAAATTGAGTTACAATCACACCCCCACACTTATTCTTTTGCTCGTCCCGAGCAAAACAAAGAAAAGAAAAAACTATACTACAAGGGTTATTACACCACTTTCGCAGGTGACGCGATTGCACTGAGCGTGTGCAAAAGCCGTTAAACCTCTAGGTTACCCTAGAGGAGGAGTGTTGTCTCCTGAGGGTTTTCAGCGGATTGCACCCACAAAATCCATAAAGAAAGAAGACAAATGTTAGTGTTTTGAAAATTCATTTTGAAAGAGAGACATGTTTTTTGAACTATTTTTGCAAAAATATAAGTGATCTAAGGTCATAAGTCCACCTATAATCATTCTTTCTTAAACTTAGTCTCTATGCAAGATCTTGTCTTCAATTAAGGTAAGAATTCAAAATTGGATTGAATATTTTATCCTTCATAAAACCTAGATAGTATGCACACCGTTGTACGCGCCGGAAAGAAGAAGAGATAGTGATGGGTGTAAAGATTTCCTTGAATCAAATGAAACTATTACAACCAGACTTTTCCTTTCAGTTACAAGGGAGGGAGGATGTTGAGTCTTGAATCCTCCCTTTGTTTAAGGCTGGGTTCTTCGTGTGGCGGTGGAGAGTGAGTCTTGTTCTCCGTTGACCGGATGACCGTCGGGACCGTCGGGGGATCTTCTCTCTGGCTGGTAGAAAGAGTAACACAGCTCTGTCTACCAAAACTCTCAAAGAGAAGGTAGGCGAAGAGCAGCTCGTACGCAGCAAGCTTGACGAAGAGTTGAGCTCTCTCCTGTCTCGGTCTCTCTCTCTCTGTGATCTCTGATTGCCGATTGCTGATTTTAGGATCCGCCTGTCTCGACCAAAATCCGACAAAAAAATCCCACCTCTTCTTCATAGCGACAGGGCTATTTATAGAGATCTCAGGGGTGAACGTGCCCCCTGAAAACGCTCCACAATGAGGGGCCACTTCCCGCTACTTGTGCGGTGACTGGCCCCGTAATCCGGGTGGTTACAACTGAGACGCGGGTGTCGAGCCCACGCGTCTTGATGCTGAGACGCGGGTGTCGAGCCCATGCGCCTTGATGCTGAGACGCGGGTGTCGAGCCAACGCGCCTTGATGCTGAGACGCGGGTGTCGAGCCAACGCGCCTTGATGCTGAGACCGGGTGTCGAGCCAACGCGCCTTGATGCTGAGACGCGGGTGTCGAGCCAACGCGCCTTGATGCTGAGACGCGGGTGTCGAGCCAACTCGTCTAGAACTTGAGACTCTACTTTTATTGGCTTGTCTTTTAGTGACTTTTAGACAGCCTACAGAACCCCCTCCAAAGTTTTCGATATTCCGCAGTTAACTGGAACGGATTTCGAAATACTTTGGACTCTAGCTGAATTCACCTTTATGACTGGACTGTTGATGCTCCGGGTTTGATCTTATCTGGAGTTGGTCTTCGTGAGTGTACTGTTGAACTCTTTGAAGCCACCAGAGTTGATCGTGTTTGAGTGTCTAGATACACAGTCTAAACCTCCCCGATTGCTTTTTAAGTCTGTCGTGGGTGTGCTTTAAGCCAAGAGTGGTTGGTCTTCTGCTTGTGCCAGTGTACTGTTGAACTGATTTGCAGAAGCAGGAGGCCGAACGCAGGTTCCTTTTGAAAAGCAGAGATGGTACTGCTTTAAAGACGCGACTTCCATAGGGTGCGTCTTTTGGCAATGAAACGCGACTGATCTTCCATATGGCAGACGCGATGTCAGGCCCGCTTGGACGGACGCGGACTTAGGAAAGACGCACCTCTAATAAAGACGCGATTTTCTGAGCGCTACGCGACTTTCTGGGTGCATTTATGGTGGTGCTGACGGGGCACGATCATTGAAGAGACGTGGCCGTCGGGTGTGAATCCGTGCCATGTCATGATTACACTGCCAGCTGGCCTGGGGAACCAGCGGGATTTTACCTTTAGGCGCGCGGACTTCCCGGTTCATTAAATGAACTGCTCCACGTGTCGAATGATGACTCGCTGCGGAGCCGTGGCGCATGATCTTCCCTGTTCAAAAATGATTTGATGCCACGCGTCAAGCGGCGATTCGCTGCAGAATTTATCGGCCACACGCCGCGTATCTTCGCGAATCCTTGTGCCTATAAAAGGCAACAGTTGGAGAGACATCTCTTCTTCTCCGAACGCACTTGCTTAGAGAATTAAGAAAGAGAATTTTCCTTCTCTGTTCATCTCTTGAACTATTCAACTCCGTTACTGGATTTTTGAACGGTTCATCTCCATTACTGGATTTTCGAACTAGCGATGGCACCCAAGACCAAGCCCACCGCATCGTCCTCAAAGGCGACCGTCGCCGAGGCCCAGAGGGGCGCTTCCTCTGCGCAGGGCGTTGTTTTCCGAGGTAAAATGCCATTTAGGTTAAATTTCACCATTACTGGAAGTTTGAGGAACCTAAAAGACATCTTTTTGGAGGAGAACCATTAACACAGGATATGAACCGATTTGATTCTCAGACGCGGTCTCAGACGCAGTCTTTGAGTTGATAACCAAGGCGCGGGTTTGACGTCCTGGTGCCAGTGGGCTCTGCACTTCGGATCCTACACTTAGAATATTTCTAATTGTGAAGGGTTCGGGCGCGGTCTTGGTTTGCAGAACGCGAATTTGATCCTTGCATTCTGTGCCATCAGCTGCCGATTTTGATGAATCTGGCACCTGAGTCCAAGCACTTAGAAAAATTTTTTGTAAGTCTTGGTTTGCAGAACGCGGATTTGATCTTTGCGTTTCTTTCACCTTGACGTGGATTTGCAGGTCTGGACGCTGATTTGATAATTCCTGCGTCCAGTATCTCTTCTACGTCTGGGCGTGGATTTGCAGGTCTGGACGCGGACTTGATAATTCCTGCGTCCAGTATCTCTTCTGCGTTTGAACTGCAGACACTTGGTATTTTTTTTCTTCTTATTTCGGATAAGATGTCTGATCAAGTGCCTTTTTCTTTTGCAGTGCCACACCCTACTGCCCTACTCGCCAAGAATCGCCATTTTGGACATGTAGGAGGTGCCGACCATAATTTGACCTTTGTGCTGCAAAGGACTGTACCTATGACTACTGACCGGTCGCAGGAGCGTAAGAAAAGGCTTTCTGATGTTGACAGGACAACCCTTCGGGCGCTTATGACTGATGCAGCATTCCAAACGGATGCTCGCGTCAAGTTAGAGAAGCCTACCTTCTTCTTCGGAGATCGTATTGGCGATGGCGGCTATTCCATGTATGATGAAAATTATAGATGGCTCCGTCAGATAGAGGATAGAAGATTCTTTCTTCCAGACATGGAGAGGATGTTCCCGCTGTCTTACCTCCAGCACATGTCCGTCCCGCGGAAGATGAAATGGGACGTTTCCCGCTACGTCCCTGAGGTTACCCTCGGTGACTTGGGCTCCCAGAAGGTATACCGTCATGACAGTCATGATAGGGCGGTTCTCGGCCTGTTCCCCGGGTCGCGCAAGTCTGATCTCCCAGTCGGGGAGATACCAAAACTCGGCACTACTTTCCTCAACTCGTTCATGCAAGTAGAGGGTGATTATCCGGTCGAGTTTCGTGCGCCCGGGTGGGTCCATACCACTGAGAAGTATTGGTGGTACAGGATGGTGAGCTTCGTCCTTGCCAGTCTTGGAGATCTGCTGGAGCATGTGGGGCTGTATCCAGCAGTCAGGGCCGTGCAGTGGGGAATCCAGCCGAGTTCTCAGAACTTCTTCGGAATCCTGGAGCGTTACAATCCTTTGACGGGGACATTCTTCACCCCGGTCGGAGAGATGGGCCTTGCCCTGCATGAGTTGCATGAGGTCTCGGGCTGGCAACAGGGGATTCTCCTTATGAGGAATATATCCCATCCACCGAGGAGCTCAACCTTATGAAGAAAAGGTCTCCTCAAATGTACGAGACTTATTGGGAAGTGTTATGCCACTTCCATATTTGCGGCCAGCTAACCACTTTGAGGTCGGGAGGAGTCAAGCAGCTGTCGTGGGCCAGCTACTTGTTTAACGGTGTCAACAAGAAAGACCATCCGGTCACCCGACTGGTTCCCAGCTCCGACGAGGAAATTGAAGACAGGATCACCCAGGCTCCTGAAGGCTTCTACACCACAGTTTCGAACGAGGACGGTTTCGAACCTGATATGGTTTTCGAAAGCTTTCATAATCAAGCCCGAATTCCTATCTCCGATCGAGCACTGTTGGCGGGCTTCTTGATGCTGTGGTTGAAGTGCTGTGTGGTGCCCACACTGCCACACGAAGTCATTATCGCCGATGTAGTGTATCCGGCGGTGCTCCTGGCCTATGGTAGACCCGTAGCCCTTCTCCCGGCCATGGCGGCTGGCATTCAGAGCGGGTTGCGGGTGTTAACCCACAGCTTCTGTGAGGCGGGAAAGGCTGTCGACTCCCAGGGGAAGCCGATCGTTGATGCAGAGGGGAAGCCGACGGTGAAACGCCCCAACCCTCGGGTCGAGTTGCCATACACATACCTGATGGCTTGGTATGTGATGCACTGTCCCTCCTTGATGATGCCGGTGCCCTGGAGTGAGGGTTTTGTCCCTTTCGTGCAGCGGTTGGAGAGTTCGGACTGGCGTAATTCTTACATATATTACGTCCGGAAATGCATTTCAGATGCTACGAACTACCAGCTGAACCGCTGCTTCCCCGAGATCCCTGGTGCATCTTTTGGGGATCTATTTACTGATTCTGCGGGCCCAGATGAATTCACGAAGCTGTCCGCGGGAGTCTTCTGGTGGTTGGTCAATATCCGCCCGGGTATGTGCTCTTCCGACAAGGGACTTCATGCACGATCGAGCCGTATATGCCGAGTCGTTTTGCCCGTCAGTTCGGCTATGATCAACTCTACGTTGGCAATCCCAATGCCCAACTCGCCTTCGACGGGAATTTGTTCGAAGGTGCTCGGGCTTGGTATTACAGCGTGGCCGGAGGGACAGAAGCAACTTTCCGCTTGCCTATCGAAGGGCCAAAATGCCGTATGAGCTTCAACTTCTGCACCTGGTACTTCCAGGTCAACCAGACACCATACTTTGTTCCGGAGTATTCATGCATTGAGAGTATCAATGCAAATTTCAAAGCAAAGTCGGGTCCGGGAAACGCTCGCGAGGTGTTGAGCAGTATCTGAAGGCTCTGAGGGAGGTCGGGAGAAGGTCAAGGGAGGAGCCGCGAGCAACAAGGGCGGAGTCGCGACCAACAAGTGCGGAGCCTCGACCAACTAGGGCGGAGCCGCGACCAGCCGGGGCTCGACAGGCGATGGGCAAGCGTCGTCAAGGCTCTACTTCCACTGCTGAGCCTGCCCCAAAGAAGGTTCGGAGAGGCTTGACGGCGGCAGTTTCTCGATCCGCCGACATCCCTTCTGGTGTTGGGGAGCCGGGGGAGGAAGAGGTGGACAAGGATGACACTCCCTTAGTCCATGCCCACAGGTTACACCGCAGGAGCCTCAGGATTGCAGAGGAAGGGGAGCCTGCAGACAGGCCCACCGCCACTGACGAGACCGAGGAGCTCGAGGTCGATATAATGACCGGAGGCGATGTTGAGATTCCGGGGATCTCAGCTCAGCCCGAGTCTTCCTCAGCTCAGAGGAGGGATGAGGCACCACAGCCTGGGTCTCCCTCTGTCTTCATTTCCAGTCCTCGGATGGTTGACCCCAGTCCTACCACTGGGGTGTTTAGAGGCAAGGCTCCGGCTACCGAGGCCACTCACGTTGAACTGTTGTCTTCCTCATCCGACACGGAAAGCGACTTTGAGGATGAGATCGACTATGGTGACGAACTTGCTCCTCCTGATCAGAGCAAATTCTCACATATCTCGGAGGAGAAAATACATGGGTGTGAGCCGGCGACGACGTCACCACCAGCGGTTGCTCCTACTGAAGGTACTCTTTTCACCTTCTGACCTGATCTCCCTTTTCATTTTGAAGAGGAGGCCTTAACATTCTCCTTTTATGTTGCAGGATTGGCTGAGGACACCGAGGCTGCAACCTCCTCGCGTATCGAGGAGATGGTGCAAGAGTTGACCCAACCGGAGGGAGTCGAGACTCTAGCCACCGGGATGCCTCCAGAGAAGGCAACAACTGAAACCGGGGAGACTTCCACTCCGCGGAATGATGAGGCAACCACTGAAGCCAGGGAGGCTTCTACTCTGCAGGGTTCGATGCCTCCAGAGAAGGCAACGACTGAAACCGGGGAGACTTCCACTCCGCGGGATGATGAGGCAACCACTGAAGCCAGGGAGGCTTCTACTCTGCAGGGTTCGCCCAAGGATTCGACATTTCTGGACCTCCAGCTTGGTAAGGAAGTTTTGATGTCTTGACTGTTCCTCTCTTCACCATTATGGCTAATGTTGAGATAATTTGCAGAGATAACTGAGGGGGCCCAGGTAGAGAGTCTGGCGATCAGTGTCCCTCCAGAAGGCCATACGGCTCAAGCCTCTGCTAAGGTTTTTGAGGAGGCCGAGCTCACTACCCTGTCGTCAGCTGTGGCGGTTCCTGCAGAGGTGGTACCCCCAGAAGTGCCATTGACTGCTCTTGTTCCTGCCGTATCCGTGGTCAGCCCGACTCTTGCGCCAACAAGGGGATCGGGGAGCACTTCGGATGATGATATCATGGAGCTTTTGACACGTCAAGCGGTGCAGCAGTTCCTTAGCTCGATGCGAACATGCATCGACTTCGTCCTGACTAGGGGTAGCTCCCTTGAGTTCGCCCAGATGTTTCTCGGGAACCAGGTCGAGAACATCAAATTGGCCGGAGGCCCTTCGCTAGCTCAGGCAAGTCAGCTGCTGGTGGATCAGCTGGGACAGCACCTGAGGGAGCTTCGATCCCTGGAGGACGATGCCGGTTCATCTCATGAAGCCCAAGAAGTGCTGAATAGGCTCCTTGTCGCTCAAGAGCAGGAACGAAAAGAGGTGGAGGAAAAGATAGCCGATAACACTCGCCTTCTTGAACGTGTCCAGGCTGATCACCAAAGGCTGGCGATTGAGTCCGAGGAGTCAGAGACGATCATACGGGCCGCAAAGCAGGCTATACTTGACTCTCGGGCTGTTATAGCCAGAGCTGAGGCCATGATCGTCTTCAACGAACAGAGGCTTGCTACCTTTGAAAAGAGGTTAGCGGAGTTAGAGGTTGCCAAGGCGCAAGCTGAAGCGGACCTCTCTGTTCGTTCGTCCGAGTTGGAATCCCTCCGAGTGCAAGCGCAGGGATTTTTGTCTGAAACGGATCTGCGGGCCCGAGCTCTCATGGAGGTTGAGAAGGCGCGCCAACATAAGATACATCGCCTTAGAGAGCAAATCCGTTCTTTGGCGGACCAGGACTTGTAACCTTTTCTTTTTTTTTCCTCTTTTTTTTAGAAAAGGACACTCTGTTCACTAAGAGTGTTTTGTATTAGCTTTTATCATTTTTGATATAATAAAAGTCTTTGAAGTTTTTTGATTCCACCTCCTTTGCTGCCTTGTTGTGGATGAATTCGACCTTTTGATCACAATCTTTGATTAACTGACTGTGAATGCTGAACTTAGGTGAGACTAAGTTCTTTAAATGAAACGCGGCGTTCGACCCATAGGACCTTAGGCAGGACTAAGCCCTTTTGACGAGACGCGGCATTGGTTCATAGGGACTCAGGTGGAACTAAGTCCTTTTGATGAGACGCAGCGTCAATCCATAGGGAGACGCGGTCATCAGTTCATAAGAACTCAGATAAAACTAAGTCCTTTTTGATGAGACGCGGCATTGATCCGTGAGGACAAACGCGGCTTTGAGTAACGCGAATTTGTCCTGTCAATGAAGACGCGACTTGAGCGGATGCGAGGGACGCAGCCTTGTGTATTTTCCACTAATCTCAGAATGGACTAAGTGCTTTCCCTTAGAAAGGCCCCGTTTGCTGAAGGGACACGACTTTGAGTCACGTGGACGCTCCTCTAAAACGCGGGTGAACGCCTTCCAATTTGAGAAAGGGGACGCGGATTCTTGGACGCGGCTTTCCCATCTGCGTTTAATGCAGCCTAACTTAAAGATTTTATGAGATCTTTGACCGTCAAGTCTTCGCTGACGATTGGGAACCCGGGTCATCCGTTGTTTCCCGAAGCAGTTGTCCACGCTTCGGTTTTTCATTGGACTTGGGCGTTAATGCCCTTTAATGCAAAACCGGCGCTGACGGTTTGAGATCAGCGCCTGCGACGCTTCCCGAAGCGACATTCCACGCGTCAGCCTCCCATTGGGCTTTGACGGTCGTGCGGTCATTAAGGCCGGCGGTTTTAATTAATGAACCATTAATGACCGTTATCAGGGGTTGCCTATAAATAGGACTCACCCCCTCTCTTTAACAGCGGCTGCTTAGACCGTGCTCTGTTTGAGAGCGAGTACTCTGAGGGACTCTGCCTTCTTCCTTCAAGGACCCTATCAGGGGTTTGCCTCCATGGATGAAGGTGCCTCTGTGGATGAAGATGACCCAGAGCTTTCATGCTTCTGTTTGGTCTCTTCAATGGATTACCACTGTCAAGTGATTTCAATGGCAGGAAGCGTCTCTTTGAGCACTTTTTACGTCCGCGTCTCAACGCAGATAGTTCAACTCTTAATAGAGGCTTCTGTGGGTATGCCATGCCCACTTACCATGACATTTTAGATCCAACCAAGTTTGCATTTTAGTATACCTCTCAAAGAGATATCATCTGGACCTTCTTGTGAAGTCGTGGTTGGTGCATTCCTTCTGGAATTTGCGCCGCCAACTTAAACTTCCTTGGACGCGAGTACAGAAGTCTTTGGCACTTGGCGCTGACTTTGTTCATGAAGCTCGCGTTTTAAGGCCACTGACTTGGATGAATTCCAACTCGGGCTAAAGGTTTCAGACCCGAATTTTGCAACTCCTGTTCATTCAACAGGGAGATGGCAATTTTCGGCGTCTGATTCTCTGCGCACCTTGTATCTTAGACGCGGATGTGGAGTTAAGTCGCGTTTGCATTCTGTGTGTATCACAGTCTCGCTCGCGTCTGTTTTTATTGTCGCAGGAATCTGGTTCGCTGCGCGGATCATTCCCGCGTCTGCGGTCTTTGAAAATAGCCGCGTCTGTGACTTAGTTTTCTTCTGTTGAAGTGTACTAAGCTCTGAATTGTCTGATTCCCTGTTTGGTTTTTTGCAGGTAGGCTTGGTCATTCTTCTTCATGTTCGCCAAGTCCGTGGGAGAATATATCGGACGGCGAACTTGTTCGATGTTCGTCCACAAGGGAATATATTATGGTCCTCGTCGTCCACAAGGGAATATATTATGTCCCTGACGAGGACTCGACTCTCGCCAAGGTCTCTTCAGATCCACTGCACCAATCATGCCTGCTGGCAAGAGATGGTCAGGGTAAGTATGGCGGCGAGGAGGTTACGGTGGACACGGCGGCAGATAGGATCCTCTTCCTCTCCCACTCCAGAAGTGACATCGAGGACTTTCCATGTCTGCTGGATGGCCTGCTGGGGAAAGAGATGCTCATGAACGAAGGGTTGCAGGACTTTCTGCTGCCACCGGACCTCAAGAACACCAATGCTCTTAGCTTTGTCAGCTAGGGCTCTTTCGATGTTTACATCATGCACCATCTTGTACTTGGAATCAGATGCGGCTTCAAGGAGTGAGTGCAACCTCTGAGAGAGAGAGGGACTTCTTTGTAACACTCCATCTTATTGTAAGAGAGCGTTTTGACTGTAACACTCAATCTTATTGTATAAGAGAGCGTTTTAACTGTAGCACTCAATCTTATTGTATAAGAGAGCGTTTTTGTATCACTTTCATATGCCTGGAAATAAATAAAAGTGACACTTCTCTTTTTGCCTCTTTCATTGTCCTGAACTTTTTGTCTTCAGTTAGACGCATAGAAGCAAAGAGTCTTTGACTTTGTCAAAATTATGATGGTAATTTTAATAAGTCAAACTTTGTGGAGAAAGATCCTATTTCAGGAACTCTCACGATACTGTCAGAGGTGTAATATCAACTTGACAGAGATGAAATTTTTGATGGACCTGCCACTTTATAAGAGAAAGTGACAAGTAGAATTGGCACCCCAGGGAGGGTGAACTTTTATCAAGTGTTTGGGATTAACTTGATTGAGCTCAACTGGGGATTTGATGGAAACACTGTTGATGGTGTAGTATTAACCTAACAATATTTTTTAGGTAGACTTGTTATTCTGTTGAAGAGAATAACAAGTGGGACTAGACTCGTAGGGAATCTAGGAAAGTTTGTTACCGTCATGAAAGTACACCTAGAGGGGGGGTGAATAGGTGTAAATGCTAATCTAAAACTAAATGCAAAACTAAGTGCGCTAAAAAATGGAAGCTAATGCAAATGTTGCACAAACTAATACAATACAACAAGTGTAGCCGAATTCCCCTTGCGAGGCTCTGGACTAACTCCCCTTGATTCCCCTTTAAATGGGTTGAGGTGCTATGTGAAGCTCTTGTTGGATGAGTATAAGTTAGGCACACACACACAAGCAATCCAAGCAATGTGCACACACAATCAAGCCAAGCAATCAAGGATATAGCAATATGAATCATGCAATGGCAACACAAGCAATGTATATAATATGCTATGGCAATAAGAATGATGCTATGCACAAATATAAAGTGAGAGAGAGTTAGAGAGACAATGGATCAATCGCAAAGACCAAGATATGTTTCGAGGTTCGAGCACCTTGCTCTACATCCCCGCCTACACCACCGTGTAGAATTTCCAATCCACTATCTCCCACCGAGGGAACCTCTACCGAAGAGGATTTGTTACAACACTAGGAGTACCAAACTCCTCTCTCAAACAACAACCTCCACCGAGGCCAACAACCAACCAACAACCACCTCTACCGAAGAGGCTCACAACCAACACAATCACCTCTACCTAAGAGGGATCCAAAACAATACCACTCCGATCACCTCTACCGAAGAGGGATTCACAAAAGCAAGGAGGGTTTACAATAAGTGGTTACAAAGACCACAAACACAATCTTTCTTTCTTTTCTCTTTTCTTTTTCCACAAAAACAAGATCCTAATAGATTAGGATAGGTGATAGCTCAAGTGTGGAAACAAGGTGTTTTTGGAAACCAGCAACAAAGAAAATCTACTTAGGAAATCACTTGTAAATGATAGAAAACGAAAAACAAAACAATCTCCCAAAACCCTAGCTTTCTTTGATTTTCCAAAAACCCAAAAACAAATAAGATGAAATCTTTTTGACTTAAAAACTCTTTTAAAACTCTTTTAAGCACTAGAGAAAGTCTGAAATTTTTCTCCTTGAAAACCTTAGCCAAAATCCCAAAGGGATGGGGTTTATATAGGCCAAAACAGAAACTAGCCGTTAGAGCTAAGCTGGCAGCTCTGACAGGCAACGGTCGACCGGCGGTCGACCGTCCAACGGTCATATTTTGACCCGTTGGAGCAACCGGTCGACCGCCCGGTCGACCCAAACTAACAGAGAGCAGAACTCTCTGCAGCGGTCGACCGTCCGGTCGACCGGACCACTGTGCTGCAGACGTGCACAAGTCTGTGCATGTCGGTCGACCGGTGCGATCGACCGTCCCTTGGTGCGGTCGACCGTCCCGGTCGACCGACCAGCCTGTCAGCACAAAAATAAGATCAGAAAATTTGGGAAAAATCTTTTATAAAAATCTTTTATCTTTTTCTGAAAATTCTATAAAACTTGTTTTAATATTTATATTGAAACATAAACATGTGATAAAAATTTTCAAGACATATATCAATCATATCAATTCATTTTTGTGTCTTGCCAATTTTATCAAAAACCAAAACTTGTATTTTTATCAAACTTGATTTTTCAATAGGAAATCTGATTTTCCTAAAACTTTATAGAAATACAAAAACATGATATTTGAACATTATTAAGCATGATGCATATGGACATAAGTCCAATATACATTCACAAAATATATCACAGTTTTTGTTCTTTAATTTCAAAAATATGTTTTATACCAAAACATAAAACTATATGAATAGGTACGTCAAACTAAGTTTGTATAAGTCATATAAGCATGTATGTATATAGAGCACATCTAATATACATATAAAACATGTAAACTTGTTTTGATCAAACTATTCATGAAAACCAAAATCCAAATCATGAAATGTGTGTGTATGTGTACTTGAGCATATCAACTATACTAAGCTTTACAAATGGATCTAAAACACACTAAACTAAACTAGGATACCTAAGTCTTTGAGTCATCAAGAATACTTGCTCCCAAACGCGATCCACTGAGTGCAAAGGTATGATCTTTAAGCTTGGCACCGAAATCACCATGATAAGCTTCCAAACACCTCTTGTTGAAGCTAATCACAAACTAATATCTTGGTTAATGATCTGAAACTTAAACAACACAAGATTATTAGTAAACATAACTACATGAGTTAATCATCATCAAAACTAGGGTGGAAGGCCTTTGAGCCAACAATCTCCCCCTTTTTGATGATGACAAAACTCATGGAGTTATATATGCATGGATTAAAGTAAAGCTTCAAAGAAGCTCCCCCTTAACTCATGCATAGCCAAATAAACATAATAATATGCAATGAAGGCTCTTAAAAACATGAATGCACAAATATGCATAAACAATAAAGGTTCTAGATACCAATGAAATATTTAAAGCAAAGCATGCTCTAGATACCAATTAACAAATAAACATTTTCTAGATGCTCTAGATACCAATAAACATACATTAAACTATATTAAACTTAATATATGCAAAAACATAACTATGCATATATATAAAACTCACAAATAATTCTCCCCCTTTTTGTCAATCATCAACAAAGGGGTAAACATTCAAAAACTATAAATAAAATGAGGGGTAAAAATTTTTCTCCCCCTTTTTGTGTCAATCAAAACAATGCAAACAATGGTCTCCCTCTTTTTGTCTAAAATAAAAACAAAGTCAATAAGGGGTGACTACAAACATGATATCAATTAAAAATATGTCAATGAAGCATCTTGATACCAAATGAAGATAAACAAAGATTAATAAATGTTATATGCTATATACATTCATGAAGAGGAAGACGCTAAGTTAGCTTCCCTACACATATGAGTTACATGAAGAAAGGAAGACACGCCCTAATTCACATAACACAAAATATGTAATGCATAAAAGGAGATGTGAAGCTCCCCCTACACACGTGTACCACATAAGGAAGAGTTGTCAAGCTCTTCAATACAAGATACACTCAACATGAATTTATACACATATAGGCAATGTAAAATAAATATGTTTTTCTTAAACAAAATTTTGAGATACCTATTTAAAACATTTAACATAAACATCTTGATATCATTAAGAGAAATGTGTTCTTTTAAACATATGATACCAATTTGAAACTATATTTTAACATAAAGCAAGGGAGTGGAAATCAAATACCAATTGAAAGACAATATCAAATTTTCTCCCCCTTTATGAAATACCAACTAAACATATGCATAAGCTTGTTAAGATACCAATTGAAAACAAATCAAACAATAGAAAATTTTTTCAAGCTTAGCATAAACAAGTATATATACGTATGAAAATTAGATACCAATTGACATTGATATTCTTGAAAGAGTAAGCATACATATACAAAACATATATGAGTATACAAAAAGATCAAAAATTGATACCAATTGAAAGTGTTCAATGATACCAATTGAAAGAATAGGGTCAAGTGTATATCTCATATTATAACGAAGAATATGAACTAGTTAAAATGAAAAGTTTTGTTAACTAGTACGAAATCCTTCAAGCAAGGAATAAATACAAATCATTTTTCATAAAAATGAAATCCACATGATAATCAACACTCTAATCCAATTAAGCATAAAAATGTCTCATGAAAACAAAACATGAGCAAATAATAAATGTGAGTGTACAAGTTAAGTATGGAGATCACAATCATGAAAATTTGTTCAATTAAGTTCAATTATTCCTTTAAACAAGAAAACTAAAAATTAATATTATTTAATCTTCAAGGCATATGTATGTCTAATACAAACCAAAGTATACATACATATCCAAGATACAAACGAGTCCACAAGGATATATGCATGAAGGCACGTGGCTCAAAAATGATATTCATGTATATCTAATGGTTTGGACAAGGTAAACATATACATGAAGTTTAAATACCAATTCAAGGAAAACATGAAAAGCATGAAAAGTATGAAAATTTAGCTTTTCATTAAAACAATTTGATACCAATTCTTTTCAAGGTATATGTATGATTTGTCAACACAAGAAGTATACATACATATCCCTTAAACACACTTTGAGTCCATAATAGATATTTGCATGAAAGGCAAATGACTCAAGGGGTATACATGTATATCTTCAAGTTTGGCAAAATACACATATACATGAAATGAAAACTCATAATCATAAAAACAAATACCAAAAATGGAATACAAGTTTAAATGTATGAATCATCAAAACTAGACTATACTAGCACATCTAATGGGAACAAACAAGCATTCAATCCCAAACATATATAGATTTGTTTGTAGCCCATCATATGTACAAATATAAATCCTAGTCTTAATGAAAACTAACATCTAAACATATATTCAAAACATGAAGTATCAAAACAAACACGAATATTATTTTGCTATATAAAACAAGCAAAGATTCATCAAAAATTCTTTTATCAAACTTCTAGGTATATGTATGATTCATCCAAATTTAACAATATACATACATATCCCAACCGTAAACGAGTCTATTAAAAGTATTTGCATGAAGGTAAAAGACTCATGGGTATACATGTATATTTATTAGGTTTGAATTCAAATACATATACATGAAGTAAAAACATGAAAATAGGCATAGCAAGTATAAATGAAGGAATCATCAAAACTAGCTTATACATGTGCATATAGTGGGTACAAATGAGCATGAAGTGCAAACATATAAAAGTCAATTTGTTCTCACTATGTGTACATGCATACATGCAAGTTTTGATAAAATCTACCTCTAAACTAGTTTATACCACATGAAGTATAAAACAACAAAAAAATCATCATGAGAAAACTAAAACATGATTACTATATAAATTCACATGTATTAGATTCATGATGTACATTATAGCTTAAACAAAAGGTGAGAACACTAAATATGGGTTCATATAAGCAAGTGTGTCTCAAATACTATACATGTATGTCAAGGATCTAATAAACATGGAATGAACATACTAATCCATAGACATCAAAAACATGCTATAAACATGAATATTGAAAGCATGTAAACAATAAATGAGGAGTTAGGATAGTTACCAAAACTGAAGAAGCAACTTTCCTTGTCTCCAAAACGTGGTGGTCCTCTCCACCAAATCTTCCCTTGAAAGTGATGCATCCAAATGATTTCCTTTAAGTCCGGAACGCATCCACTCCAAGGTGTCATCACTCTCACGTCATGTGAGAGCCCACACCTACATCAAAAATAATAGGAGGGGTGGTCTTTGGTACCCACATCTTGTTGGGTCCATGGGGGTTAGTCCCTTCCCTAACCCAAACAAATTTCTTTGCTAAATTTGAAACATTTAATCTATCATAACAAAATTTAGCAAGATGGCCTTTTCGGCCACAATGTGTACATGTGTACACATGAGCATACATGTGTTGATGGTGTCCGTGTGGAGCATGTGTATGCCGTGGAGGGTGTGCATGCATAAATGATGGAACTTGTTTCTTTCGAACCAAGGTTTCCAACCGTGTATGGTTCTTAGCACATTGGCTCATAGTGGAGCCCAAACAATCCATTTTCTCCTTCAACATATTTATATCATTTTTAATCATAGAAGAAGTGGTACATGCATTAGGTAGACTAGATGAAGCTACACTAGCATGGCAAACATGTGCATCAATTTTATTTTGTAAAATAACATTTTTCTTTAAACATATTTCTAAATCTTTAGAAATTGAAGCAATCTTAATTTTCAAAGAATCATTTTCTTTTAAAACAAAATCAACTTTTGAAGACAAATTTTCATTTTTCTTCAAAATAGCATGGCAATCATTTTTAGACTTCAAAAAATTATTTTCTTTAAGTGCAAGATCAAGTTGAGATTTTAATGAATCCCTCTCATTAGCAATCTCCTCCTTCTCTTGCAAAACACAATCAAGTTTAGAATGCAAACTCTTATTTTCTTTTTCAATTTCTAGACTTTTCTTTTTCAAAATCTTATAATTTTCAATTAATTTTTCACAAACAATAGAAAGTTCTTCATTTAAAGCATGGGCATCAAAACTATCACATGAAGAACTAGAGCAATCATCACTATCTAAGTGGGGTTCCGAATGTACCTCAAGGGAGTCATTCCCTTGGACCATGAAGCATTGTGAATCGGATTCTCCACTAGATTCCTCTTCTTGAATTTGCACTTGAAGCTTGGAGGTGGTGGTTGTTGTCAATTTGTTCCACACTACAAAAGCGGAATCAAAGTTAGAAACACACATAAGATAATCTTTAGGTAATGTGCTTCTAATGGCCTCTAGGGCTTGTGCATTGGCCCCTATATGATTGCGGTCACTAAGGAAGGATTCCTTAGTAATGGCAAGGTAAACTTTATGACCTAGGGTTTGTAAGTAAACAGTCATCCTAATCTTCCAAACATGAATGTTGGAAGGGTCAAACATAGGTGGGGTCATGAAAGCCATGGTAAACTATATGTGTACAAACAAGCAAATGCAAACAATAGATTAGCAAGCAAATGGATCTTACTCCTAGGATGTTAAGCCTAAGTATCAGGAGCACTAGCTCTGATACCAATTGAAAGTACACCTAGAGGGGGGGTGAATAGGTGTAAATGCTAATCTAAAACTAAATGCAAAACTAAGTGTGCTAAAAAACGGAAGCTAATGCAAATGTTGCACAAACTAATACAATACAACAAGTGTAGCCGAATTCCCCTTGCGAGGCTCTGGACTAACTCCCCTTGATTCCCTTTAAATGGGTTGAGGTGCTATGTGAAGCTCTTGTTGGATGAGTATAAGTTAGGCACACACACACAAGCAATCCAAGCAATGTGCACACACAATCAAGCCAAGCAATCAAGGATATAGCAATATGAATCATGCAATGGCAACACAAGCAATGTATATAATATGCTATGGCAATAAGAATGATGCTATGCACAAATATAAAGTGAGAGAGAGAGTTAGAGAGACAATGGATCAATCGCAAAGACCAAGATATGTTTCGAGGTTCGAGCACCTTGCTCTACATCCCCGCCTACACCACCGTGTAGGATTTCCAATCCACTATCTCCCACCGAGGGAACCTCTACCGAAGAGGATTTGTTACAACACTAGGAGTACCAAATTCCTCTCTCAACAACAACCTCCACCGAGGCCAACAACCAACCAACAACCACCTCTACCGAAGAGGCTCACAACCAACACAATCACCTCTACCTAAGAGGGATCCAAAACAATACCACTCCGATCACCTCTACCGAAGAGGGATTCACAAAAGCAAGGAGGGTTTACAATAAGTGGTTACAAAGACCACAAACACAATCTTTCTTTCTTTTCTCTTTTCTTTTTCCACAAAACAAGATCCTAATAGATTAGGATAGGTGATAGCTCAAGTGTGGAAACAAGGTGTTTTTGGAAACCAGCAACAAAGAAAATCTACTTGGGAAATCACTTGTAAATGATAGAAAACGAAAAACAAAACAATCTCCCAAAACCCTAGCTTTCTTTGATTTTCCAAAAACCCAAAAACAAATAAGATGAAATCTTTTTGACTTAAAAACTCTTTTAAAACTCTTTTAAACACTAGAGAAAGTTTGGAATTTTTCTCCTTGAAAACCTTAGCCAAAATCCCAAAGAGATGGGGTTTATATAGGCCAAAACAGAAACTAGCCATTAGAGCTGAGCTGGCAGCTCTGACAGGCAACGGTCGACCGGCCGGTCGACCGTCCAACGGTCATATTTTGACCCGTTGGAGCAACCGGTCGACCGCCCGGTCGACCCAAACTAACAGAGAGCAGAACTCTCTGCAGCGGTCGACCGTCCGGTCGACCGGACCACTGTGCTGCAGACGTGCACAAGTCTGTGCACGTCGGTCGACCGGTGCGGTCAACCGTCCCTTGGTGCGGTCGACCGTCCCGGTCGACCGACCAGCCTGTCAGCACAAAATAAGATCAGAAAATTTGGGAAAAATCTTTTATAAAAATCTTTTATCTTTTTCTGAAAATTCTATAAAACTTGTTTTAACATTTTATATTGAAACATAAACATGTGATAAAAATTTTCAAGACATATATCAATCATATCAATTCATTTTTGTGTCTTGCCAATTTTATCAAAAACAAAAACTTGTATTTTTATCAAACTTGATTTTTCAATAGGAAATCTGATTTTCCTAAAACTTTATAGAAATACAAAAACATGATATTTGAACATTATTAAGCATGATGCTTATGGACATAGGTCCAATATACATTCACAAAATATACCACAGTTTTTGTTCTTTAATTTCAAAAATATGTTTTATACCAAAACATAAAACTATATGAATAGGTACGTCAAACTAAGTTTGTATAAGTCATATAAGCATGTATGTATATAGAGCACATCTAATATACATATAAAACATGTAAACTTGTTTTGATCAAACTATTCATGAAAACCAAAATCCAAATCATGAAATGTGTGTGTATGTGTACTTGAGCATATCAACTATACTAAACTTTACAAATGGATCTAAAACACACTAAACTAAACTAAGATACCTAAGTCTTTGAGTCATCAAGAAGACTTGCTCCCAAACGCGATCCACCGAGTGCAAAGGTATGATCTTTAAGCTTTGGCACCGGAATCACCATGATAAGCTTCCAAACACCTCTTGTTGAAGCTAATCACAAACTAATATCTTGGTTAATGATCTGAAACTTAAACAACACAAGATTATTAGTAAACATAACTACATGAGTTAATCATCATCAAAACTAGGGTGGAAGGCCTTTGGGCCAACACGTCAGAGGTGTGATATTAACTTAACGGGTTGAAAGTGGTCTTGTCAGAAGTGTAATGTTAACTTGACAAGGATGTGAGTCAGAGGTGTGATATTAACTTAACTCAGAAGTGTCACTGTCATAGGTGTAATGTTTAACTTGACAGTGAGGGTAATGCTAGAGGTGTAATGTTGAACTTAGCGTTGGTCATCTCGGCTTGCATAAGGAAGTCCGAGGGAAAGTCATGGCCATAGGTGTATTGTTGAACTTAGCAATGACTTGATGCTAAAGGTGTAAGTTAACTTAGCATCATCCATTTCAGCTTCAGTGTGGAAGTCTGAAGAAAAGTGACTGTCAGAGGTGTAATATTAAACCCGACAGAAACCTGATTACTGTTTAGAGGTGTGGTGTTAAACTTTAACAGTAATTTGTCAGAGGTGTAGTATTAACTTGACAAAGATTGACTCATGATAAGAGTAATTTGAGGGCCTGTCATTCTATTGGTGAGAATTGACAAGTGAAAATTTGAAGTGCCAGAGGTATAGTGTTAACTTGGCAAATTTGAAAGTTTGATACTCCGTGTAGAGTTAACAAACAAAATTTGTACTCGACAAGGAATATTGATAAGTTTCCATTACCAGAGGTATAGTGTTAACTTAGTAATGGTTGTATTTTGTAGACCTACCATTCTGTATATGAGAATTGGTAAGGGATTTTAGAGGAAGGAGTGGAGCCAAGTCCACTCAGGATTTTTAGCAAACCCTCAGCTGTCAACGGATTTGAGGTGCCTTTACCAACTACCGTTTGAGTTGGGCTAGCCATGCTATTCCCCTCAGCATGATGTGTTGTCGAAGACTTATGTTGGGCTTAGAAGCCAACATTTTCTTCTATCCTTAGCCGTCGGGGGCGTCAGATGTTATAATGAAGAAATTCTTCTTACTTTGATCAGAGGTGTACTTTTAACTTGATCAGCGGGAGAATACCATCTAAGGATAGTATTTCTTTAGGAACCTGCCATTGATCGGCATCATGAGTGTATCGCCATTCGAGGTTATGAGGCGATATGACCCATTTGAGTAGACTGACTCTACTACAAATGGTCCTTCCCATTTGGGTTGGAATTTTCCTTTTGTCTTGTGCGTCATTACCATGGGTCTTCTGACGGCTAAGACAAGATCGCCTTTCTTGTTTCTTATTGAAGGCTCTGGTATTCGAGCTTGGTAGAGCTCGATTTGCTGTTGGGCCTACAGACGTTTATCATCTAAGGCCTCCAGTTCCTGGAGTCGCTGTCGATGCTTCTCCTCTGTTGTCATCTTCGCTGTCAAGGCGACGCGTAGAGATGGAATTTGGATCTCTAGTGGGAGCACGGCTTCACACCCATAGACCAAAGAAAATGGCGTAGCTTTAGTTGGGGTTCGCACAGTTGTGCGGTAAGCCCATAAGCATTCACCCAACTTGTCGTCCCAGTCTTGTTGACTTTTCGAGACGAACTTTTTGAGAAGCTTGCCAATAGTCTTGTTGAAAGCTTCTGCGAGGCCATTAGCGGCAGGATAGTATGCCGTTGAGGACACACTCTGGATTCTGAACTTAGCGCAGAATCTCTGGAAAGCCTGGCTGATGAACTGAGGCCCATTGTCATGGACAATTCACCGAGGTACACCGAAACGGTAAATAATGTGGTGTTTCACGAACTTGATCACGTTCGACGACTTGACTTCCTTCAGGGAATGGCCTCAGCCCACTTAGAGAAGTAATCAGTTATTGCCAAAATAAACCGATGTCCTTTTGATGATGGTGGGCTGATAGGACCAACCACGTCCATGCCCCACATTTCAAATGGCCAGGTAGAGGCCGTAGAGTGGAGGTACCCTGGTGCTTGATGGATGAAATCGCCGTGCACTTGGCAGGCGTGACATCTCTTGGCATAAGTGACAGCATCGGCAATCATCTTGGGCCAATAGTAACCCAATCTTTGGAGTCGATGTGCCAATTTTGGGCCGGGTTGGTGGTCTCCACACATGCCGTCGTGGGCTTCTTTCAATACCTCTTGAGCCTCCTTTGGTGAGAGGCACCGGAGCAAGACCCCGTCATGCGATCGACGATACAATGTTCGTGTAATCGCATTATAATAGAATTTGGGGGCTTTCCTTTGAATGGCAGCCGCCTCTTTGGTGTCTTCAGGCAGAATGCCGTATAAGACGAAATCAATGTAGGAGAATCTCCAGTCTCTAAGCTCTGGACCGGTTGACGCTTCAAATGCTTCTTCGCGGTGACGACCTCCCGTTGACTCCTGATAGTCCTCGAGAGCATTTATCGGGCAATACAGGTCGTGGCTGTAGACGAATATCTTCTCCATTGCTCCAGCTGGAAGAGCTAAGGAGGCAGCCAGGGATGTGAGTGCATCTGCGTGCGCATTTTGCCTGTGCGGTATATGGTCGATGTAGAAGCTTGTAAACCCCTCGGCCATGCGGATAGTCGCGTTGTAATAGGGTACTAAGTCTTCATGTCTGACTTCGTACTCCCCGCGAACTTGGCTGACGATGAGCTTGGAGTCGCCATATGCCTCGAGATTTTTAACGCCAATCTCATCGGCGAATTGCATCCCAATCAAAAGAGCGTTGTACTCCGCCACATTGTTGGAACAAGGCTCAGTTAATGAGACAGCTCGGGGAATCACATAATTTTGTGGGGATACGAGTACTACTCCTACCCCTGCTACTACGTGTCCCTTCGGGCTTGTTCTTGATGCACCGTCGAAGAAAAGTTGCCATACTTGACTTTCGAACGATGTTTGAGTCAGGCAGACTTCAGCAACTTCATCTGGGAGATCCTCATAGACTTTGGCTGCCCTCGGATCTGGGTGCTCAGCTAGAAAATCCGCGACTGCTTGTCCCTTAATGGCCTTTTGTGGTAAAAAGCGCATCTCATATTGGGAGAGCAATATGGCCCATTTTGCCAGTCGGCCATTTAGCGATGAAGGTTTAGTCATAAGTAACCTCAGGGGGTTGACTTTTGATATGACGTTTATAGTTTGGCCTACCAGATAGTGTCGCATTTTCTGGATAGCGAACACCAGTGCCAAACATTCCTTCTCGATCGGGTTATACCGATGTTCGGCTCCGATCATTGTTCTACTCAGATAGTAGATTGCTTGCTCTTGTCCTCGATCATCATTCTGAGCTAGTAGAGCTCCTAAATAATGATCCATTGCCCGGACGTATACCAGGAAAGGCTTTCCGGATACCGGAGCTGCAAGGACTGGTGGTTGGGTGAGGTATTGTTTAATTTCCTCGAACGCTTGTTGGCAAGCGTCGTCCCAAATGAACGAGACACCCTTCTTCATTAGCTTAGTGAAGGGTTGGCATCTTCCGGAGAGGTTTGAGATGAACCTTTAGTGCAGCTTTTTACCGCAATGTCATCAACATAACATTCCACCGTTTTGCGTATTTGCTGATGGAAAATGGCGTTCATGGCCCTTTGGTATGTTGCCCCTGCATTTTTCAGTCCAAAGGGCATGACGGTATAGCAATAAACCCCCAATGGTGTCCTGAAGGAGGTGTGCTTTTCCTCGTCAGGATACATTTTGATTTGATTGTATCCTGAGAATCCATCCATGAAGGACATTCGTTCGAATCCACAAGTATTGTCAATCATGACATCTGTGATTGGCAATGGGAATTCGTCTTTGGGACAAGCCTCGTTTAGATCACAGAAGTCGATGCAGATCCGGATCTTCCCGTTCTTCTTGGCAACTGGGACAATGTTGGCTACCCAGTCGGGATGTTGTTTTTCCCTGATGAAGCCAGAATCAATAAGTTTTCTGACTTCTGATTGAATTGCCTCCATTATTTCTGGACGGAACCGTCGCTGCTGTTGTTTGACAGGTTTCACGTCTGGATTGATGTTGAGGCGGTGCATAGCCACTTGAGGATCAAGTCCTGGCATGTCCTCATAATTTCAGGCGAAGACGTCTATATACTCTTGTACAAGAGATATTAGATCTTTCTTCTCTGAAGGTGACAGGTCGTCACTTATGAAGATGGGCTTAGGATTAGCCTCATCTCCTAGGTTGATCTGAACAACCTTGTCTTCTGTGGGTGGCTCGCGCTGTTCAAAGCGGGTATCCCAAAGAGCATTTAAATGTTTGATCCAAGGATCTGTATCAGATTGGATCATTTCTTCATTTCCATCTTCCAGGTGGCTTGTCGAAACCATGTTCACTGAAAGTTCCTTGAAGATGTTGCCGACACTGACATCTGACTCCCAAGATGATGTGTCCGAAGAGTAATCGTTGCTCGACGATTCTTGAGAATCGGAGGCTGATGGGACCGGAGTTGATACATAGCCCAACCCCCGGCGTGTCCGATGATAATAATCGGGGGCCTTCCCTTTCGGCATAAAGGATTGAAGCAACGTCCTCCTTCCTTTGCCGAAGTTCAACCCGGGTTTGTTGGTCAGGTCGTACCCCATGCATCTCATTATTTTGAGCGCTTTTGGTTCGTAATGATCGAACTGAGGGGATTCTTCCTCGCCTTCCGATTCTTCGGGGAAAATTGGTTCAGACGAGATTCGCCCAAAAGAATTGGTTTTTGGCCTTTCCGTCTTACTGGAACCATAAATATATATTCTTGCGCATTACCATTGTCTTGGTATGTCTCGAAGGACGATTTCACTGGTACATGCAATGATGTTAAGGCACCCATTGCTGACCAGAGATCGTCATCTATATCAGTGCTAGTATCTGACGGTATTGAATCAGAAGCACACACAGAAAAATACGCAAAATCTAAATCTTCATTAATATACCAACCGCCTACATCATCGGTGGTATTATCGACATCGGGCTTATTAGTGCCCGTTACAAGTGGTTCTAACTCCCACAGGCACTCTTCTTTCTCAGGCTCAGTGTCAGCCTCATTACCAGAGTCTGGCTCCTCTGGTTGTGGGGCTTCATCCGTCTCCACCGTATCTTGGTACAGCAAAGAGTCGGTGAAATAATTCTCGACCCCTTTGAACGGATACCTTTCGGCGATCAACGTCTGCACATTTCCACTCCCGTCAATGTACTTCATGACTTGGTGGAGAGTGGAGGGAACGATGGAGTTGCGGTGAATCCACGGTCGTCCTAGCAATAGATTATAGGAAGTGTCGGCGTCGATGATGTAGCATGTCACTTCCGACTTGAGGCTTCCAATCTGACACCTGAGCTTGATCTTCCCCATCGGACGGGTCTGGTTGGCATTGAACCCATAGATAGTCGTCTGGGTGGGGCTCAAACGATGGGTAGGAATGCCGAGATGTTGCATGACCCGGCGAGGCATGATGCTCAACGCGGACCCTGGGTCTACCTGGATGCGGTTCACCTCGGACGATCCAATATACCCTGTGAAGTACAGGGGTCGATCATGCTTCCCTTTCACCTGCATATCATCTGCCGTGAAGGTGATGCAGGGGGCATTCTAGGAGGTGTGGAGGCAATCCTCTACATCTTCCTCCTTCGGCACCTGGGTCATGAAGACCTCAGCATTTGCCAGAGCTTCTTGCAGAGCTTCCCTGGTCGACTTTGATAGTCTAAGAAGTTCATACAAGGTAATGCGTGCCGGAATGTTGGCCAACTGAGCCAGGACATCAAAGCGGTAAGGTGCCGTAGATCCTTCCGCGATGCCCTTTTGAAGGGTTCGAGAAATTCGAGTCTCCTTCTGCTTCTCCACAGGTGGCTTTGTGGAGGGCCTGACTGGCTCCGCAGTTGGTTGTGGAGGGGCTACCGCCGTCTCGCCGTACTGTTTCAAGTACGCCTATCCTGAACGGGTTCCCGCCATCGGTTGGTTGGGCTCTGCGGCCAAGACTATCGTTTCCTCCTCTGAGTCAGTCAGTGAAGGGATATCAGTCTCCGCTTCTCGAGAGGAGGCACCCACCACATTGCAGGATGAGGCCTTTGCCTTGCCTTTGGATTTCCTGTTGGTCGCAGTAGTCCATTGCTGTTCATTGACAAGGTCAGGGTGGACCCACATAATTTCCCCTTGGGGTGTAGGGACGGGTACCAAGCCTTTCTCTTGCTGTTGGTGAGGGTCTGTGTTGACCACTCTCAGCTCTCCTCTTGGAATAGGAGTTACCCCCGCAGGCGTTGGAGGTTGTCTTCCGAACTGGAGAACCGACGTCACATTAGCCGTCACCTTCTTCTGCTCTGGTCGGAGCTTTAACACCTCTGCGTCAATTAGAGGCTGAAGGATGTCCTTGAAGACGTAGCAGCTTTTGGTGGGGTGTCCCAACATCCTGTGATACATGCAGTAGTTGGGATTGTCAGTCTTGCCGACTTCCTCTGGGCGCCTAGCTTCAGGGAGCTTCAGTCGGTTGCTCTTGTTGAGTAGTTTAAAGAGCGAATCGACATGTTCCTCCTTGAAGGAATATTGCCTGTTGGCTCGTGGCTGGCTTGAAGAGCCACTCGCCTTGCCTGATTGAGGTTTGGCGGGAGATTTGGTCTCCGTTGCCAAATTATCCTTCCGCTTTGTTTGGAGGGATGTGTCTGGCACACGCCTTGTCGACCTTTCCGACCTAGGCTTACCTTCCTCCGCTCTGACGCGGGCGACAATCTCCTCAGCCTGTTCACCTTGTTGGACTAATTGCTTCCAGGTGCGGCTTTCAGCAACTCCTATTTGAGCAAGGAGTGAGGTTTGGAGATTGTGGCGGCATGTTTCCACTAGGGTGGCCTGGGTCATACCGCTTGGACACCGGAGTGCCATGTTCCGAAACCTTTCCACGAAAGATTTGACGGACTCCCCTTTTCGCTGTTTGGTAGCCAAAAGGGTTGGCATTGTGACTTCGGAGTCATCCTCGAAGAAGCGTGTTAAGAAGAGCTTCTCCAAATCTCCCCAGTTCTTGATAGAACCTTCTGGGAGCTTCATAAACCATTCAAAGGCCAACCCTTTCAGGGTGCCGATGAACAGGCGTGACAGGATGGCGTCATTATCTACTACATTCCTGGTTTGGGATTTGAAGTAGTAGATGTGCTGGTTGGGTGACCCCTTTCCATCAAAGGCTTGGAGAGTTGGAGCTTTGAACTTGGGTAGGTACGGAACCAAGTCCCATTCAGCCGGGTAGGGCCGGACCACTCCTACTTCTTGGAGGTCTTTGCGATTGGCAAGGGCCTCGAGGCGTCGCTCCAGTTGACTCATTCTTTTAACATGAGCCTTTCCCTGGTCTTGGTCGCCTTTTACTTGCGACGAGGACTTGGACGAGCCGGAAGTAGATCGCCGCGTCTCCCCAGAAGGTTCGGAAGATGAGCTTTCTCCCTTTCTCCCTTTGCCCTTTGACTTTTTAGGAGGGGACCTCCTCCTGTCTTCGAGCAGCTGTGCAATCGCCTGCTTGAGGGAGTTGATAGATTCCTGCTGAGAAAGAATCATATCCATTTGTGTCTTCTGGATCTGCTCCAAACGTTTAGCCGTCTCCTCAGGAGTGCCTGTCATGTAGGCGGAGGTCTCCTTCTCGACGGAAGAGTTTGAAGCCCTTGATTCCGCTACGGCGGAGTGAGAATCATTCACTTTAATGCCATGGGCCAAGGCATTATAGTCAATTGGGGGAATGGCCCCAGTCCGGGTGCGAGTGTGTCGATACACCCCTTCCGGTTCAGAGTCAGACTCGAACTCGTCTGAGCTGACTGCAAGTTGTTTTCCCTTACTCCTGCTTGTCATATTCGCAGTGAACTCCGGGTACTCAACGTCAGAGAAGGTTCTCCTTCTGTGGGAGCGTCTTCTTTTAGATGACGGAGGAATCAGGGTCAGCTGTCTGACTAAAGACTGCTGGTGTACGCCTGATCCGCAACGGTACTCAAAGAGCATATGGATGAGCCGTTGGCAGCAACACGACGAAGTGGCCTGATTGGCACTTCTTTTCTTCGTCAGATAATCCCTCAAATCCATGGGAGGGGGATTGAAAAGGTTAGCCTCGCAACGTCGAAGACGGGAGGCATCCATGTGCTGTACAGCCTGGACGCAGGCATCAGGGACGCGGTTCTTACGCCGCAGCTATTCAGCGCGCGTCTGGCGTCTCTGTTGAGACAAAACGCGTCTGTCGCGTTGCTGTTTGGTGTGTCGGAGCAGAGACACTTGAGAGAGGATGGGCTGTTGGGCCCCACGCCTATGGGCTCGTGCCTCTTGCGCTTGACGAGGCGCAGAGGTCTCATCTTGGCGTTTGGTGAGTTGGTCCTCGGAGGACCTAACTGAAGGAATCTCGCGTTTGGGGCGCCAAACGCGAATTTCACTTACTGGACGTGGCGCGGGCAAGGCGCGAGATTGTACATCGCGTCCAGCCTCAGTTGGATAACCAACGGTTCCAACTTGCAGCTGACGCGCACGTCTCCTCTGTCGACGCTCAGCGTTTCGATTGCGTCGAGGAGGAGGAGAGAGACCAACGACATCCTGATGCTGGACATCAGGGACTTTAACCACGCGGGTCTCCTGAGAGACGCTGACGCGGGTGTTCTGTGCGACGCGGTTGGTCGCAAAGGCAGACGTGCCTGGGACCACGCGGGCCTTCTGAGAGGCGTTGGCGCGTGTACCTTGCTTGGCACAGTCGGCAGCAGGGGAGCTCGAGAAAGCCACAGATCGGGCCTCAAGGCCATTCCCCGTCGAGACCCGGCGGCAGACGCGGGTCTTTGGGCTCTTGGAGCCGGAAGAGAGAAACTCTTCGTACTTCGCCTGGTCGAACTCGACAATGAGCGATTCGACCATCTTCCCCTTATGGTGGACGTCATCTTGCGCCACTATTTGCTCCTCAGTGACAAATGTAGTCCCCAGCGGAGTCGCCATCCCTTGTACGCGCCGGAAAGAAGAAGAGATAGTGATGGGTGTAAAGATTTCCTTGAATCAAATGAACTATTACAACCAGACTTTTCCTTCCAGTTACAAGGGAGGGAGGATGTTGAGTCTTGAATCCTCCCTTTGTTTAAGGCTGGGTTCTTCGTGTGGCGGTGGAGAGTGAGTCTTGTTCCCCGTTGACCGGATGACCGTCGGGACCGTCGGGGGATCTTCTCTCTGGCTGGTAGAAAGAGTAACACAGCTCTGTCTATCAAAACTCTCAAAGAGAAGGTAGGCGAAGAGCAACTCGTACGCAGCAAGCTTGACGAAGAGTTGAGCTCTCTCCTGTCTCGGTCTCTCTCTCTCTCTGTGATCTCTGATTGCCGATTGCTGATTTTAGGATCCGCCTATCTCGACCAAAATCCGACAAAAAAAATCCCACCTCTTCTTCATAGCGACGGGGCTATTTATAGAGGTCTCAGGGGTGAACGTGCCCCCTGAAAACGCTCCACAATGAGAGGCCACTTCCCACTACTTGTGCGGTGACTGGCCCCGTAATCCGGGTGGTTACAACTGAGACGCGGGTGTCGAGCCCACGCGCCTTGATGCTGAGACGCGGGTGTCGAGCCAACGCGCCTTGATGCTGAGACGCGGGTGTCGAGCCAACGCGCCTTGATGCTGAGACGCGGGTGTCGAGCCAACGCGCCTTGATGCTGAGACGCGGGTGTCGAGCCAACACGCCTTGATGCTGAGACGCGGGTGTCAAGCCAACGCGTCTAGACCTTGAGACTCTGCTTTTATTGGCTTGTCTTTTAGTGACTTTTAGACAGCCTACAACCGTGACAGTGAAGATTTCTGAGATTTCAACTCTAACCATCAAGCCATTTATTTATATATATTTATTTTCTTTTTCTCTTTTTTCTCCCTTAGTTTAGGCTTTCTAGTTCACCCATGTAACGAGCCTATAACCGATGACTCCCAAACCAGTCGGTCTTAGGGCACCAGATGAGAAAACATCCCTCGGGTTTAAGGACTCAAGTGAAAAAGGCCACGAAACTAAAGGGGATTATTTATTTCCTTTACCACCGTTAGGCGTGAATAATCATGCTTCTTGAGGCACAATTATCCAACTTAATAAGTGATGTTATATATATATATATATATATATATATATATATATATATATATATATATATATATATATATATATATATATTTCTTTTTCTTTTTCTTTTTCTTTTTTTTTATGGCCTTTTTGGTCTTTGTTTCCATCCCAGAAATGTGTAAATGTGAAGTGCATACTATTTAAGGCAAAAAATTCAAGATAAAAATATCTCCTCAATTTTTCTTACTTAGCCTATAATTTCAAACAAGATCTATTATTTCAACTAGGTTTAAGATGTCATAATTAAGGCTTTCTTAATTTCTAAGATACATCTTAATTTTCTTAAAAATAGATCAAAACTTTTGTCTCTTATTTCAAAAAGTTTATTTATTTATTTTATTTTTTTATTTTTTTATTTATCTTCTTTTTTTTTTATTTTTCTAAAAGAAAAAGTAAAATCTAAAAGAAAATAGAAAATCTACTAAGAAAGATAAAATCTAAAAAGAAAAAACCTAAAAGAAAATGAAAATCCTAAAAATAAAAATAAAAAGCCTAAAAAGAAAATGAAAAATCCTATGTTAAGTGTAAAGAAAGAAAATCTAAAAACTCTATGTTAGTAAACCCTCCCCCACACTTATTTCATGCATTGTCCTCAATGCATCATGATATATGTATGCATGAAACAGGTTAGAGGTAAGAAACTTTTATTTACAAGAAAGTGCAAAAAATTATTTACAAAGAGTATATACAAGTGTAACCATTACCTAGGCTTTTGGTCGTTTTCCTCTGGCCCATTTCCCATCGTTCCAGTGCGTCTGCTTTCGTGAGCTCAGTTGGGAAACAGTTTGAATTATTTTAGCCCTAGGTATTTCCAGATTCAATTGTTTATTATTATCATTCATCCTTATTCCACCACATTATTCACTAAAAAATTCCTTATCACCACTCTCACTCTGAATCTCATCACTTCCAATGTTAAGGAATTTCTGCTCCGCTCCATACAATTCTTCAAAACTAAGGTCAACATCCGGAAGTGTGCAATCAGTTAGCTGACCCCGAGTTGACTCATCTAGACACATGATCTCATCAGCAAACAGGTCTTCAAAGGATATATCAATCGGAGGTTCGAATACAGTCAGAGTTGGCTCATTGAAAGTGAAAATATCCAAATCAACTTTCCCCTTTTGAAAGGGTACTCGGATAAGAGAATCACAAGATTGTGACTCATCTTTTGGATCTTCACCTTTTTCCTCACAATTGTTACTAATGAAACTAACCTCAAATGTTTGATCTTTTGTTTTACGAGGTTGTGTGTGGAAGACATTGTGTTCATGAGTCATGTTGCCAAAGGTTAACCTCATTGATCCATTCCGGTAATTGATGATGGCATTTGCTGTAGCCAGGAATGGTCATCCCAAAATGACAGGAGTTTGAGCCCTTTGATTGGAATTTGACACAGGTTTTATTTCAAGGACTACAAAGTCAACAGGATAAATGAATTCCCCAACTTTGACAAGGACATCGTGAATTTCCCCTTGGGTCTAGTGACAGAGCGATCAGCCAATTGTATGGTCATTGGGTAGGACGGAGATCACCTAACCCTAATTGTTGGTACACAGAGAAAGGCAGGAGATTGATGCTGGCCCCCAAATCAAGAAGTGCCCTATTAATGGTAGTCTGTCCTATGATGCATGAAATGGTGGGGCTCCCTGGGTCTTTGTATTTAACAGGAGTTGGACCAGTGAGCAACTCCCTAATGGTTGATGCTAGGAAGACTTTCTTAGGGACTTGTGTTTTCCTCTTCTTGGTGCACATTTCCTTTAAGAATTTAGCATATGATGGCACTTGTTGTATGGCATCAAGAAGAGGGACATTGATTTGGACCTTATTGAACATTTCTTTTATCTTCTCCATGTGAGCATTTGTCTTGGGATTCTTAAGCCTATTTGGAAATGGTACAACAGGCTTATAGGGTTGCTCATCTACCTTTTCTTTACCCTTGGCTTTTGAAGTGGATGACTCTGTACTAGAAGATGGTTTGTCAGAAGTTGGTTGCATTGGGACAGGAGGTGTTGGTTTTGGTACTGGATGAGATAATTGACTAGAAACCTTATTATCAACTTGTTTTCCAGATCTCAGGGTATGAATAGCATGACATTGACTGGGTCCTGAATCTTCCACTTCATTCAAAGGGAAGTGATGTTTGGGATTTGGCACTGGCTGGCTTGGAAGCATACCTTTTTGTCTCTCATTAGCCAATTGCCCTAATTGGACCTGAATTCTATCCATATCCTGTTGATGATAGTTCATCATTGAAGCTTGGGTCTTAGTTAAGGATTCTATCATTTTCATCAACTCTGATATTTTATCATCTGAATTGTTCTGGGGTGGATGTTGATGATGTGGAGATTGGGATTGGTAGTGTTGGAGGTTTGGATAAGATTGTGATCGTGGCGGACCTTGAGATGGATTAAAATTTGGTGCATTACGATTGAAACTGGATGGGTGAGACTGAGCATTATATGGATGTGGAAGTGGTGGTCTATGATGCTCAGGACCAGACTGACTCCATGAAAGATTTGGATGGTTCTGCCATCCTGAATTGTAAGTGTTGGAGTATGGGGGTCTGGTAAATGCTGCATTCATGTTCTCCTGATAAGATTGGGGCTGATACAAAGGACACTCCTCAAAGACATGGTTAAGGTCATGACAGTAGGTGCAACCCGGTTTAATCACAGGCAATGGGTTGACCTGATTTACAACAGAATTTCCCCTAGACTCAAGCAGTTCTATCCTCTTCATCAATTGTGTGATCTTGGCTTCTGCGGCTATAGAGGATTCTATGGAGTGTGTACCAGTTCTGGAAGTGGTGGGAGTGGGTTTATTAGGGCATGACTCTCACTGAATGGTTTTCTCAGCTAGGGTTTCAAAGAGATCCCACCCCTGATGTTCATCTTTCTTCAAAAATTCCCCTTGGCACATGGATTCAAGGAGGGTTTTCGTTTGGTAATCTAGACCGTCATAGATAATCTGGCATAAACGCCATTTCTCTATGTCGTGATGAGGACACAGGGCTAGAAGGTCTTTGAAATGCTCAAGATACTTCCAGAAAGGTTCATTTGGTTCCTGCTTGAATTGCATGATATTCTCCCGCATGAAGGCTATTTTGTGGATAGGATAGAATTTCTTAAGAAAGACTTTTACAAAATCTTCCCATGAAGATATGGAACTGACGGGAAGATTGTAAAGCCACTTCTTAGCTAAATCCTTAAGTGCAAACGGAATGAACCGTAACCTAACAGCATCCTCGGTCAGTTGGGAAATTCTCATCATTTGGCATACCTCTTCAAACTCACGAATAAAAAGGTACGCGTCCTCAGACTCAAGACCATGGAATCGGGGAAGTGTATTAATGAATTGCGGTTTCAGCTCAAAGTGATTTCCATTTGGTTCGGGGAGAAGAATGCATGAAGGAAGGGAGGTGCGAATCGGATAAAATCGATCTTGAAGTGAGACGTTGTTTTTCATAATGTCAAGTGGTTGTGTAAGTGCAAGTGTATAAAGTCTAACAAGTCTTGCAGAATTTGGATCACGAAACCACTCTCGCATATACAATTACAAACAACGTGCACCGATCACACCAGCGAAAAAGAAAAAATAACAAACAATTAAAAAGAAAAATCAATCCAAGCTTCTAGGATTCCTGGACCTAGACGACTCCTAACTGATTAGATCGTCCACAGGAGGTTTAGTGTAGACTTTGACTATAAGCTAATCAGATAGGGAAGGGCAAGGTTGGTGGGAGGTTTTCCGTCAGAGACGTTCCTTAATTAAGTAACCAGCAACCTTCGGGCTTTCGGCCCTCAATCCCTTTCCTAGACACTGATTTTACAAAAGTCAATCTCCAACACTTTTTCCCCTTAGGATAATCTCCTAAGTGAGTCCGAGATGTCCCTAGGGCCAACGTCTAGCAAATTTTTATTTAGAAGCTTAGGATTGTGAGTGCTTGGGAAAATGATTTTCGGGCAAAGGAAGGGGTGATAAAATCCCCACCTTATCTTTTTTATGGGTAATGCCCTTAAAGTTGATTTGTGCAAGTGTACAATATAACAAACAAGGTTCACTCAAAGCTTAATTAAATCAAACAAAGAGTGAGTCCTAGTCTATATGCTATGCTTACGTACCTTGCCTCCAGCACTCTTCAACAGTAAATGTAAAGGAATAGAAAGACACGTGCCTAGAATGCAAATGTCTAAACAATTTTTTAACTTTGCAACAAATTTTTTACTGTTGATTAGCAGATATAAGGTGAAGCATACAAGATTTTAAGTATTGCAGCAGCTGTATTTTGCAGAGAAGCAAGCCCTGCAGAAAAGTGGTCAGTAGTCAACTCCTCCTTGCCGCAATTCTGCGGCAAAAACCCATAATTTGCGGCAATTCAGAGGGATCCTGGTGTCTGTTTTCGAGAGCAGAGGCCCAGGTCCACTTATATGTTTCTGCAATGCAAAATTTCCTGTTTCTTCAACCTGTAACCTGCAACAGAGAAGAAGATTCGTTTAGTTCTTCACTTGAAATCAAAAACCGTTGCTCTCCCCGGCAACGGCGCCAAAATTTGATTAGGGAAGGATAGTGTGAAGTTCTTGCACAAATATTTAACAAAGAAAGAAGGTTTAGAAACAACCTTGTGTGCTCTTGATCACTCCACAAATGTATTCAATGATTGATGTACCCTTTCCAATCTCCGTTATAGCAATGGCTATACCGAGTCGATTCTCGAGGAGAGCTCACGATAGAAGTTTTACGGTTTGTAGTGAAGAATGAAAACGAAGATTCTTCTTTGTATTTACACAAATTCAAGAAGCATGGAAGAAAATTAAAGAAGTGGTGGATTTGTGCATTATGAAAAAGAAATCAAAAGAACTTTGACGAAGTGTATTGCTTAAGAAAAGAAGCTAGTAAAAAGATGTTGGAAAACTTTAGATGAGAAAGTACATGGCTAGCTAACTTTACTTCGCTAACTTACTAAACTCAATGGTGATGCTTGATTGCCTCATGTTGATTCATTGGCAATAGAGATGACTTGCTTGTTTGTTCAAGTACTTTACCGTTTTGAAGATGAGTGTTCCTTTAGTTCTTAGCTTGAAGCCTCATATTGATTCATTGGCTCTCTAGATAGATGTTCAATGATGAACTCTAGGATTGGTACTCAAGGGATGCTAAGTTAGAAGAATCAACATTCATTTAACCATTCAAGACATAACAACAAATTAGCTTGAAGTAAAGAAGTTGTTCTACAAGTAGCATATGTTTGGTGATCCATCTCCATGTTCCATCAAGGCTCTTGTTCTAGACAAGGCTCTAAATGAGGCACACATGAGTCATATGGAGTATGTACAAGCATTCATCAAGGGAAAGCAACTCTACTTCCTTGGCAAGTAAAAGAAACTCTCACAATGCAAGTATAAAGATAAGCAATCATTCAAAGAGATAGAAGTTAGCTATGTAAGTTGTTAGCTAGCCATGCAATAGAAATTTAGCTATCCATTACACAAGTAACAAAGCAACACTTCATGATGTAAAGCAAAGAGAAGTAAAGCAATGAAATGCAAGAAAGCAAAGTAAGTAAAGCAATGCAAAGTAAAACGTACTAGAGCTTGCAAAGAGAAGACGAAGCTTTGATTAACCCTTGTTACAAGTGATGTCACCTCCTTGATTACAAGCTTTCAACAGCACTCACTCTCTCTCTTTGACAAAATCTCTAGGAGGAAGAAGATGGAGACTAAAACCTAGGAGAAGACTAAAACAAAATACAAGAGTTTCCCTAGTTCTCTCCTCTCTCTTCTCTGTTCCTTCGCAGGTCCTTGGTCCAGTATTTATAGCCTCGAGAGAAGTCTCCAGAAGGTGGACAGGTGGCAGAAATCTGGGATTGAATGGCCCAGATCTTGCCGCAAATTGGCGGGAAAATCTAGGTTTTGGCGGCAAGATCAAGTCTGTTGGGCAACAGATTCTTGTTACAACTTTGTTACGAAGTTGTTATCCACGTGGCCTTCTGGAAGATTGAGTTGTTGCGAGGATCTCTCCTGATTCTGGATTCAAATTTGGGCTCTCTTTTGGGCTTTTGAATTAATCTCTTTAATTATTGCTAATTAAAGAGATTTGGGCCTTTTCTCCATTTGAGTGTGGACCTGTAAAAATATAGAGAAGATGAGTAAAATCATACTTTTATTTGCAAAAATGCATGGGAATGATATGGTAAAATATGCAAAATTGAGTTACAATCAAAGCCTTAGATGACAAACGTCTGCAGGCCCAGCAACAAATCGAGCTTTACCAAGCTCGAATTACCAGAGCCTTCAACAAGAAAGTTAAAGTGCGAACTTTCAAGAAAGGCGACCTAGTCTTAGCCGTCAGAAGACCCATGGTGATGACGCATAAGACAAAAGGAAAATTCCAAACCAAATGGGAAGGACCATTCGTAGTAGAGTCAGTTTACTCAAATGGATCGTATCGCCTCATAACTTCAAATAGCGATACACTCATGATGCCGATCAATGGCAGATTCTTGAAGAAGTACTATCCTTAATAATACTCCTCCTCCGATCAAGTTCAAAATTACACCTCTGATCAAAACAAGAAGAGCTTCTTCATTAATATCCAACGCCTCCGACGGCTAAGGATAGAGGAAAATGTTGGCTTCTAAGCCCAACATAAGTCTTCGACAACTCATCATGCTGAGGGGAATAGCATGGCTAGCCCAACTCAAACGGTAGTTGGTAAAGGCACATCAAAACCATTGACAGCTGAGGGTTTGCTAAAAATCCTAAGGGACATGTGTTCCCATTTGATCCGACGCCTCCGACGGCTAAGGATAGAGGAAAATGTTGGCTTCTAAGCCCAACATAAGTCTTCGACAACTCATCATGCTGAGGGGAATAGCATGGCTAGCCCAACTCAAACGGTAGTTGGTAAAGGCACATCAAACCCATTGACAGCTGAGGGTTTGCTAAAAATCCTAAGGGACATGTGTTCCCATTTGATCCGACGCCTCCGACGGCTAAGGATAGAGGAAAATGTTGGCTTCTAGGCCCAACATAAGTCTTCGACAACTCATCATGCTGAGGGGAATAGCATGGCTAGCCCAACTCAAACGGTAGTTGGTAAAGGAACATCAAACCCGTTACAGCTGAGGGTTTGCTAAAAATCCTAAGGGACATGTGTTCCCATTTAATCCGACGCCTCCGACGGCTAAGGATAGAGGAAAATGTTGGCTTCTAAGACCAACATAAGTCTTCGACAACTCATCATGCTGAGGGGAATAGCATGGCTAGCCCGACTCAAACGGTGGTTGGTAAAGGCACCTCATATCCGTTGCTAGCTGAGGGTTTGCTAAAAATCCTAAGTGGACTTGACTCCACTTCCCCCTCCAAAATCCCTTACCAATTCTCATCCACAGAATGGTAGGTCTACAAAATACAGTCGTTGCCAAGTTAACACTATACCTCTGGCACTTCAAACCCCACTTGTCAATTCTCATCAATAGAATGACAAGTCCTCAAATTGCTCATATCGCAAATCAATAATTGTCAAGTTAACACTACACCTCTGACATTTCAAACCCCACTTGTCAATTCTCATCAATAGAATGACAAGTCCTCAAATTGCTCATATCGCAACTCAATTTCTGTCAAGTTAACATCACACCTCTGACAGTCACCCTCCTTCAGACTTCCATATCGAAGCTGAAATGAACGATGCTAAGTTTAACACTATACCTCTAGCGTCCAGGTCATCGCCAAGTTCAACAATATACTTATGGCCATGACTTTTCCTCGGACTTCCTCCTTGAAGTCGAGATGACCAATGCCAAGTTCAAAATTACACCTCTAGCATTACCTTCACTGTCAAGTTAAACATCACACCTATGACAGTGACACTTTCAGTTTTCCCAAATGAAAGCTGAAATGCTCCTGAGTCAAGTTAATATCACACCTCTGATTCATATTCTTGTCAAGTTAACATCACACTTCTGATAAGACAACTTTCAACCCGTTAAGTTAATATCACACCTCTAACGGTAAAAACTTTCCTAGATCCCCCACGAATCTAGCCTCACTTGTTATTCTCCTCAACAGAACAACAAGTCTACCCAAAACATTGTTAGGTTAACATTACACCATTAACAGTGTTTTCATTAACTCTCCAGTTGAGCTCACCTTCCCTGGGGTACCAATTCAACCTGTTACTTTCTTTTATAAAGTAGCAGGTCCACCAAAATTATCTTATCTCTGTCAAGTAAATATCACACTTCTGACAGCATTGTGGGGTTCCCTAAGATAGGGTCTTTTCTCCACAAAATTTGACTTGTTAAAATTTTTCATCATAGTTTTAACGAGCCAAAGATTCTTTGCTTCTATGCGTCTGACTAAAAAAGAAACAAGATAGTTCAAGACAATAGAAGAGACAAAAAGAAAAGTGTCACTTTTATTTATATCCAGGCATATAAAAGTGATACAAAACGCTCTCTTATACAATGAGATTGAGTGTTACAGTTAAGGAGTACACAAAGAAGTCCCTCTCTCTCTCAGAGGTTGCACTCACTCCTTAAAGCTGCGTTTGATTCCAAGTACAAGATGTTTGGAAGAACGCCAAAATAGAATCAGACGTTGTGGCAACGATCAGAAGCTGGTTGCACCACGATGCATGATGTAAACATCGAAGAAGCCTCTGGTTGACCGAGAACAATGGTGCTTCTTGAGGTCTGATGGCAGCAGAGTCTTCTGATTCTGCCGGACCATCCAAAATGGCAGGATGCGATCCCTCGTTGATGAACATCTCTTCCACCAGAAAGTCATCCAATGAGCACGGAGTTTCCTCGATGTCACTTCTGGGGTAAGAGAGGAGGTTTTGAGACCTCACAGGGGATGCTACCCACCACCATGTCCACCGCTACCCCTGCCGCCATACCCACTGTGACCGTGACTAGCCCGCAAGCATGACTGGTGCATCGCGTCTAATGAGATCTTGACGAGGGTTAAGTCCCCGTCAGGGATCATGATTTCTTCCTTTGTGGACGACAGAGACTATGATTTCTTCCCTTGTGGATGAACATCGAACAAGTTCGCCGGCCGAAATATTCTCCCAGGGGCCCAGCGAACATGAAAAAGAATGATCAAGCCTACCTGCAAGAAGCAGATAAAGAAATTAGAAGATCCGAAGCTTAGTGTACTTCGACAAAAAACACTAAGTGACAGACGCAGGAATGACCCGCGCAGCGAACATCTGCGGCGGCAGAAACAGACACGGTCAAAATTGTGATATACACAGAATCAAGACGCAGTCTCATTTTGCATTCGCGTTTAAAGACGAGACGTGAAGAGAATCAGACGCGAAAATTGCCATCTCCCTGTTGAATGAACAGGAGTTGCAAGATTCGGGCCTGAGATCTCCAGCCTGAAGTTAAAATTCTTCCAAGTCAGCGGCCTCAAGACGCGAGCTCTGTGTGCAAAGCTGGCGGCTAGGTGCCAAAGTCCACTATATGGGCGTCCTGAGAAGTTTAAGACGATGGCGCAAATTCCAGAAAAGGAAGGCACCAACGGACTTTAGGAGAAGATCCAGATGATGAATCTCTTTAAGAGATATCAAAGTTCAAAGATTAGTTGGGCTGGAAATATCATGGCAAATCAGAACGGCGTACCCGCAGAGGCCTCTATTAAGAGTGTAACTCTCTGCATCGAAGCGCGGACATAAAGGAGTTCAGAGAGACGCTTTCTGTTATTGAAATCACTTGACAGTGGTAATCTTCTGAAGAGACCAAACAGAAGCATGAATGCTCTGGGTTATCTTCATCCATGGAGGCAAGCCTCTGGTAAAGTCCTTGAAGGGAGAAGATGGAGTCTCTCAGAGCACTCGCTGTTAAAAGAAAATAGGCCAAGTATGGACTGCTAAGGGAAGGGGTAAGTCCTATTTATAGGCAACCCATAATAACCAATTAATGGTTCATCAATTAGAACCGTCGGCCTTAATGACCGCACGACTGTCAAAGCCCAATGGAAGGCTGACGCATGGAGCATCGCTTCAGGAAGCGTCGAAGATGCTGGTCTCCAACCGTCAGCGCCGTTTTGACATTTAAAGGCATTAATGCCCAGGCCCAATAAAGAGCCGACGCGTGGATGGTCGCCCCGGGAAACATCGAATGGTGCGGGTTCCCAATCGTGACGGTTGAAGATCTCACAGGATCTTTATGACAGGCCGCACTGAACGCCTGGGAAGTTGCGCCAAACGCAGATGTGAGAGCCGCGTCCAGAGGCTCGCGCCTCCTTTTAAAAAAAAAAATGGCGTCTTCCTTCATTCCAAGTTAGAAGACCCTTCGCGTCTCTTGGATGACTCAAAGTTGCTCCGCGTCTCCCGGACGACTCAAGGTCGCGCCCATCAACAAAAGGGACTCATTCTAGGGGTCTCAGTGGGAAAGCACATAAAGCTGCGTCCTGAAGCTTATATCTTCAGCAGAAAAGGCCTATCACCTTCACAAGTGTCTTGGAGCTGCGTCTACATGGGTGATGATGGGTCTTGCACCGAGTCTCAGCGTCGCTTCCCTGACTGCGTCAATTTTAAGGGGCATAAGACCACATTTTTAATGTATCCTGAACTCTGCGTCTGGATAAAGTTAAGGATTGCGGCCAGTGATTCACACTCAAAGCTGCGTCCTTCGCGTCCGCTTGAACCGCGTCTTCACTGGCAGGTCAGAATCGCGTGCCTCAGAGCCGCGTCTCTTTTTATGAATCGACACTGCGTTTCATCAAAAGAACTTAGTGTTACCTAAGTTCAGTATTCACAGTCAGTAGGGGAGCACAACCAAAATCTGTGATTGAGAGGTTGGATTCATCTACAGCGGGGCAATCAAGGTGGAACAAAAATTTCAACGACTTTTATTATTCAAAAATGATAAAAGTAGATACAAACACTCTTGGTGAATAGAGTGTCCTTTTCTTTACAAAAAAAAAAGGAAAGAGATAGGCTAAAAATCCTGGTTCGCCAAAGAACGGATTTGTTCTCTGAGGCGATGCATCTCATGTTGACGCGCCTTCTCAGCTTCCATGAGAGCTTGGGCCCTCAGATCCTCCTCGGATAAAAATCTCTTCGCTTGTACTCGGAGGGATTCCAGCTCGGAGGAGTAAACAGAGAGATTTGCTTCAACTTGCACCTTGGCAGCCGCTAACTCCGCTAGCCTCTTTTCAGAAGTAGCAAGCTTCTGTTCATTAATAACAATCAAAGCCTCAGCTCTGGCTATAGCAGCCCGAGACTCAAGGATAGCCTGCTTCGCAGCCTGCATGATCATCTCGGATTCCTTTGACTCGACCGCTATCTTTTGATGATCAGCCTGGAAACCTTCGAGAAGACGGGTCCTTTCGGTTATCTTCTCTTCCACCTCTCTTCGTTCTTGCTCTTGAGCAGCAAGGAGCCTATTCAAGGTTGCCCGGGCCTCGTGAACTGAACCGGCATCCTCCAAAGACTTAAGCTCCTTCAGATCGCTTCCCAACTGCTCCACCAACAGCAGACACGCCCTAGCCTGTGAAGGACCTCCAGTATGACCGATGTTTTCGATCAAATTCTCAGAAGCATTCGGGCAAATTCGAAAGAACTGCCCCCAGAGAGGATGAGATCAATACACGATCGCATGAAAGCAAAGAACTGCTCCACCATTTGACGTGTCAGTTCTTCCATGATATCTCCGGCCGAGGAAAATTCCGCTGACGTGCTCCCAAACCCCCTTTCTATCACAGGGCGAGGGATGGAAATCAACTCATCCTGCACAGGAGTAAGGTTAACCACAGGCGCAACAGAAGCTGAGATGATCACCGACGCTTCTGGGGCAGTTGCAGTCATAGCAGCCTCCACGGCGACTGAAGTAGCAGCGAACCTGGCTTCGCTGGAACCCTCAGTCGAGGGTTGAATTGTACTACCTGCGGGCTCAATGCTGGCTGCCTCTGCTGAGTCGATGCTGACTGCTAAGTCCTCTGCCTGAGCTTCCTCAGCACTCTCTGCAAAACACCAGAACATCAGTCATGACGATAAAAGGAAAATGTTCAAGGCATCCACATTTCCTTACCTAGCTGAGGGTTCAAAGATGGCGAGTTCTTAGACGAATCCTGCAGGGTGGAGGTCTCCCTGACTTCGATGATTGCCCTCTCTTGAGGCATCCCAGTAATAGGAGCCTCAACTCTCTCCTGCTGGGCCAGCTCCTGTATCATCTCCTCGATCTGGGGGAAGCAGCGGCCTCGCTAACCACGACCAGCCCTGCAATATGAAGCCAAATGAAAAAGAAAACGTCAAAATCCTTTTCCTAGTAAAAGGATGAGTTGGGCGAAAAGAGTACCTTCAGCAGCTTTAGAAGGAACAACTACCGCTGGTGGTGACGTTGTCACCGGCTCACACCCATATATTTTCTCCTCTAAGATGTGTGAGAATTTACTCGGATCAGGAGAAGCGGGTTCATCGCCAAAGTCGACCTCGTCGCCTGAGTCATACTCTTCTTCTTCGGATGAAGAAGACGATAGTGCAACATGGGAAACCTCAGCAACCGGGGCCTTGCCACCAAATACCCCAGTGGTAGGGCTGGGGTCAACTACCCGAGGACTGGGGATTAATACACTAGGGGACCCAGGCTGTTGGGCCTCATCCCTCCCCTCGCGGGCTGAGGAAGATCCATGCTGAGTTGAGACCCCTGGAATCTCAACATCACCTCCGCTCATTATGTCGGCTTCAAACTGCTCAGCCTCGTCAGCGGTGGTGGGTTTGTCAGCAAACTCCCCTTCTTCTAGAATCATGGGGCCCCTGCTGCGCAACCCACGGGTACGGACTAAGGGGGCGTCATCCTCATCTTCTGCTCCTTCCCTCTGTTCTTCAACACCAGAAGGTAATTCTCCAGACGGAGAAACTGCGGCCGCCAAGTCTCTTCGGACCTTCTTGGGGGCGGGATTAACAGTGGAAGTAGAACCTTAAGAACGCTTACGCGTCACCTGTCGACCCTTTGCTGCCCGCGGCTCCTCCCTTGATACCCTTCTGGTCTCCCTCAGAGCCTTCTGATACTCATCAATGCCTCGAGAGCGTTTGTTGGACCCCAACTTTGCTTCGTAAGATGCATTAATACTCTCAATGCATGAGTACTCCGGAGCAAAGTCAGGCGTTTGGTTGGCTTGGAAGTACCAGGTACAGAAGCTAAGGCTTGTACAACCTTTCGGTTCCTTAAGGGGCAGACGAAAAAGCGCTTCCGTTCCTCCAGCCACACTATAATACCAAGCCCGAGCACCTTCAAACAAGTTCCCACTGAAGGCGAGTCGAGCGTTGGGGTTACCGACATACAATTGGTCATAGCCGAACTACCGGGCGAAGCGATTCGGCATGTACGGCTCAATAGTGCATGAATTCCCTTGTCGGAAAAGCACGTACCCAGGCCGGATATTGACCAACCACCAGAAAGCTCCCGAGGATAGCCTCGTGAAGTCATCTGAGCCCACGAAGTCAGCAAGTTTATCCCCGAAAGATGCACCAGCAATCTCGGGGAAGCAGCGATTGAGCTGGTAGTTCGAAGCAGCTAGAATGCATTTCCGAATGAAATACATGTAGGTGTTGCACCAGCTTGAATTCTCCAACCGCTGTACGAAAGGGGTAAACCAGTCACTCCAAGACACCGGCGTCATTAGGGAGGGACAGTGCATAACGTACCAAGCCATTAGGTACGTGTAGGGAAGCTCAACCCGAGGGTTGGGACGTTTTACCGTCGGCCTCCCCTCTGAGTCAACAATCGGCTCACCCTGCGAGTCGACAACCTTCTCTGCCCTGCATAGACTCTGAGTCAAGGCCCGCAACCCGCTTTGAATACCGGCCGCCATGGCTGGGAGGAGGGCTATGGACCTACCATAGGCCAGGAGCACCGCCGGGTACACTACGTCGGCAACAATCACTTCATGTGGCAGCGTCGGCACCACACAGCGCTTCAACCACAACATTAAGAAGCCCGCCAACAGTGCTCGATTGGAGATAGGGGTCCGGGCTTGATGATGGAAACTTTCGAAAACCATGTCAGGTTCGAAAGTATCCTCGTTCGACTCCGTGGTGTAGGAGTCTACAGAAGCACTGAACTTATCGGCAATCTCCTTGTCGGAGCTGGGAGCCAGTCGGGTCACTGGATGGTCTTTCTGATTGACGCCATTGAACAAGTAGCTTTCCCAGGACAACTGCTTTACTCCCCTCGCCCTCCAAGAGGTCATCTGGCCGCAAATATGGAAGTGACATAACACCTCCCAATAAGTCTCGTACACCCGAGGAGACCCTTTCTTCATAAGGTGAAGCTCCTCAGCGGTCGGGACGTATTCCTCATAGGGAGAGTCCCCCATTACCAGCCCCGAGACTTCGAATAGCTCGTGCAGGGCAAGGCCCATCTCCCCGACCGGAGTGAAGAATGTCCCCGTCAGAGGATTGTACCGCTCCAAGATCCCAAAGGAGTTTTGAGAACTTGTTGGAATACCATACTGCACGGCCCTGACCGCTTGGTACAATTCCACCTGCTCCAACAGGCCTCCAAGATCGGTAAGGACGAAGCTCACCATCTTGCCCCACCAATACTTCTCGGTGGAATGGATCCACCCGGGCACACGGAAGTCGACCGAAAAATCACCCCCACCTTCATGAATGCGTTGAGAAAGGTGGTGCCGAGTTTAGGAGTTTCTCCTACTGGGTGATTGGTCCTGAACAGCCCGGGAAATAGGCCGATAGCCTCCTTATCATGACCAGCATGATAGACCTTCTTGGAGCCTAAGCTGCCGAGAGTAACCTCCGGGACGGGTCGGGAAAGCTCCCATGTCATCTTTCGAGGGACGGACATGTGCTGGAGATAAGATAGTGGGTACATCCTCTCCATGTTCGGAAGAAAGAATCTTCTATCCCCTATCTGACGGAGCCATTTATAATCTCCGTCATGCAAAGAATAGCCGCCCTCACTAATATGGTCTCCAAAGAAGAAAGCAGGCTTCTCCATCGGAGCGCGAGCATCCGTTGTGAATGCCGCGTCAGTCATAAGCTCCCGAAAGGTTGCCGCGTCAACGTTGGAGAGCCTCTCCCTTCGCTCCTTCAACTTGTCGGCAGTCACAGGAACAGTCCTTTGCAGCACAAAGGTTAAATCATGGTCAGCACCACCTATGTGCCTGAAGTGGCGCCTCTTGGAGAGTGGGTCGGAAGAATGTCGCACTGCAGAGGAAAATGACACTTGATCAGAAATCTAATCAGAAATTTAAACGAAAACGTTAAGTGTCTATAATCCAGACGCAGAAGGGATACTGAACGCAAAAAAATTGTCAAAATCCGCGTTCAGACCCGAGAACCCGCGTCCAGACCTGAGGCCCCGCGTCCGGACCGGAGGACCATGAGGCCAGCAGGGAGTCTGCGTTTTAAGAATCCAAGACTTATGGAAAATCTCCAAGTACTTGGGTTCAGGCGCAGGATTCATAAAAGCCAGCGTTTTGATCTCACAGAACGCAAGAATCAAGTCTGCGTCCGGATCATTCACAATTAGAAACATTCTAAGTGATGACTCCGGAACGCAAGGCTTACTGGCGCCCTATATTCAACAAACAAGTACATCCTCAAGCGGATAAAAGCAGTAGGGTCATCAAACCCGCGCCTTGTTTGTTAGTTCAAAGACCGCGTCTGAGGATCAGGCACGATTTTGAATCCACGGTTGGTGGTTCTCCTTCAAAGAAGGGATTTTTAGGGTTATAAGAACTCCATAAACCCCTCTAATGGCGAAGATCAAGCCTGGTGGCGTTATACCTGAGATAGGGGCTTCCTGCATGGAGGAGCCGCCCCTTCGGGCCTCAGTGGCGACCGCCTTCGACGATGAAGTAGTTCGTTTGGCCTTGGGTGCCATTGCGAAACAAGAATCTGATGCTAAAACGGAAGAGAAGAGAACAAAGAGCACTTCTCTCTCAAAACCCTAACAGATGCAAGCGAAGACGAAAGAGAGATTAATGAGGACTCTTTCGATAACTGTTGCCATTTATAGGCATGGTGATTCGCAAAGATCACGGCGATGGGCTCGATTTATTCAACATCGAATCGTCTTTCGACGCGTGGACAGCGCATTTAATGCAGTGTAAAATTCGCACGCCAAAAAGAAGACGTCCCGTCGGCTCCACAGGACATGTGGCAGTGCACTCATGACATGGCACGGATTCGCACCCAACAGCCGCGCCTCTTCAATGGACGCACCCCTTCAGCTAAGCTATTGTGGTGTCCAACAAGTCGCGTCTTTACTCCAAAAAGACGCGTCTCCCCAAAAGTTCGCACCCTTCCAATCAGCCCAAGAATCGCGTCTGGATAACAGTCGCGTTTTCATCCAAAAAGAGGCAGCTCTACGAAAGTTGCAACTTTAAAGCTGGTGTTCAGTCTTTGCTTCTGCAGAACAGTTCAACAGTACACTGGCACAAGCAGACGACCGTCCACTCATGGCTTAAAGTCCACCCATGACAGACTTAAAGCAATCGGTGAGGTCTAGACTGTGCATCTAGACACTCAACACGATCAACTTTGGTGGCTTCAAAGAGTTCTACAGTACACTCACGAAGACCATACTCCAGATAAGATCAAACCCGGAGCGTTTGACTGTCAAGTCATAAAGGCGAATTCAACTAAAGTCCAAAGTATTTCGAAATCCGTCCCACTTAACTGCGGAATGTTGAAAACTTTGGAGGGGGTTCTGTAGGCTGTCTAAAAATCAAGCCATTGAAAAGCAGAATTCCAAGACGCAAGGTTAATATTAGCCGCATCTCAGCACCAAGGCGCGAGGGTCCAAACCTGCGTCTCAGCACCAAGGCGCGAGGGTCCAAACCCGCGTCTCAGCGTCGAGGTGCGAAGCCCGAAAGCCGCGTCTCAGCACCAAGGCGCGAGGTTCCAAACCCGCGTCCAGCACCAAGGCTCGAGGGTCCAAACCAGCGTCTCAACACCAAGGTGCGAGGGCCGAAACCCGCGTCTCAGCAGTTCCAAGGCACGTGGGTAGATACCCGCGCCTCAGTTGTAACCGTCCCGATTTCGGGGCCAATCACGGCCCACATAACGGGGAAAGTTAGCCCCCATTATGGAGTGTTTTTAGGAGGCACGTACGCCTCTGAAACCCCTATAAATAGCTCCGTCGCTATGAAGAGAAGGGATCTTTTTCTTGGTCGGCCAATCAAGAGGGAGGAGAAAAGAAAGAGAGTAAAACCCTTCAGAGAACTTGCTGCGCTCAAGTTGTTCTTTGCCTACCTTCTCTTTGAGAGTTTTGGTAGACAGAGCTGAGCTACTCCGTCTGCCATCCGAAGAGGAGATCCCTGGAAGGTTTCGACGGTCACCCGGTCAACGGAGAACAAGATTCACTCTCCACCGCCACTTGAAGAACCCAGCCTTAAACAAAGGGAGGATTCAAGACTCAACATCCTCCCTCCCTTGTAATCGGAAGACCGATCTGTTGTAATCTTCTATCCAATCAAAGGAATTTTACAATTGAAGCAGGCTATCCTTGAGTCTCGGGCTACTATAGCCAGAGCTGAGGCTTTGATTGTTATTAATGAACAGAGGCTTGCTACTTCTGAAAAGAGGCTAGCGGAGTTAGAGGCTGCCAAGGTGCAAGTTGAAGCAAATCTCTCTGTTTACTCCTCCGAGCTGGAATCCTTCGAGAAGACGGGTCCTTTCGGTTATCTTCTCTTCCACCTCTCTTCGTTCTTGCTCTTGAGCAGCAAGGAGCCTATTCAAGGTTGCCCGGGCCTCGTGAACTGAACCGGCGTCCTCCAAAGACTTAAGCTCCTTCAGATCGCTTCCCAACTGCTCCACCAACAGCAGACACGCCCTAGCCTGTGAAGGACCTCCAGTATGACCGATGTTTTCGATCAAATTCTCAAGAAGCATTCGGGCAAATTCGAAAGAACTGCCCCCAGAGAGGTTGAGATCAATACACGATCGCATGAAAGCAAAGAACTGTTGCACCATTTGACGTGTCAGTTCTTCCATGATATCTCCGGCCGAGGAAAATTCCGCTGATGTGCTCCCAGACCCCCTTTCTATCACAGGGCGAGGGATAGAAATCAACTCATCCTGCACAGGAGTAAGATCAACCACAGGCGCAACAGAAGCTGAGATGATCACCGACGCTTCCGGGGCAGTTGCCGTCATAGCAGCCTCCACGGCGACTGAAGTAGCAGCGAACCTGGCTTCGCCGGAACCCTCAGTCGAGGGTTGAATTGTACTACCTGTGGGCTCAACGCTGGCTGCCTCTGCTGAGTCGATGCTGACTGCTAAGTCCTCTGCTTGAGCTTCCTCAGCACTCTCTGCAAAACACTAGAACATCAGTCATGACGATAAAAGGAAAATGTTCAAGGCATCCACATTTCCTTACCTAGCTGAGGGTTCAAAGATGGCGAGTTCTTAGACGAATCCTGCAGGGTGGAGGTCTCCCTGACTTCGATGATTGCCCTCTCTTGAGGCATCCCAGTAATAGGAGCCTCAACTCTCTCCTGCTAGGCCAGCTCCTGTATCATCTCCCCGATCTGGGAGGAAGCAGCGGCCTCGCTAACCACGACCAGCCCTGCAATATGAAGCCAAATGAAAAAGAAAACGTCAAAATCTTTTTCCTAGTTAAAAGGATGAGTTGGGCGAAAAGAGTACCTTCAGCAGCTTTAGCAGGAACAACTACCGCTGGTGGTGACGCTGTCACCGGCTCACACCCATATATTTCCTCCTCCGAGATGTGTGAGAATTTACTCGGATCAGGAGGAGCGGGTTCATCGCCAAAGTCGACCTCGTCGCCTGAGTCATACTCTTCTTCTTCGGATGAAGAAGACGATAGTGCAACATGTGAAACCTCGGCAACCGGGGCCTTACCACAAAATACCCCAGTGGTAGGGCTGGGGTCAACTACCCGTGGACTAGGGATTAATACACTAGGGGACCCAGGCTGTTGGGCCTCATCCCTCCCCTCGCGGGCTGAGGAAGATCCATGCTGAGTTGAGACCCCTGGAATCTCAAAATCACCTCCGCTCATTATGTCAGCTTCAAACTGCTCAGCCTCGTCAGCGGTGGTGGGTTTGTCAGCAAACTCCCCTTCTTCTAGAATCATGGGGCCCCTGCTGCACAACCCACGGGTACGGACTAAGGGGCCGTCATCCTCATCTTCCGCTCCTTCCCTCTGTTCTTCAATACCAAAAGGTATGTCTCCGGACGGAGAAACTGCAGCCGCCAAGTCTCTTCGGACCTTCTTGGGGGCGGGATCAACAGTGGAAGTAGAACCTTGAGAACGCTTACGCGTCACCTGTCGACCCTTTGCTGCCCGCGGCTCCTCCCTGATACCCTTCTGGTCTCCATCAGAGCCTTCTGATACTCCTCAACGCCTCGAGAGCGTTTGTTGGACCCCAACTTTGCTTCGTAAGATGCATTAATACTCTCAATACATGAGTACTCCGGAGCAAAGTCAGGCGTTTGGTTGGCTTGGAAGTACCAGGTACAGAAGCTAAGGCTTGTACAGCCTTTCGGTTCCTTAAGGGGCAGACGAAAAAGCGCTTCCGTTCCTCCAGCCACACTATAATACCAAGCCCGAGCACCTTCAAACAAGTTCCCACTGAAGGCGAGTCGAGCGTTGGGGTTACCGACAAACAATTGGTCATAGCCGAACTGTCGGGCGAAGCGATTCGGCATGTACGGCTCAATAGTGCATGAATTCCCTTGTCGGAAAAGCACGTACCCAGGCCGGATATTGACCAACCACCAGAAAGCTCCCGAGGATAGCCTCGTGAAGTCATCTGAGCCCACGAAGTCAGCAAGTTTATCCCCGAAAGATGCACCAGCAATCTCGGGGAAGCAGCATTGAGCTGGTAGTTCGAAACAGCTAGAATGCATTTCCGAATGAAATACATGTAGGTGTTGCACCAGCTTGAATTCTACAACCGCTGTACGAAAGGGGTAAACCCCTCACTCCAAGACACCGGCGTCATCAGGGAGGGACAGTGCATAACGTACCAAGCCATTAGGTACGTGTAGGGAAGCTCAACCCGAGGGTTGGGACGTTTTACCGTCGGCCTCCCCTCTGAGTCAACAATCGGCTCACCCTGCGGGTCGACAACCTTCTCTGCCCTGCACAGACTCTGAGTCAAGGCCCGCAACCCGCTTTGAATACCGGCCGCCATGGCTGGGAGGAGGGCTATGACCTACCATAGGCCAGAAGCACCGCCGGGTACACCACGTTGGCAACAATCACTTCATGTGGCAGCGTCGGCACCACACAGCGCTTCAACCACAACATTAAGAAGCCCGCCAACAGTGCTCGATTGGAGATAGGGGTCCGGGCTTGATGATGGAAACTTTCGAAAATCATGTCAGGTTCGAAAGTATCCTCGTTCGACTCCGTGGTGTAGGAGTCTACAGAAGCACTGATCCTATCGGCAATCTCCTCGTCGGAGCTGGGAGCCAGTCGGGTCACTGGATGGTCTTTCTGATTGACGCCATTGAACAAGTAGCTTGCCCAGGACAACTGCTTGACTTCCCTCGCCCTCCAAGAGGTCATCTGGCCGCAAATATGGAAGTGACATAACACCTTCCAATAAGTCTCGTACCCCCGAGGAGACCCTTTCTTCATAAGGTGAAGCTCCTCAGCGGTCGGGACGTATTCCTCATAGGGAGAGTCCCCCATTACCAGCCCTGAGGCTTCGAATAGCTCGTGCAGGGCAAGGCCCATCTCCTCGACCGGAGTGAAGAATGTCCCCGTCAGAGGATTGTACCGCTCCAAGATCCCAAAGAAGTTTTGAGAACTTGTTGGAATACCATACTGCACGGCCCTGACCGCTTGGTACAATTCCACCTGCTCCAACAGGCCTCTAAGATCGGTAAGGACGAAGCTCACCATCTTGCCCCACCAATACTTCTCGGTGGAATGGATCCACCCGGGCGCACGGAAGTCGACCGGAAAATCACCCCCCACCTTCATGAATGCGTTAAGAAAGGTGGTGCCGAGTTTAGGAGTTTCTCCTACTGGGTGATCGGTCCTGAACAGCCCGGGAAACAGGCCGATAGCCTCCTTATCATGACCAGTATGATAGACCTTCTTGGAGCCTAAGCTGCCGAGAGTAACCTCCGGGACGGGTCGGGAAAGCTCCGATGTCATCTTTCGAGGGACGGGCATGTGCTGGAGATAAGACAGTGGGTACACCCTCTCCATGTTCGGAAGAAAGAATCTTCTATCCCCTATCTGACGGAGCCATTTATAATCTCCGTCATGCAAAGAATAGCCGCCCTCGCTAATATGGTCTCCAAAGAAGAAAGCAGGCTTCTCCATCGGAGCGCGAGCATCCGTTGTGAATGCCGCGTCAGTCATAAGCTCCCGAAAGGTTGCCGCGTCAACGTTGGAGAGCCTCTCCCTTCGCTCCTTCAACTTATCGGCAGTCACAGGAACAGTCCTTTGCAGCACAAAGGTTAAATCACGGTCAGCACCACCTATGTGCCCGAAGTGGCGCCTCTTGGAGAGTGGGTCGGAAGAATGTCGCACTGCAGAGGAAAACGACACTTAATCAGAAATTTAAACGAAAACGTTAAGTGTCTATAATCCAGACGCAGAAGGGATACTGAACGCAGAAAATTGTCAAAATCCGCGTTCAGACCCGAGGACCCGCGTCCAGACCTGAGGCCCCGCGTCCGGACCGGAGGACCATGAGGCCAGCAGGGAGTCTGCGTTTTAAGAATCCAAGACTTATGGAAAATCTCCAAGTACTTGGGTTCAGGCACAGGATTCATAAAAGCCAGCGTTTTGATCTCACAGAACGCAAGAATCAAGTCTGCGTCCGGATCATTCACAATTAGAAACATTCTAAGTGATGACTCCGGAACGCAAGGCTTACTGGCGCCCTATATTCAACAAACAAGTACATCCTCAAGCGGATAAAAGCAGTAGGGTCATCAAACCCGCGCCTTGTTTGTTAATTCAAAGACCGCGTCTGAGGATCAGGCACGATTTTGAATCCACGGTTGGTGGTTCTCCTTCAAAGAAGGGATTTTTAGGGTTATAAGAACTCCATAAACCCCTCTAATGGCGAAGATCAAGCCTGGTGGCGTTATACCTGGGATAGGGGCTTCCTGCATGGAGGAGCCGCCCCTTCGGGCCTCAGTGGCAACCGCCTTCGATAATGAAGCAGTTCGTTTGGCCTTGGGTGCCATTGTGAAACAAGAATCTGATGCTAAAACGGAAGAGAAGAGAACAAAGAGCACTTCTCTCTCAAAACCCTAACAGATGCAAGCGAAGATGAAAGAGAGATTAATGAGGACTCTTTCGATGACTGTTGCCATTTATAGGCACGGTGATTCGCAAAGATCACGGCGATGAGCTCGATTGATTCGACATCGAATCGTCTTTCGACGCGTGGACAGCGCATTTAATGCAGCGCAAAATTCGTACGCCAAAAAGAAGACGTCCCGTCGACTCCACAGGACATGTGGCAGTGCACTCATGACATGGCACGGATTCGCACCCAACAGCCGCGCCTCTTCAATGGACGCACCCCTTCAGCTAAGCTATTGTGGTGTCCAACAAGTCGCGTCTTTACTCCAAAAAGATGTGTCTCCCCAAAAGTTCGCACCCTTCCAATCAGCCCAAGAATCGTGTCTGGATAACAGTCGCGTTTTCATCCCAAAAGAGGCAGCTCTACGAAAGTTGCAACTTTAAAGCTGGCGTTCAGTCTTTGCTTCTGCAGAACAGTTCAACAGTACACTGGCACAAGCAGACGACCGTCCACTCACGGCTTAAAGTCCACCCATGACAGACTTAAAGCAATCGGGGAGGTCTAGACTGTGCATCTAGACACTCAACACGATCAACTTTGGTGGCTTCAAAGAGTTCTACAGTACACTCACGAAGACCATACTCTAGATAAGATCAAACCCGGAGCGTTTGACTGTCAAGTCATAAGGGCGAATTCACCTAAAGTCCAAAGTATTTCGAAATCTGTCCCACTTAACTGCGGAATGTCGAAAACTTTGGAGGGGGTTCTGTAGGCTGTCTAAAAATCAAGCCATTGAAAAGCAGAATTCCAAGACGCAAGGTTAATATTAGCCGCGTCTCAGCACCAAGGCGCGAGGGTCCAAACCTGCGTCTCAGCACCAAGGCACGAGGGTCCAAACCCGCGTCTCAGCGTCGAGGTGCGAAGCCGAAAGCCGCGTCTCAGCACCAAGGCGCGAGGTTCCAAACCCGCGTCCAGCACCAAGGCTCGAGGGTCCAAACCAGCGTCTCAGCACCAAGGCGCGAGGGCCGAAACCCACGTCTCAGCAGTTCCAAGGCACGTGGGTTGATACCCGCGCCTCAGTTGTAACCGTCCCGGTTTCGGGGCCAATCACGGCCCACATAACGGGAAAGTTAGCCCCCATTATGGAGTATTTTTAGGAGGCACGTACGCCCCTGAAACCCCTATAAATAGCCCCATCGCTATGAAGAGAAGATGATCTTTTTCTTGGTCGGCCAATCAAGAGGGAGGAGAAAAGAAAGAGAGTAAACCCTTCAGAGAACTTGCTGCGCTCAAGTTGTTCTTTGCCTACCTTCTCTTTGAGAGTTTTGGTAGACAGAGCTGAGCTACTCCGTCTGCCATCCGAAGAGGAGATCCCTGGAAGGTCTCGACGGTCACCCGGTCAACGGAGAACAAGATTCACTCTCCACTGCCACTTGAAGAACCCAGCCTTAAACAAAGGGAGGATTCAAGACTCAACATCCTCCCTCCCTTGTAATCGGAAGACTGATCTGTTGTAATCTTCTATCCAATCAAAGGAATTTTACAATTGAATCATCCCTTTTCTGACGCGTACAAGAGATGGCGACTCCGCTGGGGAACACGTTTGTTACCGATGAACAAATCGTGGCGCAAGGTGACGTCCTCCAAAAGGGGAAGATGGTCGAATCGCTCGTTGTCGAGTTCGACCAGGCAAAGTATGAAGAGTTTCTCTCTTCCTGCTCTATGAGCCCAAAGACCCGCGTCTGTCGCAGGGTCTCCACGGGGACTTGCCCCGAAACCCGCCCTGAGACTCTCTCAGACACAGCGGCTGCAAAGGGTGTCGCAGCCAACTGTGCTAAGCAGGACTCAGGAGGCCCGCGTGGTCCCAGGCACAACTGCCGTTGCGACCAGCCGCGCCATGCGGAACACACGCGTCAACGTCTCTCACGAGACCCGTGTGGTCCAAATCTCTGGTGTCCAACCAGTCCACCTTCTCCCTCAGCACCAAGTCGTTGTTGGGTTCTCTCCACCTCCACGACGCAAACGAAACGCTGAGCGTCGACAGAGGAGGCGTGCGCGTCAACTGCAAGTTGGAACTTCTGATTGTCCAACTGAGGCAGGACGCAAAGTTTGATCCGGCGTCTTGGCCGCGCCACATCCAGCACGTGAAGTCTGCGTTTGGCGGCCCAAACGCGAGACTCCTCAAATTAGGTCCTCTGAAGTCTAACTCACCAAACGCCAAGTCGAAGCTTGCGCGCCTCGTCAAGTACAAGAGGCACACGCCCTTAGGCGTAGGGCCCAGCAGCCCGCTCTCTCTCAAGCATCCTTGCCCCAACGCACCAAGCAGCAATGCGACAGCCGCGTCTCCTCTCAGCAGAGACGCCAGTCACACGTCCTATAGCGGCGACGCAAGAACCGCGTCTCTGAATCCTGCGTCCAAGCTGTACAGCGCAAGGATGTCTCTCGCCCTCGAAGTTGCGAGGCTAATCTCTTCGATCCTCTTTCCATGGATCTAAGGGATTACTTGACTAAGAAAAGAAGTGCTAATCAAACCACTTCATCATGTTGCTGCCAACGGCTCATCTCCATGCTCTCTGAGTGCCGTTGCGGTTCAGGCGTGAACCAGTAGTCCTTAGTTAGACAGCTGACCCAGATTCCCCCATCAGCCAAAAGAAGACACTCTCATAGGTGGAGGGTGTTCTCTGACGCTGAGTATCCAGAGCTCACTGCAAATATGACAAGCAGGAGCAAGGGAAAACAACCTACAGTCAGTTCCGAGGATGAATCTGACTCTGAACCGGAAAGAGTGTACCGACACACTCGCACCCGGACCGGGGCCATTCCCCCGATTGATTATAATGCCCTAGCTCAGGGCATTAAAATGAATGACTCTCATTCTGCTGTAGCAGAATCGCAGGCCTCGAACTCTTCCATCGAGAAGGAGGCCTTCACCTACATGACGAGCACTCCTGAGGAGACAGCCCGGCGCCTGGAACTGCAAGCTCAGGTCCAGAAGGAACAATTCGAGATGATTTGTGCTCAGCAAGAATCCATCGACTCTCTCAAGAAGATGCTCGCACAGTTGCTCGAAGATAGGAAGAAATCTCCCCCTAGAAAGTCTAAGAGCAAACAAAAGAGGGAGAAAGCTCATCTTCCGAACACTCCGAGAAGAAAGAGCAACCCACCTCTAGTTCGTCTAAATCCTCGTCGCAGGTAAAGAACGATCAAGACCAGGGGAAGGTTCATTCTAAAAGAACTAATCAGTTGGAGCAGCGCCTTGAAGCCCTTACCAATCGGAAAGGTCTCCAAGAAGCTGGAGTGGTCCGACCTTATCCGGCCGAGTGGGACTTGGTTCCGTACCCTTCCAAGTTCAAGGCTCCAACCCTCCAAGCATTTGATGGGAAAGGTTCACCGAACCAACACATCTACTATTTCAAGTCCCAAACTGGGAATGTGGTAGATAACGACGCCATCCTGGCATGTTTATTCATCGGCACCCTAAAAGGGCTGGCCTTTGAATGGTTCATGAAGCTTCCAGAAGGCTCCATCAAGAACTGGGGTGACTTGGAGAAGCTTTTCTTAACACGCTTCTTTGAAGATGACTCGGAGGTCAACATGCCTACCCTTTTAGCCACCAAGCAGCGAAAGGGAGAGTCCGTTAAGTCTTTCGTGGAAAGATTTCGGAACGTGGCACTCCGATGCCCAAGCGGTATGACCCAGGTTACCCTTATGGAAACATGCCGCCACAATCTCTAAACCTCACTCCTTGCTCAAATAGGAGTCGCTGAAAGCCGCACCTGGAAACAATTAGTCCAACAAGGTGAACAGGCTGAGGAGATTGTCGCCCGCGTCAGAGCGGAAGAAAACAAACCCAGACCTGAAAGGTCAACAAGGCGTGCGCCAGACACATCCCTCCAAGCCAAAAGGAAGGATAACTTGGCAGCAGAGGCCAGGACCCCTCTCAAACCTCAACCAGTCAAGGGAAGTGGCTCTTCAAGCCAACCACGGGCCAACAAGCAGTATTCCTTTAAGGATGAACATGTCGACTCGCTCTTCAAACTACTTAATAAGAGAAATTGACTGAATCTTCCTGAAGCTAGGCGCCCCGAGGAAGTCGGTAAAACTGACAATCCCAGCTACTGCATGTATCACAGAATGTTGGGACACCCTACCAAGAGCTGTTATGTCTTTAAGGACATCCTTCAGGCCCTGATTGACGCGGAGGTATTGAAACTCCGACCAGAGCAGAAGAAGGTGACGGCTAATGTGACGTCAGTTCTCCAGTTTGGGAGACAACCCCCAACACCCTCTGGAGTAGTCCCTATCCCAAGAGGAGAACTGAGAATGGTCAACACAGACCCGCACCAGCAGCAAGAAAAGGGCTTGGTACCTATTCCCACACCTCAGGGAGAAGTCATGTGGGTTCATTCCGACCTTATTGACGGTCATCAATGGACTACTGTGACCAGCAGGAAGTCCAAAGGCAAGGCAAAGGCTTCATCCTGCAACGTGGTGTGTGCCTCTTCTCGAGAAGCGGAAACTGATATTCCCTCGCTAACCGACTCAGAAGAGGAGACAATAGTTCTGGCTGCAGGACCTAGTCAGCTGGTGGCAGAAACCCGTTCGGGGCAGCCGTATTTGAAAAAGTATGGCGAAGTGACAGTGACTCCTCCGAGACCCACTGCAGAACCAGCCAAAACCTCCACGAAGCAACCTGGGGAGAAATAGAAAGAACTTCGGTTTTCTCGAGTTCTTTCAAAAGACATAGCGGAAGGATCCACGGCACCCTACCGCTTTGATGTCCTGGCTCAGTTAGCCAACATCCCGGCGCGGATTACTCTTTATGAGCTTCTTAGATTATCAAAGTTGACCAGAGAAGCTCTACAAGAAGCTCTGGCTAATGCTGAAGTCTTCATGACCCAGCTACCAAAGGAGGAAGATGTAGAGGATTGCCTCCACGCCTCCCAAAATATCCCCTGCATCACTTTCACGGCAGATGATATGCAAGTTAAAGGGAAGCATGATCGACCCCTTTACTTTGCAGGGTATATTGGATCATCTGAGGTAAACCGCATCCAGGTAGATCCCGGGTCTGCCTTAAGCATCATGCCTCGCAGGGTCATGCAACATCTCGGGATTCCTACTCACCGTTTGAGCCCTACCCAAACGACCATTTACGGGTTCAATGCCAATAGTACCCGTCCGATGGGGAAGGTCAGGCTCAAATGCCAGATTGGAGACCTAAGGTCAGAGGTGACATGCTACGTCATAGACGCTGACACCTCCTGCAACTTGCTGCTGGGACGACCATGGATTCATCGCAATCCTATCGTTCCCTCTACTCTCCACCAAGTCATGGAATACATTGACGGGAGTGGAAAGGTGCAAACGTTGATTGCCGAGAGGCATCCGTTCAAGGGAGTGGAGAATTATTTCACAGATTCCCTCATATATCAGGAATCTGTGGAAATAGATGAAGTCCCGCAACCAGAGGAACCAGACTCTGGCAATGAAGCCGACACCGAGCTGGAGGAAGATGAGTGTGTGTGTGAGCTAGATCCACCTGTAACGGGCATTAATAAGTCCGATGTTGATAATACCTCCGCCGATGATGTAGGCGGTTGGTACATTAATGAAGAATTAGATTTAGCATATTTTTCTGTGTTTGCTTCTGATTCAGTGCCGTCAGACACTAGTACCGACGTGGATGACGATCTCTGGTCGGCAATGGATGCTTTGACATCATTGCATGTACCGGTGAAATCGTCCTTCGGAACATGTCGAAATGTCGGTGATCGAGTTTTTACCTGCACACAAAAATAAAGATGTTAGATTTAGAAGTAGTTGTGCAAGGTTCTCAATTCTAATCCGCGGTAGCAGTGGCTATGCGGGTCGTGATCCTCTGGGAGGGACTAGCGATGGAAGCTTTGTCAATAAGTTATCTCTAAAGTTTTTATTATTTTAATGTTAAGTTAGAAAGAAAGAAGATGGAGAAGAAGAAGTGATATTTACAATGGAAGTGAAGAAAAGAAATTGAGAATATGGTAGTGTGAGATCTAAACTAAAGAAATAAAAAGAAAGAAACTATAACACGTACAAACCTCTTCTACCTTGCTTACCTTTGATCTGTTCGCGACGACTTACCCTATCTTGGAAGGCGTGCAAGTATGGCGTATAGGATCGTCCACCTTCGCTACCTACACTATGAAAAGAAAAGACAATCTAAAGAAGGATTGTTCATCTCCATAGGCCATTAAGTGCTCTTCTTTGGCTAGGCAGTCTCGAAGCAATCAGATCTCACGGCTCACAAAACATTAGAGAGAAATAACAATAGAAGAAAACAAAAACTGAGATACACAAGAATCAACAAGAATAAAAGAACATAACATAATAAAAAAGAACGAACGTCGATTCGATTTATTTAACAATGGAGGAAAAGCAAAACTTACACCGATTGTCACCCTCAGTACAAGTAGATCCCTTCCTCCATGAGAACATCATCTCCTCTCAGTTTTTACAAAAAGGAAAAAAAATAAAAATTACAATGGAGGAAAGAAAATCTAAACTACAAGAGGAAAACCTAAACCCTAGATTTGGCCCTCTGGCTCTGCCTCTGGATGCCTTTTCTCTGTTGCTTTGCAGGGGTATTTATAGGAGATATAGGAAGTAGAGTCCCAGTACAACTCCTCAACGAAAACGCATCGCCAACCGCCTCAGGATTGCCGCGGAAACGGGAAATTTGCCGCGGAAACGTGGCACTTTTGTAGCCAAATGCCGTGCGCTTTCTCGCGTGGCATCCTCTGGTCCGTCCATCTGGGTTTATCCTTCTGGAAATTATATCCTGACTCTTCATCTTTGGATTTGGATATAACTTGGGAAGCAAGTTACCTTGATCCCAAATCTTTTTCACGAATTTCCTTCTCTTCTTTTAACTTTTATCCTCATCCCGCAAGTGTTTAGGGTTGAATAGAAGTCTATCCTTCCCTCTTCTTTAATATTTGCAACTTTGGTCCTTGTGTATTTGCACTTTTGACAATTGGTATTTGCACTTTTGCACTTGGGCTTGAATATGGGCTTTTGGGCTTCTTTTAGGCTTTATTTATTATTAAAATAAGAACTCAAGGCCTGCACACTATAAATTACAAAATATTAATAAATGTGCAGAATTATATGAATAAATATGAAAATGTGATGGTAAATATGATGATAAAAATGCACTTTTCACTACCAATCACACCCCCACACTTATCTTTTTGCTCGTCCTCGAGTAAAAATCAAAGAGAAAAAGAAAAATTAATCTAACCTAACTCACTTTTGTAGGAATTACGGTTGCACTTAGCATGTGCAACAAGCCGTTAAACCTCTAGGTTACCCTAGAGGACGAGTGTTGTCTCGTGAGGGTTTTCAGCGGATTACACCCACAAAATCCATAAAAAGGAAATATTTGAAATACTTTTGAAAAGACTAAGTAATCTATAAGTTTTTTAGGATCCTCATTTTTATTCATTCTTAGACTTAGTCTTTATAAAGTAAATTGTTTTCATTTTTAAGTAAGGATCAAAATTGAACTTCTAATATAGTCTTTTTCGTTACCAAAAATCATATGCATCCTTGTAAATTTATACTAGGAATTCCTTAACTTGGACTCTCATGCCTCTTTATTAATTTTATAACTTCATCTAATTTTCTTTCGTGTAAGCATCAAGGCTTCTTGAGGCCCTAATACCTAACTAATTGACTATTAGATGTGTTAATAATTTTTTTTTTAATATGTATAACTCATCTAATTTTCTTTTGTGTAAGTATCAAGGCTTCTTGAGGCCCTCATACCTAACTAATTGACTCTTAGATGTGTTAATACATATCTCATATTTCTTAGTTTTATTAGGCTTTCTAATCCACCCATGTAGCGAATTTAAAGTCGATGACTCCCAAACCGGTTGGCTTTAGGGCACCAGGTGAGAAAACACCCGCGGACTCAAATTCGAGTGAACTAGGCCCCAAAACTAAGGACATTATTTTATTTACTCACCTTTAGGCATGAATACTTATGCTTCTTGAGGCACATGTATCAGCTTAATTAGTGATTTTCTCTTTTTTTTTATATATATATGAGGCACAAAGGTCTTCGTCTTAGAATCCTAGATATGCATTAGGTATGCAAATTTCATTAAGGTAAAAATCAAGACTAACTACTTATTCAATTTCTCCTCCTATACCTAAAAATTCAACAATTTATTTATTTTGACCGAGTTTTTAGAAATCCTAATCATGATTTTCCTAATTCTTAAGACTAACTTAGATTTCTTTCAAAAGATAAGTCAAAATATTGTCCTTTTTATAACATTTTTTTTTTAGAATTTTTTTTTTATATTAGCAAATTTTGTTAGTTTCTACCTATGTTAGTATGTTAGTAAAGCCCACCCCCACACTTATCTCATGCATTGTCCTCAATGTATGAATGAATGCATATATGCATGAAAAAGAACAAGGGAAGGCGGAAGTTACCATAAGGTGGTGGTTCCGGTGGTGGTCTAATTGGTCCACGAAATGCAGCCCAATCAAGATAACATAAGATTTGGTGGAACCCACCAGAAATTTCCTGTATATAACCCACTAAAATGTATGTATAATTATTTTTAAAATTTCCACCCCATCAAATTTCCAAATTTCATAATTAGTTTCAGAGTCAATTGTGTCAACCTCCTTATCCCTGAATGGAGTATGAAAAGATGGAATGATTGACTTGGACATCAAAGGTACGGGAACGAATACCGACTCAGGAAAGAAACTTAAATCAAGTAATGGCTCAGGAGTCGGGCTAGGTTCAGGAAGTGGGTCTAAATCAATAAGTTGAAGCTCAAGTCCACAATAATCCTCCCACAATGGAATGTGACTCAATGTTGGTGATTCAAGTTCAGGAATGATAGGTGTGGGAACCAAAACTGACTCTAAAATATTACCTAAGTCGGGTAACAAAACAGGAGTCAATAATGATTCAGGAATTTGAACTTGATCATAAATTTGAGAATTTAGGTCACATATCTCATTGAGTTCAATCTTATAAAAATCAGAACTTGCCAATTTATCCATAGGACTTTCAAAATTGCACAATTGGTCAAGTTTAATATGATAATCAAAAATGGGTGAATCAATTTCATGATGAATTTGAATAGGATCCAATGTTGACTCGGGAAAAGTGAAATCAGGTGGAGACACTGGAGTCATTATTGAATCAGGAAATAAAATTGAATCACCAAGTGGAAGATCATGATCATATTCATGCTCAAGTTCTATTTCAGGAAAGGAAAAACTTGCCAAACTATCAATAATTGGAGTTTCGGCAAGTTCACATGATGGTACTGAATTAGAATCTTGTTGTCCAAAGCAACTTGACTCGTCGGCTCTAAGAGAGTGGTCATCGATATCAGAATTGGCCGGACGGTGAGAACGTAAAGATTGAACCATCATTTCTATATTATGATCACGGGCTAATCTAGCCTGAGTCATGGCTGCAAGCATCCTTTCATAGTTGATAGGTGCATCATGTTGTGATTGGACTTGAAAAGATGAAGAGTAATCATAATGAAGTTGTGAGTCAGTGGACTCACGCATCATCATGTCTGAGAGTGATGGTAATTATTGCTTGGACTCATGCATACTTATCATTTCCCCGATAGATGGTATTCTATTATGAATGGGTGGATCAGAGTATGATTCTTGGGAATATTATGGACAAGGTGGAGATGGAGGACAAGTCGGTTGAAAATTGGGCTCGGGGGAAACGAAACCCTATGAACTCTGTGAAGAGTTGAAAGTATGAAAATTATGGTCATAAGATGGGGGGTATGGTTTATAATCATTCGGATAAGACCATTCCGGCACACTATGTTGGTCAAAATTATGATATTCCGGGTTGGTAATATCCGAAAAAGAATTAGGTGTGTAATATGGATTAAAGTTAGAAAAATTATTATTATATGCCATATCACACCAACACAAACAAAGAAAAAGAAAACGAACAAATAACAAACAAAAAAGAAAAATTCTAATCTAAGTTAGGGTAGACCTATGACCTAGACGACTCCTAACTTGTTAGACTGTCCACGGGAGGTAGGGTGCAGACTTTGACCACAAGTTAATCAGCCAGGTCAGGGCAAGAATGGTGGGAGGTTTTCCGTCAAAGACGTTCCTTAATTAAATAACCACCAATCTTCGGGCTTTCGGCCCTCAATCCCCTTCCTAGATACTGATTTGGCAAGAGTCAACTTCCAGCACTGTTCCCCCTTAGGATAATCTCCTAATTGAGTCCGAGATGTCCCTAGGGCCAACGTCTACTAATTTTAAGTTAGGCTTGGGTTAGTAAGTGCTTGGGATATGATTTTTGGGCTAAGGAAGGGTGATGAAATCCCTACCTTATCATGTTAATGGGTTATGCCCTTAAGATGAATTTGTGCAAGTGTACAAAATATGTAAATAAGATTCACTCAAAGCATCAACCAAGAGATGAGTCTTATTCTACATGCAATGCGAACGTACCTTGCTTCAGCACTCTTCAACAGTAAAATAAAGGAATTGAAAAGACACGTGCCTAATATGCAAACGTCTAATCAATTTTTAACTTTTGCAACAAATATTTTACTGTTGAATTAATTAGCAGTAAGCAGGGTTATCACAGAACAAATTTTAACAAAGCAGAAAGCAGATATTACAATTTTCAGCAACCTGCAGAAAAATTGATCAGTAGTTCACTGCTACTGCCGCGGATCCGCGGCTATGGCCGCGTTTTCGCGGCAAAGTAGCAGGCTCTGCTGCTCTGCCTTCAAGGGCAGAGGCACAGAGTTGCTATATATCCACTTCTGCTGCTGTTTCCTGTTCTCCAATCCTGCAAACAGAAAAGAATAAAAGAATTAGTTAATTTTTTTATTTAGAGAAAAACTTACCGTCCCTCCCCGGCAACGGCGCCAATTGTTGATCGAGTTTTTACCTGCACACAAAAATAAAGATGTTAGATTTAGAAGTAGTTGTGCAAGGTTCTCAATTCTAATCTGCGGTAGCAGTGGCTATGCGGGTCGTTATCCTCTGGGAGGGACTAGCGATGGAAGCTTTGTCAATAAGTTATCTCTAAAGTTTTTATTATTTTAATGCTAAGTTAGAAAGAAAGAAGATGGAGAAGAAGAAGTGATATTTACAATGGAAGTGAAGAAAAGAAATTGAGAATATGGTAGTGTGAGATCTAAACTAAAGAAATAAAAAGAAAGAAACTATAACACGTACAAACCTCTTCTACCTTTCTTACCTTTGATCTGTTCGCGACGACTTACCCTATCTTGGAAGGCGTGCAAGTATGGCGTATAGGATCATCCACCTTCGCTACCTACACTATGAAAAGAAAAGACAATCTAAAGAAGGATTGTTCATCTCCATAGGCCATCAAGTGCTCTTCTTTGGCTAGGCAGTCTCGAAGCAATCAGATCTCACGGCTCACAAAACATTAGAGAGAAATAACAATAGAAGAAAACAAAAACTGAGATACACAAGAATCAAAAAGAATAAAAGAACATAACATAATAAAAAAGAATGAACCTCGATTCGATTTATTTAACAATGGCGGAAAAGCAAAACTTACACCGATTGTCACCCTCAGTACAAGTAGATCCCTTCCTCCATGAGAACATCAACTCCTCTCAGTTTTTACAAAAAGGAAAAAAAATAAAAATTACAATGGAGGAAAGAAAATCTAAACTACAAGAGGAAAACCTAAACCCTAGATTTGGCCCTCTGGCTCTGCCTCTGGACGCCTTTTCTCTGTTGCTCTGCAGGGGTATTTATAGGAGATATAGGAAGTAGAGTCCCAGTACAACTCCTCAACGAAAACGCATCGCCAACCGCCTCAGGATTGCCGCAGAAACGGGAAATTTGCCGCGAAAACGCGGCACTTTTGTAGCCAAATGCCATGCGCTTTCTCACGTGGCATCCTCTGGTCCGTCCATCTGGGTTTATCCTTCTGGAAATTGTATCCTGACTCTTCATCTTTGGATTTGGATATAACTTGGGAAGCAAGTTACCTTGATCCCAAATCTTTTCCACGAATTTCCTTCTCTTCTTTTAACTTTTATCCTCATCCCGCAAGTGTTTAGGGTTGAATAGAAGTCTATCCTTCCCTCTTCTTTAATATTTGCAACTTTGGTCCTTGTGTATTTGCACTTTTGACAATTGATATTTGCACTTTTGCACTTGGGCTTGAATATGGGCTTTTGGGCTTCTTTTAGGCTTTATTTATTATTAAAATAAGAACTCAAGGCCTGCACACAATAAATCACAAAATATTAATAAATGTGCAGAATTATATGAATAAATATGAAAATGTGATGGTAAATATGATGATAAAAATGCACTTTTCACTACCAATCAGTCGGTGATGCGCAAGAATCAATATTCATGGTTCCAGCGAGAAGGAAAGGCCAAAGACCAATTCTTTTCGGACAAATTGGATCCGAACCAATGAATCATGAAGAATCAGAAAGCGAGCAAGAACCCCCTCAGTTCGGTCATTATGAGCCAAAGGCACTCAGAATGATGAAAAACATGGGATATGATCTAACCAGCAGGCTCGGATTAAACTTCGGCAGAGGAAGGAGAACACTACTTCGATCCTTTGTGCCGAAAGGAAAAGCACCCGATTATTATCATCGGACGCGCAGGGGGTTAGGCTATGTATCAACTCCAGCTCCATCAGCCTCTGATTCTTGAGAATCGTCAAGCCACGATTACTCTTCCGGCACGTCATCATGGGTGTCAGATGTCAGTGTTGGAAACATCTTCAGGGAACTTTCAGTGAACATGGCCTCAACAAGCCACCTGGAAAACGGAGATGAAGAAATGATCCAGTCCGATACGGATCCTTGGATCAAACATTTAAATACTCTCCGGGATACCCGCTTTGAACAGCGAGAGCCACCCACAGACGACAAGATTGTTCAGATCAATCTGGGGGATGAAGCTAATCCTAAGCCCATCTTCATAAGTGACGGCCTTTCACCTTCGGAGAAAGAGGATCTAATATCTCTTATTCAAGAGTATATAGACGTCTTCGCCTGGAATTATAAAGACATGCCCGGACTTGATCCTCAAGTGGCTATGCACCGCCTCAACATCAATTCAGACGTAAAGCCTGTTAAACAACAACAACGACATTCCGCCTAGAGAAAATGGAGGCGATTCAATCAGAAGTCAGAAAGCTCATAGATTCTGGCTTCATCAGGGAAGAACAACATCCCGACTGGGTAGCCAACATCGTCCCCGTTGCCAAGAAAAATGGAAAGATCCGGATCTGCATCGACTTCCGTGATCTAAACGAGGCTTGTCCCAAAGACGAATTCCCATTGCCAATCACAGACGTCATGATTGACAATACTTGTGGATTCGAACGAATGTCCTTCATGGACGGATTCTCAGGATACAATCAAATCAAAATGTATCCTGACGACGAAAAGCACACCTCCTTCAGGACACCATTGAGGGTCTACTGCTATACCGTCATGCCCTTCGGACTGAAGAATGCAGGGGCAACATATCAAAGAGCCATGAATGCCATTTTCCATCAGCAAATGCGCAAAACAGTGGAATGTTATGTTGATGACATTGCAGTAAAAAGCCGCGCTAAAGGTGATCACATAGCTGACCTAAAGATTGTCTTCGATGTCATGCGGGCCCATCAGTTGAAGATGAACCCTACCAAATCCTTCCTGGGGGTGGCTAGTGGTAAATTCCTAGGGTTTGTTGTAACCTCCACGGGAATTCATGTGGACCCAGAAAAGGTTCGCGCTATCCAGGAGATGCAACCTCCGAGAAATCTCAAGGAACTCAGGGGATTGCAAGGACGATTGGCGTACATCCACAGGTTTATCTCAAATCTCTCCGGAAGATGCCAACCCTTCGCCAAATTAATGAAGAAGGGTGACTCGTTCATTTGGGACGACGCTTGCCAACAAGCGTTCGAGGAAATCAAGCAATACCTCACCCAACCACCAGTCCTTGCAGCTCCGATATCCGGGAAACCTTTCCTGGTATACGTCCGAGCAATGGATCATTCTTTGGGAGCTCTACTAGCCCAGAATGATGATCAAGGACGAGAGCAAGCGATCTACTATCTGAGTAGAACAATGATCGGAGCCGAACATCGGTATAATCCGATCGAGAAGGAATGTTTGGCATTAGTGTTCGCCATTCAGAAAATGCGACACTATCTGGTAGGCCAAACTATAAATGTCATATCAAAAGTCAACCCCCTGAGGTTACTTATGACTAAGCCTTCATCATTGAACGGCCGGCTGGCAAAATGGGCCATATTGCTATCCCAATATGAGATGCACTTTTTGCCACAAAAGGCTATTAAGGGACAAGCGGTGGCGGATTTCCTAGCTGAGCACCCAGATCCGAGGGCAGCCAAAGTCTACGAAGATCTCCCAGATGAAGTGGCCGAAGTCTGTTTGACTCAGACATCATTTGAAAGTCAAGTGTGGCAACTCTTCTTTGACGGTGCATCCAGAACAAGCCCAAAAGGACACATAGTGGCAGGAGTAGGAATAGTACTCGTCTCCCCACAGAACTATGTGATTCCTCGAGCTGTCTCATTAACCGAGCCGTGTTCCAACAATGTGGCAGAGTACGATGCTCTTTTGATTGGGATGCAATTCGCCGATGAGATTGGCGTTAAAAATCTCGAGGCATACGGTGACTCCAAACTCATCGTTAGCCAGGTTCGCGGGGAGTACGAAGTCAGACATGAAGACTTAGTACCCTATTACAATGCAGCCGTCCACATGGCTGGGAAGTTTACGAACTTCTACATCGATCATGTACCGCGCAGGCAAAACGTGCATGGAGATGCACTGGCATCCCTCGCGGCCTCACTAGCTCTCCAGCTGGAGCGATGGAGAAGATATTCGTCTACAGCCACGACCTGTATTGCCCGAGAATTGCTCTCAAGGACTATCAGGAGTCAAGGGGAGATTCTCAAAGCAAAGAAGCGCTGGAATTGTCAACCGGTCCAGAGCTTAGAGACTGGCGATTCCCCTACATTGATTATGTCCTGTATGGCATCCTGCCTGAAGACACCAAAGAAGCGGCGGCCATTCGAAGGAAAGCCCCCAAATTCTACTATAATGCGATTACACGAACACTGTATCGTCGATCGCATGACGGGATCTTGCTTCGCTGCCTTTCACGAGAGGAGGCACAGGAGATATTGAAAGAAGCCCATGACGGCATATGTGGAGCCCATCAACCTGGCCCAAAACTTGCATACCGACTCCAAAGGTTGGGATATTATTGGCCCAAGATGATCGCTGACGCCATCACCTATGCCAAAAGATGTCACGCGTGCCAAGTACATGGCGATTTCATCCATCAAGCACCAGGCTACCTTCACTCCACGCCTCCTACTTGGCCATTTGAGATGTGGGGGATGGACGTAGTTGGCCCTATCAGCCCGCCGTCATCGAAAGGACATCGGTTTATTTTGGCAATAACCGATGACTTCTCCAAATGGGCCGAGGCCATTCCTTTGAAGGAGGTAAAATCGTCTAACGTGATCAAGTTTGTGAAACATCACGTTATTTACCGTTTCGGCATACCTCGGCGAATTGTCCACGACAACGGACCCCAGTTCATTAGTCAGGCTTTCCAGAGATTCTGCGCCAAGTTTAGAATCCAGAGTGTGTCCTCAACGGCATACTACCCCGCCGCTAATGGCCTCGCAGAAGCTTTTAACAAGACCATGGGCAAGCTTCTCAAGAAATTCGTCTCGAAAAGCCAACGTGATTGGGACGACAAGCTGGGTGAATGCTTATGGGCTTACCGCACAACTGTGCGAACCCCAACTAAAGCTACGCCATTTTCTTTGGTCTATGGGTGTGAAGCCGTGCTTCCACTCGAAGTCCAAATTCTATCTCTACGCGTCGCCCTGACAGCAGAGATGACAACAGAGGAGAAGCATCGACAGCGACTCCAAGAATTGGAAGCCTTAGATGACAAACGTCTGCAGGCCCAGCAACAAATCGAGATTTACCAAGCTCGAATTACTAGAGCCTTCAACAAGAAAGTTAAAGTGCGAACTTTCAAGAAAGGCGACCTAGTCTTAGCCGTCAGAAGACCCATGGTGATGATGCACAAGACAAAAGGAAAATTCCAACCCAAATGGGAAGGACCATTCGTAGTAGAGTCAGTTTACTCAAATGGATCGTATCGCCTCATAACTTCAAATGGCGATACACTCATGATGCTGATCAATGGCAAATTCTTGAAGAAGTACTATCCTTAATAGTACTCCTCCTCCGATCAAGTTCAAAATTACACCTCTGATCAAAACAAGAAGAGCTTCTTCATTAATATCCAACGCCTCCGACGGCTAAGGATAGAGGAAAATGTTGGCTTCTAAGCCCAACATAAGTCTTCGACAACTCATCATGCTGAGGGGAATAGCATGGCTAGCCCAACTCAAAGGGTAGTTGGTAAAGGCACATCAAACCCGTTGACAGCTGAGGGTTTGCTAAAAATCCTAAGGGACATGTGTTCCCATTTGATCCGACGCCTCCGACGGCTAAGGATAGAGGAAAATGTTGGCTTCTAAGCCCAACATAAGTCTTCGATAACTCATCATGCTGAGGGGAATAGCATAGCTAGCCCAACTCAAACGGTAGTTGGTAAAGGCACATCAAACCCGTTGACAGCTGAGGGTTTGCTAAAAATCCTAAGGGACATGTGTTCCCATTTGATCCGACGCCTCCGACGGCTAAGGATAGAGGAAAATGTTGGCTTCTAAGCCCAACATAAGTCTTCGACAACTCATCATGCTGAGGGGAATAGCATGGCTAGCCCAACTCAAACGGTGGTTGGTAAAGGCACCTCAAATCCGTTGATAGTTGAGGATTTGCTAAAAATCCTAAGTGGACTTGACTCCACTTCCCCCTCCAAAATCCCTTACCAATTCTCATCCACAGAATGGTAGGTCTACAAAATACAGTCGTTGCCAAGTTAACACTATACCTCTGGCACTTCAAACCCCACTTGTCAATTCTCATCAATAGAATGACAAGTCCTCAAAATTGCTCATATCGCAAATCAATAATTGTCAAGTTAACACTACACCTCTGACATTTCAAACCCCACTTGTCAATTCTCATTAATAGAATGACAAGTCCTCAAATTGCTCATATTGCAACTCAATTTCTATCAAGTTAACATCTCACCTCTGACAATCACCCTCCTTCAGACTTCCATATCGAAGCTGAAATGAACGATGCTAAGTTTAACACTATACCTCTAGCGTCCAGGTCATCGCCAAGTTCAACAATATACTTATGGCCATGACTTTTCCTCGGACTTCCTCCTTGAAGTCGAGATGACCAATGCCAAGTTCAAAATTACACCTCTAGCATTACCCTCACTGTCAAGTTAAACATCACACCTATGACAGTGACACTTTCAGTTTTCCCAAATGAAAGCTGAAATGCTCCTGAGTCAAGTTAATATCACACCTCTGATTCATATTCTTGTCAAGTTAACATCACACTTCTGACAAGACAACTTTCAACCCGTTAAGTTAATATCACACCTCTAACGGTAAAAACTTTCCTAGATCCCCCGCGAATCTAGCCTCACTTGTTATTCTCCTCAACAGAACAACAAGTCTACCCAAAAACATTGTTAGGTTAACATTACACCATTAACAGTGTTTTCATTAACTCTCCAGTTGAGCTCACCTTCCCTGGGGGTACCAATTCAACCTGTTACTTTCTTTTATAAAGTAGCAGGTCCACCAAAAATTATCTTATCTCTGTCAAGTTAATATCACACCTCTGACAGCATTGTGGGGTTCCCTAAGATAGGGTCTTTTCTCCATAAAATTTGACTTGTTAAAAATTTTCATCATAGTTTTAACGAGCCAAAGATTCTTTGCTTCTATGCGTCTGACTAAAAAAGAAACAAGATAGTTCAAGACAATAGAAGAGACAAAAAGAAAAGTGTCACTTTTATTTATATCCAGGCATATGAAAGTGATACAAAACGCTCTCTTATACAATGAGATTGAGTGTTACAGTTAAGGAGTACACAAAGAAGTCCCTCTCTCTCTCAGAGGTTGCACTCACTCCTTAAAGCTACGTTTGATTCCAAGTACAAGATGTTTGGAAGAACGCCAAAATAGAATTAGACGTTGTGGCAACGATCAGAAGCTGGTTGCACCACGATGCATGATGTAAACATCGAAGAAGCCTCTGGTTGACCGAGAACAATGGTGCTTCTTGAGGTCTGATGGCAGCAGAGTCTTCTGATTCTGCCGGACCATCCGAAATGGCAGGATGCGATCCCTCGTTGATGAACATCTCTTCCACTAGAAAGTCATCCAATGAGCACGGAGTTTCCTCGATGTCACTTCTGAGGTAAGAGAGGAGGTTTTGAGACCTCACAGGGGATGCTACCCACCACCATGTCCATCGCTACCCCCGCCGCCATACCCACTGTGACCGTGACTAGCCCGCAAGCATGACTGGTGCATCGCGTCCAATGAGATCTTGACGAGGGTTAAGTCCCCGTCAGGGATCGTGATTTCTCCCTTGTGGACGACGGAGACTATGATTTCTTCCCTTGTGGACGAACATCGAACAAGTTCGCCGGCCGAAATATTCTCCTAGGGGCCCAGCGAACATGAAAAAGAATGATCAAGCCTACCTGCAAGAAGCAGATAAAGAAATTAGAAGATCCGAAGCTTAGTGTACTTCGACAAAAAACACTAAGTGACAGACACAGCTATTGCTGAAGACTGCAGACGCAGGAATGACCCGCGCAGCGAACATCTGCGGCGGCAGAAACAGACGCGGTCAAAATTGTGATATACACAGAATCAAGACGCAGTCTCATTTTGCATTCGCGTTTAAAGGACGAGACGTGAAGAGAATCAGACGCGAAAATTGCCATCTCCCTGTTGAATGAACAGGAGTTGCAAGATTCGGGCCTGAGATCTCCAGCCTGAAGTTAAAATTCTTCCAAGTCAGCGGCCTCAAGACGCGATCTCTGTGTGCAAAGCTGGCGGCCAGGTGCCAAAGTCCACTATATGGGCGTCCAGAGAAGTTTAAGACGATGGCGTAAATTCCAGAAAAGGAAGGCACCAACGGACTTTAGGAGAAGATCCAGATGATGAATCTCTTTAAGAGATATCAAAGTTCAAAGATTAGTTGGGCTGGAAATATCATGGCAAATCAGAACGGCGTACCCGCAGAGGCCTCTATTAAGAGTGTAACTCTCTGCATCGAAGCGCGGACATAAAAGGAGTTCAGAGAGACGCTTTCTGTTATTGAAATCACTTGACAGTGGTAATCTTCTGAAGAGACCAAACAGAAGCATGAAAGCTCTGGGTCATCTTCATCCATGGAGGCAAGCCTCTGGTAAAGTCCTTGAAGGGGGAAGATGGAGTCTCTCAGAGCACTCGCTGTTAAAAGAAAATAGGCCAAGTATGGGACTGCTAAGGGAAGGGGGTAAGTCCTATTTATAGGCAACCCATAATAACCAATTAATGGTTCATCAATTAGAACCGTCGGCCTTAATGACCGCACGACTATCAAAGCCCAATGGAAGGCTGACGCGTGGAGCATCGCTTCGAGAAGCGTCAAAGACGCTGGTCTCCAACCGCCAGTGCCGTTTTGACATTTAAAGGCATTAACGCCCAGGCCCAATAAAGAGCCGACACGTGGATGGTCGCCCTGGGAAACATCGAATGGTGCGGGTTCCCAATCGTGACGGTTGAAGATCTCACAGGATCTTTATGACAGGCCGCACTGAATGCCTGGGAAGTTGCGCCAAACGCAGATGTGAGAGCCGCGTCCAGAGGCTCGCGCCTCCTTTTTCAAAAAAAAAATGGTGTCTTCCTTCATTCCAAGTTAAAAGACCCTTCGCATCTCTTGGATGACTCAAAGTTGCTCCGGGTCTCCCGGACGACTCAAGGTCACGCCCATCAACAAAAGGGACTCATTCTGGGGGTCTCAGTGGGAAAGCACATAAAGCTGCGTCCCGAAGCTTATATCTTCAGCAGAAAAGGCCTATCACCTTCACAAGTGTCTTGGAGCTGCGTCTACATGGGTGATGATGGGTCTTGCACCGAGTCTCAGCGTCGCATCCCTGACTGCGTCAATTTTAAGGGCATAAGACCACATTTTTAATGTATCCTGAACTCTGCGTCTGGATAAAGTTAAGGATTGCGGCCAGTGAATCACACTCAAAGCTGCGTCCTTCGCGTCCGCTTGAACCGCGTCTTCACTGGCAGGTCAGAATCGCGTGCCTCAGAGCCGCGTCTCTTTTTATGAATCGACACTGTGTTTCATCAAAAGAACTTAGTGTTACCTAAGTTCAGTATTCACAGTCAGTAGGGGAGCACAACCAAAATCTGTGATTGAGAGGTTGGATTCATCTACAGCGGGGCAATCAAGGCGGAACAAAAATTTCAACGACTTTTATTATTCAAAAATGATAAAAGTAGATACAAACACTCTTGGTGAATAGAGTGTCCTTTTCTTCACAAAAAAAAAAGGAAAGAGATAGGCTAAAAATCCTGGTTCGCCAAAGAACGGATTTGTTCTCTGAGGCGATGCATCTCATGTTGACGCGCCTTCTCAGCTGCCATGAAAGCTTGGGCCCTCAGATCCTCCTCGGATAAAAATCTCTTCGCTTGTACTCGGAGGGATTCCAGCTCGGAGGAGTAAACAGAGAGATTTGCTTCAACTTGCACCTTGGCAGCCTCTAACTCCGCTAGCCTCTTTTCAGAAGTAGCAAGCTTCTGTTCATTAATAACAATCAAAGCCTCAGCTCTGGCTATAGCAGCCCGAGACTCAAGGATAGCCTGCTTCGCAGCCTGCATGATCATCTCGGATTCCTTTGACTCGACCGCTAGCTTTTGATGATCAGCCTGGAAACCTTCGAGAAGACGGGTCCTTTCGGTTATCTTCTCTTCCACCTCTCTTTGTTCTTTCTCTTGAGCAGCAAGGAGCCTATTCAAGGTTGCCCGGGCCTCGTGAACTGAACCGGCATCCTCCAAAGACTTAAGCTCCTTCAGATCGCTTCCCAACTGCTCCACCAACAGCAGACACGCCCTAGCCTGTGAAGGACCTCCAGTATGACCGATGTTTTCGATCAAATTCTCAAGAAGCATTCGGCCAAATTCGAAAGAACTACCCCCAGAGAGAATGAGATCAATACACGATCGCATGAAAGCAAAGAACTGCTGCACCATTTGACACGTCAGTTCTTCCATGATATCTCCGGCCGAGGAAAATTCCGCTGACGTGCTCCCAGACCCCCTTTCTATCACAGGGCGAGGGATGGAAATCAACTCATCCTACACAGGAGTAAGATCAACCACAGGCGCAACAGAAGCTGAGATGATCACCGACGCTTCTGGGGCAGTTGCAGTCATAGCAGCCTCCATGGCGACTGAAGTAGCAGCGAACCTGGCTTCGCCGGAACCCTCAGTCGAGGGTTGAATTGTACTACCTGCGGGCTCAACGTTGGCTGCCTCTGCTGAGTCGATGCTGACTGCTAAGTCCTCTGCCTGAGCTTCCTCAGCACTCTCTGCAAAACACCAGAACATCAGTCATGACGATAAAAGGAAAATGTTCAAGGCATCCACATTTCCTTACCTAGCTGAGGGTTCAAAGATGGTGAGTTCTTAGACGAATCCTGCAGGGTGGAGGTCTCCCTGACTTCGATGATTGCCCTCTCTTGAGGCATCCCAGTAATAGGAGCCTCAACTCTCTCCTGCTGGCCAGCTCCTGTATCATCTCCTCGATCTGGGAGGAAGCAGCGGCCTCGCTAACCACGACCAGCCCTGCAATATGAAGCCAAATGAAAAAGAAAACGTCAAAATCCTTTTCCTAGTTAAAAGGATGAGTTGGGCGAAAAGAGTACCTTCAGCAGCTTTAGCAGGAACAACTACCGCTGGTGGTGACGCTGTCACCGGCTCACACCCATATATTTCCTCCTCCGAGATGTGTGAGAATTTACTCGGATCAGGAGGAGCAGGTTCATCGCCAAAGTCGACCTCGTCGCCTGAGTCATACTCTTCTTCTTCGGATGAAGAAGACGATAGTGCAACATGGGAAACCTCGGCAACCGGGGCCTTGCCACCAAATACCCCAGTGGTAGGGTTGGGGTCAACTACCCGAGGACTGGGGATTAATACACTAGGGGACCCAGGCTGTTGGGCCTCATCCCTCCCCTCGCGGGCTGAGGAAGATCCATGCTGAGTTGAGACCCCTGGAATCTCAACATCACCTCCGCTCATTATGTCGACTTCAAACTGCTCAGCCTCGTCAGCGGTGGTGGGTTTGTCAGCAAACTCCCCTTCTTCTAGAATCACGGGGCCCCTGCTGCGCAACCCACGGGTACGGACTAAGGGGGCGTCATCCTCATCTTCCGCTCCTTCCCTCTGTTCTTCAACACAAGAAGGTATGTCTCCGGACGGAGAAACTGCGGCCGCCAAGTCTCTTCGGACCTTCTTGGGGGCGGGATCAACAGTGGAAGTAGAACCTTGAGAACGCTTACGCGTCACCTGTCGACCCTTTGCTGCCCGCGGCTCCTCCCTTGATACCCTTCTGGTCTCCCTCAGAGCCTTCTGATACTCCTCAACGCCTCGAGAGCTTTTGTTGGACCCCAACTTTGCTTCGTAAGATGCATTAATACTCTCAATGCATGAGTACTCCGGAGCAAAGTCAGGCGTTTGGTTGGCTTGGAAGTACCAGGTACAGAAGCTAAGGCTTGTACAGCCTTTCGGTTCCTTAAGGGGCAGACGAAAAAGCGCTTCCGTTCCTCCAGCCACACTATAATACCAAGCCCGAGCACCTTCAAACAAGTTCCCACTGAAGGCGAGTCGAGCGTTGGGGTTACCGACATACAATTGGTCATAGCCGAACTGTCGGGCGAAGCGATTCGGCATGTACGGCTCAATAGTGCATGAATTCCCTTGTCGGAAAAGCACGTACCCAGGCCGGATATTGACCAACCACCAGAAAGCTCCCGAGGATAGCCTCGTGAAGTCATCTGAGCCTACGAAGTCAGCAAGTTTATCCCGAAAGAGGCACCAGCAATCTCGAGGAAGCAGCGATTGAGCTGGTAGTTCGAAGCAGCTAGAATGCATTTCCGAATGAAATACATGTAGGTGTTGCACCAGCTTGAATTCTCCAACCGCTGTACGAAAGGGGTAAACCCCTCACTCCAAGACACCGGCGTCATCAGGGAGGGACAGTGCATAACGTACCAAGCCATTAGGTACGTGTAGGGAAGCTCAACCCGAGGGTTGGGACGTTTTACCGTCGGCCTCCCCTCTGAGTCAACAATCGGCTCACCCTGCGAGTCGACAACCTTCTCTGCCCTGCACAGACTCTGAGTCAAGGCTCGCAACCCGCTTTGAATACCGGCCGCCATGGCTGGGAGGAGGGCTATGGACCTACCATAGGCCAGGAGCACCGCCGGGTACACCACGTCGGCAACAATCACTTCATGTGGCAGCGTCGGCACCACACAGCGCTTCAACCACAACATTAAGAAGCCCGCCAACAGTGCTCGATTGGAGATAGGGGTCCGGGCTTGATTATGGAAACTTTCAAAAACCATGTCAGGTTCGAAAGTATCCTCGTTCGACTCCGTGGTGTAGGAGTCTACAGAAGCACTGATCCTATCGGCAATCTCCTCGTCGGAGCTGGGAGCCAGTCGGGTCACTGGATGGTCTTTCTGATTGACGCCATTGAACAAGTAGCTTGCCCAGGACAACTGCTTTACTCCCCTCGCCCTCCAAGAGGTCATCTGGCCGCAAATATGGAAGTGACATAACACCTCCCAATAAGTCTCGTACACCCGAGGAGACCCTTTCTTCATAAGGTGAAGCTCCTCAGCGGTCGGGACGTATTCCTCATAGGGAGAGTCCCCTATTACCAGTGTAACGCCCCGATTCCACGGATACGGGGACGTCACTGCAACGTATATACGTAGGTCAGAAAGTGCCCCCACGTATATACGATAAGCATAAAAGTACAAGCAAGGGATCAGAGTACAACACAAAGCGTGGTATACATACAAATGCCAACATAAAAGGTACATATACAAGTCATCACAGTGTATGATAAACATTACATATTACATATGTCTTTTATCACAACCAAGTCCAAAAGTAAAATATACAATAAGATACCAAAAAGCTCACGAGTAGGATGAAGATCCCGTGAGTCAAAAGGTGTCTGGCACGAAGGAAGTAGAGCTAGTCTGCCTGCTCACTAAGAAAGCTCGATCTACTGTGGACAGCTCCACTTCGATCCAAGCTACAACCTGAACATGCAAATCCAAGGGAGTCAGGACCTCCCAACAATGAACAGGCTACAGCCAAATGGCTAAGTGACAAGAGTAGAAAGGTTAGAACACAAGTAAGGCAGATATGAACAAGTGAATCATAAAACAGGAAATCCAGGTTAAAACTGAATATAAGCAAGATTGATTGTATACGCTTAAGTCACGGTCCCATGAGACTAATACATCGAAGGAATAATCCAGACAAGGAAACCCTCATCTATATACCTTTATCTCATGCCACAGAAATCCAAGCGTATAGAATCAGAGTTGCAAATCATATGAAAGTCAAAACGGGAATACATAACAAGAATATTAAGAATCATAACTAGAAACATAACTGGAATAACGGGAATCATAATAAGTATCACAGCTGGAAACATAACCGGAATCATGACTGGAATATCAAGAATCATAATAAGATCCATAACGGTTATCAATTATTATTACAACTCGTCTAACCCATATATCTAGGTATGTGTCTCGGTATCGATCCCAACCCACATACATCCATATATAAGAAAGTCGAGGGTTGTTACCGGAAGTAGATGGAGAACTGATAGAACTTCTTATAGTGGTTTCCATACACCTAGACCGGCTTTGGAGGCCCAAAGTCCCCCTATTCAGTAATTTCAGATTCACTACCGCCAGTACATATATATATATGTATATACATACTTTTATACCCCACCACTATAAGCAAGATATCATTCCGGCATCCATCACTTCCTCCCATACCCATACAAGTTGTCCATTTTATGGTTTATTAACAGAATTATCAGGTTACGGGAAACAAATGTACATAACAGTAATAGCCCTACAGATTCAAGAGGTGGCCCCCACAAATTCAAGGGGTGGCCCCCACCGTGTGGTGTGGCACTTTGTTCCGTGTGGCACTTTGTTCTGAGGGAGTGGATTCTAGAGGTGGCCCCCACAAATTCAAGGGGTGGCCCCCACCGTGTGGGGTGGCACTTTGTTCCGTGTGGCACTTTGTTCTGAGGGAGTGGATTCTAGAGGTGGCCCCCACCGAGTATGGTGTGGCACTTAGTTCCATAAAATAAGACAGGGTTCCCGTAAACAAGATAATCATAAGGTCAAGTGTATCATGCTTGGTTTTAAAGGATAGCATGACAAGGTGGTGATATATCACAAGCAATAAATCATAACAATAGATTGATAATAGGCCGGGTCAGTCAAGACATAACAAGAGGTCTAGTAAAGTGGTGGCATGTCAGGTGATATACATGTGTTAAAGGAAAACATGTACTGACGTGTCTGGATCATAGCAAGGCAAGGGGAAACATAGAAGCAAACAGGGTTCAACGACCTCGAAGGGTCTGCCACGCATGGTATAAAATAAAGAAGCAATAATATCATGGCAAGGTACAAGTATAAGAATGAAACAAGCAGTTGCATGGCAATACATAAACCTGGGAATATGAAGTGACAAGAGATGATATACACCAATAAATAGATCATAAAGTACAAGCTATGAAGTAGAAGTAGGAATAATATATAGTACATGTATCAAGGGTAAGATACATAGTCAAGAAGGAAATCACAATACCAGACAGCCATAAGTTAGTCGACTAGGTTGGAATAGTAGTCGACTAATAGAAGGGTTATCGACTAGGAAAATAGGGTGGTCGACTAATAATGTGTTCCAGAGAGTTTGGGTTTCTGTTTCAGGAGGAGTTAGTCGACTAGGTAAAAAGGATAGTCGACTAACAGGGAACTACAAGTCGACTAATAGATACTTAAGTCGACTAAGTTTGAGATACAGAGAGTTGAGTTTATTTCAGGAGTCGACTAGAGGAATTCTAGTAGTCGACTAGGGATATCTAGTCGACTGGTAATAGGGACTAGTCGACTAAAACTGTGAAGTCAGAAAAGGCTACGTTTCAGCTAAGGGTTTCTAGTCGACTAGGTTCTAGGTCAAGTCGACTAATCATGGTCGAACACAGTGTACAGAACTGAATCTGGTGGTTGTACTTGATAGTCTAAAAATGTGATTTTGAGGATGTAAATGTACAAGAATTGTAAATACAAGTATACTAGGAATTTGATGAGTCTTGGTGAGTAAAAATACTCACTATGATTGGTTATGTGAAGCTTGATCCAAGGTGATAAATCCGACGAAGAGAGAGATGATCCCCAATCCAAAGGAAGTAGCTTGATTGAGGTTGAAGATGAAGATCTTGTTGATGCTTGAGGTGGAGATGATGACCTAGATGATGCCCTTGAGGTTGGTGGTGGATGTTGAGATGAAGGAGGATTTGGAGGAGGGGATTCCTTTGTGGAAGTGAAGAAAAAAGAGAAAGGAAATGTAATGGAAAGTTTATATATGATTTGTGATTTGTGAAGGAGGTGTAATTGAGATGGAAGAGAGGGGGTTATTTGCAAAAGGGGAGGTGAGGTGAGTGTCCCTCTCTTGGCCACTTGGCCGGCCATGGGAGAGAGAGAAAGAGAGGTGGAAGTGTGTGGAATTTTGGAGAAAGTGGGATTTTGGAAAATTGGAAAATTGGAAAAGAGGAATTCTTGTGGCTTGTGGAAGAAGGAAAGAAATAAGGAAAAAGAAAAAGAATTTAATAAGAGAAGATATTTTCTCTTGGGCTCAGAATAAAGCTGTTGAAAATACAGAATCCCGGGCTCGGATCGAGGATGCGGAAAACAATTCGGAAAATACCGGAATCGCCCGAAATTCAAGTATCTCGGAACGACTCGCAAATTTACCCAAAAATCAATAATAATATATGAAGACTCATAGTGAAATCCTTTTTCAGAAATACTTTATAGTTTTAAAGCTAAAAATCCCGGAATCAGTTACCTACCGACTCCGATGGAATTTTCATAAAATCATAAAATTCTCAGAAAAAGTATTTAAGTAGGAAATGTAATTCTAAGAGATAAAGTCTAAAGGACCATCATGAAATTCCAAACAGTTTGAGAATTAAAAATCCGGGAATCGGTCAGCGGCACTGGCCGACACCGGTTTTGAAGATTTTCAACTTAATCACAGAAAATTCCAGAAAATCATAGAAAATCTAAAATATTGGAAAACGATGTTTAAAACTGAAATCGGTTGAATCGGATAACCAGAATGTCTAAAACAAGTAAAACTCTGAGATCGAGTCCCCGGCTCAAACTAAGGCTGACTCCGAGTTCACCGATCCAAATCCAAGGCAAAACAATCATATAAGGAATTCATAATACAGAATAAATACAGGAAACAAATCGAAAAAAATATGATCGAAAATCTGAATACGAAACTAAGTACGTATTCCGGGAACGGGGTATTACAATCCACCCACCTTACAAAAATTGCGTCCTCGCAATTTCATTAAGGGGTGAAATGAACACAAAGGGGACAAAGGCTGGAATAAAGGGCTCATAAAACCAAAACAGGGAATAAGATGAATACAGGAAAGATCAGGATGGAAAATGAAAGAATGACAAGAGAAAAACATTTAGAATGATAACCAACTCAAATGCAAGATATGGGGTAGGGGTTACCATGATATCCCTAAGGCTCCTGATCTGGATACTGGTCTTCACACTCTGCTGCGTCATCCGATGCCTCTGCTGCCATGATGTAACCTTGGCCTCTACCCTGATCTGTTCTAGCTCTCATCCCCCTTTGCTGATGATCATACCGTTGGGGTGGAAATGGAACTCTTCGATCAACAGGATCTGGATTCCTCCTCAGTGGCGGTGCTGGGAAATGCTGGGGCTGGATGAGCTGGTCTGATTGGAGCCATGTGTATAAACTTCCTGTGTGGGCAATCCCTTAGCATATGTCTCTCTGACCCACATGCCAAACATAATCTCTTGGCTACTCGACAATCACTCTTATAATGCCCGGGTCTGTGGCAATAATTGCATGTGATCTGAGGAAGAGGGGTTTGGAATGGTCTCTTAATCATTGGGCCTTGGGTTGCCCTATCTGCATCTTCCTCATCCATCAACTCAAGAGGCCTCTTCTTGGCCTGGTTCCTCATCTGGTTCACTTTCCTCTTCTCCAGTCCACGCTCCACTTCTCGAGCTATGGTGAGAACTTCTGAATAAGTCTTCAGTTGTTGGGGCATCAAGAAAACTTGTAGGTCCATCTGTAAGCCCTGCTGGAATCTGCTTGCCCGCTTCTCTTCATCCGTCACCATATACGGAGCAAAGCGGCTAAGTCGGAGAAATTCCGCGGCATACTCATCCACGGACTTTCTCCCTTGCTGAAGTCTGATGAACTGCTCCTCCATGTCTTTCTGAGCTGTGACAGGGAAGAATCTGCTGTAGAAACTCTTGGAGAACGTGTCCCAAGTGACAGGCTTCTCCAATCTTGCCTCCTCAGCTAGCCACCAAGTTCTAGCTATATCCTTCAATTGAACCTTGGCAACTTCCACTTGGTTTTCCTCTGGGACACGAGCTGCATTCAACAAGTCTGATGTGTCTGTCAGCCATTGCTCAGCATCCAAGGGTTTCTCCCCACCCGTAAATATGGCTGGCTGCAGTCTTCTGAAATCCGATATATTCCCCGGCCTTTGTCCTTTAGGTGCTGCTAACTCTTGCCGGAGAAGTTCGGTCTGCTGCTGCTGGTTCTCCATCATCATCTGGACAACCCTCAGTATATCCACATTCTCTCCCGCTGCTCCATTCGATGCTGGTCCAGAGTTGCTACGACCCGATCTTCTATCCATGCCTAGTTGATGAAGAATGACTGGAAAGTGATGGAAAAAATGGAAGGATTTCAGGACATGAAGGAAGGAACCAAGAAGAACTAGATAATCAAGAAGGACTAGATGACTTTGTACATTGTAGTTGGCATTAGCAAATTACTAGAATTTGCCGCTTGATTGTACTATAGGTGGGAGAGCCTAAGCTCTGATACCAACCTGTAACGCCCCGATTCCACGGATACGGGGACGTCACTGCAACGTATATACGTAGGTCAGAAAGTGCCCCCACGTATATACGATAAGCATAAAAGTACAAGCAAGGGATCAGAGTACAACACAAAGCGTGGTATACATACAAATGCCAACATAAAAGGTACATATACAAGTCATCACAGTGTATGATAAACATTACATATTACATATGTCTTTTATCACAACCAAGTCCAAAAGTAAAATATACAATAAGATACCAAAAAGCTCACGAGTAGGATGAAGATCCCGTGAGTCAAAAGGTGTCTGGCACGAAGGAAGTAGAGCTAGTCTGCCTGCTCACTAAAGAAAGCTCGATCTACTGTGGACAGCTCCACTTCGATCCAAGCTACAACCTGAACATGCAAATCCAAGGGAGTCAGGACCTCCCAACAATGAACAGGCTACAGCCAAATGGCTAAGTGACAAGAGTAGAAAGGTTAGAACACAAGTAAGGCAGATATGAACAAGTGAATCATAAAACAGGAAATCCAGGTTAAAACTGAATATAAGCAAGATTGATTGTATACGCTTAAGTCACGGTCCCATGAGACTAATACATCGAAGGAATAATCCAGACAAGGAAACCCTCATCTATATACCTTTATCTCATGCCACAGAAATCCAAGCGTATAGAATCAGAGTTGCAAATCATATGAAAGTCAAAACGGGAATACATAACAAGAATATAAGAATCATAACTAGAAACATAACTGGAATAACGGGAATCATAATAAGTATCACAGCTGGAAACATAACCGGAATCATGACTGGAATATCAAGAATCATAATAAGATCCATAACGGTTATCAATTATTATTACAACTCGTCTAACCCATATATCTAGGTATGTGTCTCGGTATCGATCCCAACCCACATACATCCATATATAAGAAAGTCGAGGGTTGTTACCGGAAGTAGATGGAGAACTAATAGAACTTCTTATAGTGGTTTCCATACACCTGGAACCGGCTTTGGAGGCCCAAAGTCCCCTATTCAGTAATTTCAGATTCACTACCGCCAGTACATATATATATATATATATATGTATATACATACTTTTATACCCCACCACTATAAGCAAGATATCATTCCGGCATCCATCACTTCCTCCCATACCCATACAAGTTGTCCATTTTATGGTTTATTAACAGAATTATCAGGTTACGGGAAACAAATGTACATAACAGTAATAGCCCTACAGATTCAAGAGGTGGCCCCCACAAATTCAAGGGGTGGCCCCCACCGTGTGGTGTGGCACTTTGTTCCGTGTGGCACTTTGTTCTGAGGGAGTGGATTCTAGAGGTGGCCCCCACAAATTCAAGGGGTGGCCCCCACCGTGTGGGGTGGCACTTTGTTCCGTGTGGCACTTTGTTCTGAGGGAGTGGATTCTAGAGGTGGCCCCCACCGAGTATGGTGTGGCACTTAGTTCCATAAAATAAGACAGGGTTCCCGTAAACAAGATAATCATAAGGTCAAGTGTATCATGCTTGGTTTTAAAGGATAGCATGACAAGGTGGTGATATATCACAAGCAATAAATCATAACAATAGATTGATAATAGGCCGGGTCAGTCAAGACATAACAAGAGGTCTAGTAAAGTGGTGGCATGTCAGGTGATATACATGTGTTAAAGGAAAACATGTACTGACGTGTCTGGATCATAGCAAGGCAAGGGAAACATAGAAGCAAACAGGGTTCAACGACCTCGAAGGGTCTGCCGCGCATGGTATAAAATAAAGAAGCAATAATATCATGGCAAGGTACAAGTATAAGAATGAAACAAGCAGTTGCATGGCAATATATAAACCTGGGAATATGAAGTGACAAGAGATGATATACACCAATAAATAGATCATAAAGTACAAGCTATGAAGTAGAAGTAGGAATAATATATAGTACATGTATCAAGGGTAAGATACATAGTCAAGAAGGAAATCACAATACCAGACAGCCATAAGTTAGTCGACTAGGTTGGAATAGTAGTCGACTAATAGAAGGGTTATCGACTAGGAAAATAGGGTGGTCGACTAATAATGTGTTCCAGAGAGTTTGGGTTTCTGTTTCAGGAGGAGTTAGTCGACTAGGTAAAAAGGATAGTCGACTAACAGGGAACTACAAGTCGACTAATAGATACTTAAGTCGACTAAGTTTGAGATACAGAGAGTTGAGTTTATTTCAGGAGTCGACTAGAGGAATTCTAGTAGTCGACTAGGGATATCTAGTCGACTGGTAATAGGGACTAGTCGACTAAAACTGTGAAGTCAGAAAAGGCTACGTTTCAGCTAAGGGTTTCTAGTCGACTAGGTTCTAGGTCAAGTCGACTAATCATGGTCGAACACAGTGTACAGAACTGAATCTGGTGGTGTACTTGATAGTCTAAAAATGTGATTTTGAGGATGTAAATGTACAAGAATTGTAAATACAAGTATACTAGGAATTTGATGAGTCTTGGTGAGTAAAAATACTCACTATGATTGGTTATGTGAAGCTTGATCCAAGGTGATAAATCCGACGAAGAGAGAGATGATCCCCAATCCAAAGGAAGTAGCTTGATTGAGGTTGAAGATGAAGATCTTGTTGATGCTTGAGGTGGAGATGATGACCTAGATGATGCCCTTGAGGTTGGTGGTGGATGTTGAGATGAAGGAGGATTTTGGAGGAGGGGATTCCTTTGTGGAAGTGAAGAAAAAAGAGAAAGGAAATGAATGGAAAGTTTATATATGATTTGTGATTTGTGAAGGAGGTGTAATTGAGATGGAAGAGAGGGGGTTATTTGCAAAAGGGGAGGTGAGGTGAGTGTCCCTCTCTTGGCCACTTGGCCGGCCATGGGAGAGAGAGAAAGAGAGGTGGAAGTGTGTGGAATTTTGGAGAAAGTGGGATTTTGGAAAATTGGAAAATTGGAAAAGAGGAATTCTTGTGGCTTGTGGAAGAAGGAAAGAAATAAGGAAAAGGAAAAAGAATTTAATAAGAGAAGATATTTTCTCTTGGGCTCAGAATAAAGCTGTTGAAAATACAGAATCCCGGGCTCGGATCGAGGATGCGGAAAACAATTCGGAAAATACCGGAATCGCCCGAAATTCAAGTATCTCGGAACGACTCGCAAATTTACCCAAAAATCAATAATAATATATGAAGACTCATAGTGAAATCCTTTTTCAGAAATACTTTATAGTTTTAAAGCTAAAAATCCCGGAATCAGTTACCTACCGACTCCGATGGAATTTTCATAAAATCATAAAATTCTCAGAAAAAGTATTTAAGTAGGAAATGTAATTCTAAGAGATAAAGTCTAAAGGACCATCATGAAATTCCAAACAGTTTGAGAATTAAAAATCTGGGAATCGGTCAGCGGCACTGGCCGACACCGGTTTTGAAGATTTTCAACTTAATCACAAAAAATTCCAGAAAATCATAAAAAATCTAAAATATTGGAAAACGATGTTTAAAACTGAAATCGGTTGAATCGGATAACCAGAATGTCTAAAACAAGTAAAACTCTGAGATCGAGTCCCCGGCTCAGACTAAGGCTGACTCCGAGTTCACCGATCCAAATCCAAGGCAAAACAATCATATAAGGAATTCATAATACAGAATAAATACAGGAAATAAATCGAAAAAATACGATCGAAAATCTGAATACGAAACTAAGTACGTATTCCGGGAACGGGGTATTACAACCAGCCCCAAGACTTCGAATAGCTCGTGCAGGGCAAGGCCCATCTCCCCGACCGGAGTGAAAAATGTCCCCGTCAGAGGATTGTACCGCTCCAAGATCCCAAAGAAGTTTTGAGAACTTGTTGGAATACCATACTGCACGGCCGTGACCGCTTGGTACAATTCCACCTGCTCCAACAGGCCTCCAAGATCGGTAAGGACGAAGCTCACCATCTTGCCCCACCAATACTTCTCGGTGGAATGGATCCACCCGGGAGCACGGAAGTCGACCGGAAAATCACCCCCCACCTTCATGGATGCGTTGAGAAAGGTGGTGCCGAGTTTAGGAGTTTCTCCTACTGGATGATCGGTCCTGAACAGCCCGAGAAACAGGCCGATAGCCTCCTTATCATGACCAACATGATAGACCTTCTTGGAGCCTAAGCTGCCGAGAGTAACCTCCGGGACGGGTCGGGAAAGCTCCCATGTCATCTTTCGAGGGATGGACATGTGCTAGAGATAAGACAGTGGGTACATCCTCTCCATGTTCGGAAGAAAGAATCTTCTATCCCCTATCTGACGGAGCCATTTATAATCTCCGTCATGCAAAGAATAGCCGCCCTCGCTAATATGGTCTCCAAAGAAGAAAGCAGGCTTCTCCATCGGAGCGCGAGCATCCGTTGTGAATGCCGCGTCAGTCATAAGCTCCCGAAAGGTTGCCGCGTCAACGTTGGAGAGCCTCTCCCTTCGCTCCTTCAACTTGTCGGCGTCACAGAAACAGTCCTTTGCAGCACAAAGGTTAAATCACGGTCAGCACCACCTATGTGCCCGAAGTGGGGCCTCTTGGAGAGTGGGTCGGAAGAATGTCGCACTGCAGAGGAAAATGACACTTGATCAGAAATCTAATCAGAAATTTAAACGAAAACGTTAAGTGTCTATAATCCAGACGCAGAAGGGATACTGAACGCAGAAAATTGTCAAAATCCGCGTTCAGACCCGAGGACCCGCGTTCAGACCTGAGGCCCCGCGTCCGGACCGGAGGACCATGAGGCTAGCAGGGAGTCTGCGTTTTAAGAATCCAAGACTTATGGAAAATCTCTAAGTACTTGGGTTCAGGCGCAGGATTCATAAAAGCCAGCGTTTGATCTCACAGAACGCAAGAATCAAGTCTGCGTCCGGATCATTCACAATTAGAAACATTCTAAGTGATGACTCTGAAATGCAAGGCTTACTGGCGCCCTATATTCAACAAACAAGTACATCCTCAAGCGGATAAAAGCAGTAGGGTCATCAAACCCGCGCCTTGTTTGTTAATTCAAAGACCGCGTCTGAGGATCAGGCACGATTTCATATCCACGATTGGTGATTCTCCTTCAAAGAAGGGATTTTTAGGGTTATAAGAACTCCATAAACCCCTCTAATGGCGAAGATCAAGCCTGGTGGCGTTATACCTGAGATAGGGGCTTCCTGCATGGAGGAGCCGCCCCTTCGGGCCTCAGTGGCGACCACCTTCGACGATGAAGCAGTTCGTTTCGCCTTGGGTGCCATTGCGAAACAAGAATCTGATGCTAAAACGGAAGAGAAGAGAACAAAGAGCACTTCTCTCTCAAAACCCTAACAGATGCAAGCGAAGACGAAAGAGAGATTAATGAGGACTCTTTCGATGACTGTTGCCATTTATAGGCACGGTGATTCGCAAAGATCACGGCGATGGGCTCGATTGATTCGACATCGAATCGTCTTTCGACGCGTGGACAACGCATTTAATGCAGCGCAAAATTCGCACGCCAAAAAGAAGACGTCCCGTCGGCTCCACAGGACATGTGGCAGTGCACTCATGACATGGCACAGATTCGCACCCAACAGCGCGCCTCTTCAATGGACGCACCCCTTCAGCTAAGCTATTGTGGTGTCCAACAAGTCGCGTCTTTACTCCAAAAAGACGGTCTCCCCAAAAGTTCGCACCCTTCCAATCAGCCCAAGAATCGCGTCTAGATAACAGTCGCGTTTTCATCCTAAAAGAGGCAGCTCTACGAAAGTTGCAACTTTAAAGCTGGCGTTCAGTCTTTGCTTCTACAGAACAGTTCAACAGTACACTGGCACAAGCAGACGACCGTCCACTCATGGCTTAAAGTCCACCCATGACAGACTTAAAGCAATCGGGGAGGTCTAGACTGTGCATCTAGACACTCAACACGATCAACTTTGGTGGCTTCAAAGAGTTCTACAGTACACTCACGAAGACCATACTCTAGATAAGATCAAACCCGGAGCGTTTGACTGTCAAGTCATAAGGGCGAATGCAACTAAAGTCCAAAGTATTTCGAAATCCGTCCCACTTAACTGCGGAATGTCGAAAACTTTGGAGGGGGTTCTGTAGGCTGTCTAAAAATCAAGCCATTGAAAAGCAGAATTCCAAGACGCAAGGTTAATATTAGCCGCGTCTCAGCACCAAGGCGCGAGGGTCCAAACTTGCGTCTCAGCACCAAGGCGCGAGGGTCCAAACCCGCGTCTCAGCGTCGAGGCGCGAAGCCCGAAAGCCGCGTCTCAGCACCAAGGCGCGAGGTTCCAAACCCGCGTCCAGCACCAAGGCTCGAGGGTCCAAACCAGCGTCTCAGCACCAAGGCGCGAGGGCCGAAACCCACGTCTCAGCAGTTCCAAGGCACGTGGATTGATACCCACGCCTCAGTTGTAACCGTCCCGGTTTTGGGGCCAATCACGGCCCACATAACGGGAAAAGTTAGCCCCATTATGGAGTATTTTTAGGAGGCACGTACGCCCGTGAAACCCCTATAAATAGCCCCGTCGCTATGAAGAGAAGGGATCTTTTTCTTGGTCGGCCAATCAAGAGGGAGGAGAAAAGAAAGAGAGTAAAACCCTTCAGAGAACTTGCTGCGCTCAAGTTGTTCTTTGCCTACCTTCTCTTTGAGAGTTTTGGTAGACAGAGCTGAGCTACTCCGTCTGTCATCCAAAGAGGAGATCCCTGGAAGGTCTCGACGGTCACTCGGTCAACGGAGAACAAGATTCACTCTCCACCCCACTTGAAGAACCCAGCCTTAAACAAAGGGAGGATTCAAGACTCAACATCCTCCCTCCCTTGTAATCGGAAGACCGATCTGTTATAATCTTCTATCCAATCAAAGGAATTTTACAATTGAATCATCCCTTTTCCGACGCGTACACTTTTGGCTTTGTAATTTTTTTTTTGAAAATAGAAAATGATTGAGATAAGATTTTTTGAAATTTGAGAGAGAGGAGATAAGGAGATAATATTGGAGAGGATAGTTAGGATATGGCTTCACACTCAAAATCCTATTTTGAAATGGAGTTTCACACTCAATCTCATCTTCAAATTTTTAGATAGAAAACTCAAAATTTTCATTAAACAATCTTCATTGTCTTTACAACTTATTAGACTTTTGACTTTATAGGCTTACGAACTAAAGACTTTCTCCACGTAGTCGATGTGGGACTAAAAAAAGGAGAAATACAAAGTTAAAATAAAGAAAACAACATCGACTCAAATAAATAAAAATATAGACTCCAATCGACTGAAACAAATCGAACAGTGACGCTCCTTGTATGTCCGCATCATGATACCAAACTGATGTGAAACGGGAACCCTATGGTGTGGTATATCAATGATAGACTTGAATTCGCAACGTTTTACTAAAATTTATGATCTTCAGCAGGAAATTATTTAGAACTAGCAATGCCACCAGATGGATTTAACAATGTTTGCAATTATAGTTTAGATAACCAAGTCTTGATAAATTCAATACAATACTCAGTTAGCATGAACAGTCCTATTGCCAATGTCAAGATCAATAGATAACAAGTATGAAACAAAATCACGCGCTCGCATTTATAATAGACAGCAGGAAAGCATGATAATAGTTTAGAGATCAAAATTCATGGGGTAATCCAAATAATATTTGATTACTGAAAATAGAAGATTACCTACTGAGTAGCTCATTTTCAGGTATCCGTTGTTGATCTTGTTTCTCAGCTTGTTGATCTTTGATGTTTTACTTGTAATCTTTAGCTGTAGCCTGATCTGATTGCATGATCTGATGAATGTTTTTTTTTTTGCAGGTGGACTGAACTAAGTCACAACCTGAGCGGAGTACTTGGCCGGGTCCTGTTGTCACAACGACGTGAAGGAGGGGCTGATCTTGGACCACTGCATGCAAGGAAGTAGGGATGCCGCTGATGGAGAGATTGGCTGAATTCCTGGTGGTTGCAGGAGAGATGGCATGGAGGTCGATGCATACGTGTATGAAAAGGAGTTGATCTCAGTTGATGCCTGTTGAAGGACGCTGGAGCTTGATGAAGTCGGCGAGGCGCAGGAAGCTTGGTGTGTTGCTGTCGTGAGAGAAAGGAGTGGAGTGCTGTTGAGTTAGTAGGAAAAGAACGAAGGGGGAAATGGAGTTGAGGTTGTGGGTTTTGTTTTTGGTTTTCTGGCTGTGGATATTTTTTTTTCTTTTGGGTTCACTGGTGGCAAAATGAAGGAGAATGAGGTTGGATTTGTTCACGTGGGGGTGAAGGAGGAGAACAAGTGGGCTTCTCTCTGTCCTTTTGGCTTTGTAAAATTTTTTTTTTGAAAATAGAAAATGATTGAGATAAGAATTTTTGAAATTTGAGAGAGAGGAGATAAGGAGATAATATTGGAGAGGATAACTAGGATATGACTTCACACTCAAAATCTTATTTTGAAATAGAGTTTCACACTCAATCTCATCTTTAAATTTTCAGATAGAAAACTCAAAATTTTCATTAAACAATCTTCATTGTCTTTACAACTTATTAGACTTTTGACTTTATAGGCTTACAAACTAAAGACTTTCTCCACGTAGTCGATGTGGGACTAAAAAAGGAGAAATACAAAAGTTAAAATAAATCAACTCAAATAAATAAAAATATAGACTCCAATCGACTGAAACAAATCGAATAGTGACGCTCCTTGTATGTCCGCATCATTCTCCCCAGGTGGGAGAAAACTCGACTCCGTCGAGTTTGGTCGAGAAAGCTTCTGTAACGCTTCAACGCAACTGGGTCTACTTACTGCAACTCACCACTCAATAGGTAATATTCATTTCAAACAATCAGATATTACTAGAATACACCAGATAATTTAATCATCTAAAATTTTATCACATTTTACTGCTGTATTGGGATGATTATCTGGGAGTGGACTCAATATGGGGACTCTCAAAAAAATGGCTCAGGGGCTTACAACCAGTAGGTTGTTAGGGTTAAAATCAAATACCTGTAATCTACTGAATACCCAACATTGAAAATAGGACTAATTTCAAAATATTTAAAAGATATAACATGAATATTGTAATTTGAATTCTACAAGATTTCAAAAATCTAACACTACAGCATGCAAATCATTAACAGTTCCTAAGGGAAACCATTTCGGATGAATCCGAACCATCTTAAGTTGTCATACTAAAAGTTTTAAATAACTTCCTGATACAAGTCCATAAATTACAGTTAGCGTTGCATTATTTAAATATATCACTGATTTCACATGTGTAGATCGTGCACGTGTATGAAAATGTGATGCCGAATTAAATATGCAGATCCAGAATACTCTAGAATGAACGGTAGCAGGGATATCATTTTAGTGCCTATATATGCAAAAGAGTAACTTGACTCCCTATTGGATGAAAAAAATTTAGGCACTTGGTTCAATGGGTCAACAATACTCACGACCTCTATCAAAAGGGATGATTAGGCGTACCAGCATAAATATATGTGATAGTTTACCTATTACTTTGTTAATGATGACAAGAGATATTTTAACAGGTAAAGTCTGAGTGAAAATACCCTTTTGTTTAACCGTAAGGGAGGAAAAGTTGATAATCTGTAGAGTGTGAGGTTCTTCCACAACGACATCCCTTAAGTTTTCAACTGCAGTTCGACCATAGATGGAAATATCTCTGATCTGACCAACATCTTTTGTCACTATATAGTTCCAAAATTTGTCCTCATAAAAGTGGATGTTTATTGGGACAAGGCACGATTGGTTGAACTCTAGTGACAATTCATCAACTTGCCCTTTAAGTTCGATTTGCTTGGTAGGATTCAACCTAGAGTGTGGCAAGTCGGGAAGATTAGCTCATGTGAATAACTCAATGGCATGTTGGATATCACGCGTCAATAATAGCATATCCGGGAGGTTTTTAGAAAAGACAGCGATAGATTCCTTGACGATAGGGTTGACTTCGGGGAGATTTAGAGCACTGTCTTTAGGAGAGACATCAGTAAACTCCGTAATGTCTGGAACAACTTCAAGAGGACTCGAAGTGTTGGACTCCACAAGTTATCACTCGTAATCTTTTTGTCAAGGTCTGAGTCTTTTGATTCTTTCACATGGCAAATAGGTTCTTCAGATAGGACATCAACAAGCTCCGTGATCATAGGGGTAGGTGTCGGCAATAGAGGAGGAAGATGTTGACGACCATAACAGACAATGACAGTAGGAGTTGATAGTAAAGAAAGTGGAGAAGGTGGTGTTGGTAGTAAGGGAGGAAGGGACTCTGAATTTGTTACAGGTGGTTCCCTAACATGAGGGACTTTGATTGGAGTTTGGCAGTTGGCAGCAACGTGCCCATAGCCTTGACACTTATAACACTTAATCGTGGGACTAAGCTTGGAGTAGTCTTTGTCGCTAGACTCTTTTATTACGGGTGTGGCTACCAAGAGAGTAGGATTTTCAGGCTTGACTCTTTTAGGGTCTAGTCTAATCACTGGAATACCTTTCTTTAATCTGTCGTTGGCAATGACGATTTAACTTAGTTCATTTGAGGTGTATGGATTCACTGGAGAATTGGTGTTATCAGACTTCTTCTCAACTTTAGTGATGATCCTATCTAAGGTATGATTATAGGACTCCGTAGTTTGAATCAGGTTATTAAGTTGAGCATTTATCTCGGCAAGTGTCGTGGCAAGCTGGGAATCCATAGGGGTGGGATAAGAGTTACTAGATGCAAATTTTTTTATTTTTGTTTATTTTTTAAAAATTATTTGATGCAAAGAAAAATATGAAATTCCTAACAACCGTATGATGTAAAAGTTTTCCTACCTAATCCATGCTCTGATACCAAACTGATGTGAAACGGGGACCCTATGGTGTGGTATATCAGTGATAGACTTGAATTCGTAACGTTTTACTAAAATTTATGATCTTCGGTAGGAAATTATTTAGAACTAGCAATGCCACCGATGGATTTAACAATGTTTGCAATTATAGTTTAGATAACCAAGTCTTGATAAATTCAATACAATACTCAGTTAGCATGAACAGTCCTATTGCCAATGTCAAGATCAATAGATAATAAGTATGAAACAAAATCACGCGCTCGCATTTATAATAGATAGCAGGAAAGCATGATAATAGTTCAGAGATCAAAATTCATGGGACAATCCAACTAATATCTGATTGCTGAAAATAGAAGATTACCTACTGATTAGCTCATTTTCAGGTATCTGTTGTTGATCTTGTTTCTCAGCTTGTTGATCTTTGATGTTTTGCTTGTAATCTTTAGCTATAGCCTGATCCGATTGTATGATCTGATGAATTTTTTTTTTTTTTTGCAGGTGGGCTGAACTAAGTCACAACCTGAGCGGAGTACTTGGTCTGGTCCTGTTGTCACAACGACGTGAAGGAGGGGCTGATCTTGGACCACTGCATGCAAGGAAGTAGGGATGCCGTTGATGGAGAGATTGGCTGAATTCCTGGTGGTTGCAGGAGAGATGGCATGGAGGTCGATGCATGCGTGGATGGAAAGGAGTTGATCTCAGTTGATGCCTGTTGAAGGACGCTGGGGCTTGATGAAGTCGGCAAGGCGCAGGGAGCTTGGTGTGTTGCTGTCGTGAGAGAGATGAGTGGGGTGCTGTTGAGTTAGCGGGAAAAGAACGAAGGGGGGAATTGGAGTTAAGGTTGTGGGTTTTGGTTTTGGTTTTCTGGCTGTGAATTTTTTTTTTTTTTGGGTTCACTGGTGGCAAAATGAAGGAGAATGAGGTGGGGTTTGTTCACGTGCGGGTGAAGGAGGAGAACAAGTGGGTTTCTCTCTGTCCTTTTGGCTTTGTAATTTTTTTTTTGAAAATAGAAAATGATTGAGATAAGATTTTTTGAAATTTGAGAGAGAGGGATAAGGAGATAATATTGGAGATGATAACTAGGATATGGCTTCACACTCAAAATCCTATTTTGAAATGGAGTTTCACACTCAATCTCATCTTCAAACTTTCAGATAGAAAACTCAAAATTTTCATTAAACAATCTTCATTGTCTTTACAACTTATTAGACTTTTGACTTTATAGGCTTACAAACTAAAGACTTTCTCCACGTAGTCGATGTGGGACTAAAAAAAGGAGAAATACAAAGTTAAAATAAAGAAAGCAACATCGACTCAAATAAATAAAAATATAGACTCCAATCGACTGAAACAAATCGAACAGTGACGCTCCTTGTATATCCACATCACACGCATTCAAAGCATGGTTGCTAGAAGGAAAGTGTTGAGTTCTATGCTTAACTCAACATGTCTCTCTATTAATTCTTATAAACTTCATCTAGACCCTCCTAAACAGTAATTCGTCGGCTCTGTCTTTCCAAACAATCGCCAGTGTTTCCATCATTGCTCTATTTTTTTGACATAAGTGTGAGACACGAAAACTTTCACTAGAAATTAGACTTAATTATCTTTCCAAAAGCATATCACATGAACTGCTTAATTCACATAAACAATCCTAAATAAACAGAAATCTTTCAGCCATTCAAAATTCTGTAACTTGAAAATTCGACTAGCTTGCTATATTTCAGCGGTAATTCTTAGCACAGACCTTTGATTGGGACACTGCAAGATCCGTTGAAAAGTAAACTCGATTATCTTTCCAATGGTATACTATATGGCACCGATGGTCCTCAATATACAAACGAACTGAACTAAAATTTAAAGATTATGGTGTTTAACATATTTGCGTTCAATTTAGAAAGGGTTAAATTGTAGAATTCACCACTTATTCTTTAATCTCCCCTCCAATTTCAAAATTATAAACAAGCTATGATCTTGAACATATTAAATTCTAGTTATATACTTGATCAATCATCATATTAATTCATCCCCATCTTCTCAATTTCATAACAAAACAAAGGTTCTTCACTCTATTTACAAACATTAGTTAGCTTACAAAATTGCAAGGATTAGGAAGGAATCAAGAAGGGAACTCCCCCCCCCAACACACACACACAACCTAGAACAATTACCAAGAAAGAATCAGGGTTTAATATGATAATCAAAATATGCAAACAGGGCAAATCTGAAATTTAACATTTATTCTAAATCTAAAAAAAATATAGGGTACTCTCTCACCATAGATTTCCTCTTCTTCATGGTCATTAAACCTCCGCCTTGCTGCCGGTGCCATAGCCAGCCATCACCATGAGAAAAAGAAAGAAATTGAACTAGGAAGAGAAATCAAGAGAGAGAGAGAGAAAAAGATAGATTCTTTTTTAGGGTTTCATTTACTTCCTAAGAGAGGTAGAGAGTAGAAGGGGGCTGTTGCCCCCTCCCTCCAGGCTGTCACCGGTGGCCTCCCCGCGCTGCCGGCCCCCGCCGGCCACAGCAACCGCTGCTGCTGCTGTGGCTGAGCCCAAATCCGAAAAGGAAGGGGAGAGAGAAAGGAATAGTGAGAGAGGGAGAGGTTGGAAGAGAGAGGTTGAAGAGATCTCCATTTTGAGGGGTTTATAGGGCTTGGTCATGGAGATTTCTCCTCTAGGGAGAGGAGAGGATGAAGAAGATGAACTCTCCTTGGACTCTTTTAAGATTCATACCTCTATAATTTTACAAGTTTGACAAACTCCTTTCATCCATGTGTCCAATTCCCAAGTCAAGAAGATCTAGACCCTTGATCTTCCCTTTCATGCACACCTACTCTCTCCACTAACTCAAAAAAATAAAGAAAAAATTCTCATGGTTGTATTTGTTGGCCCAGAGGCCCTTCACTCTAGTTTTGATGATAATTAACTCATGTAGTTATAGTTTACTAATAATCTTGTGATATTTAGTTTCAGATATTTAATCAAGATATTAGTAGGTGATTAGCTTCAACAAAGATATTTTGGAGCTTTCACATGGTGATTCAAGAGCTCGAGCGTCAAGTTCACATCAAGTACTCAGTTGGAGTCAAGCTCGTTGGATCGCGTTTGGATCGAGTCGACTTGGAGATGGCGTTCTACAAGAAGGCTTCGGTTTGTTTAGTTAAGATTTTGTTTAGATCATGTGTAAAGATTAGATAGTGTGATATGCTCAAGTTCACATTACACACACAAGTTTCACGTTTTGGTTTTTCGGTTTAACCGATCTTGGTTTTCATGAATAGATAGAATCAAAATAAGTTTACATAGTTTAATGTATATTAGATTTAATCTATATACATCTATGCTTCATCTATTTAGAAAAACTTATTTTGATAGTCTATTTCATGAGTTTGATGTTTTGTATTTAAACAAAACTTATTTTTGGATTTAATGTCAAAAATATAGATATAAATCTTTATTTGTATATTGGATTCTATCCATATACAACATGCTTCAAAGTTGTTTAAATATCATGTTTTTGTATTTGCGTGAGTTTTGGAGAAAACGAATTTCTATCTCAAAAATCCAAGTTTTGGAAAATACAGTTTTTATTTTAAGGTAAAATTTTTAAGTTACAAAAATAGTTCAAAATGTTTGTAACATGGTTTGATTTTTACTCAAATATGTTTGTATATCAAAGTATAATACTGAACTTATTTTTGTAGATTTTTTGTGATTTTATGGGATTTAATCAAAGGCAAAAAGACAAGTTTTTAAATCCTGAAAATTGACCTTGCCAGGCTCTGGCGGTCGACCGAACTAGGAGTCGGTCGACCGGCACGGTCGACCGACGTGCACGAGGACGTGCACATCTGCTAGCCACTTCGGCCGGTCGACCGCCCGGTCGACTGAGTGAAAGCACCCCACTCTCGGGTGGGGGCGGTCGACCGGACGGTCGACCGTATGCTTGGCCTCGGTCAACCGCGCGGTCGACCGGCAGGCTCAACGGTCAAAAATTTGACCGTTGACCGGTCGATCGGTCGGTCCGACCGGTAGGGCAATTTTGCCCTTGTCAACTGCCAACAGACAGATTTCTAAATGAGCTATAAATACCCCATTTGAAGTAGTGTTTCAACAAGATTTTTAAGAGCTAAAATTTCCATCTTCTCAAGTGTTTTAAGAGCAAGTTTTCAAAAAATTTTGGGTTTAAAGATTTGATCTTTATTTTGTTTTAAAGGGTTGAAAAAATCAAAGAAAAGAAAAGTCCTTGGGAATTGATTTGATCTTCATTTACATTTCTATCTAGAGTTTCTCCATAGAGATTTTCTTTGTGTTTTTGATTTCCAAACTCTTTATTTTCTCACACTTGAGCTTATCTATCTATCCTATCAATTAGAATCTATTTTGTAGGAAAAATTAGTTTGTGGTTGTGAAAACCACCAAGTTGTAAACCCTCCCTTATTTGTGCTATTCCTCTTAGTGAAGAGGTTGATTGTTGGAGTGGTGGCTCTGTGCCTTATCCCTCAAATGTGAGGTGATAGTAGTTTGGCTTTGTGCCTATCCCTTGTTGTGAGGTGGATATTGTGTTGGCTTTGTGCCTTGCCTCTAGTGAGAGGTTGTATTTATTGGAGAGTGGAGTTGTGTACTCCCAATTGTATTTGCCCAAATCCTCAGTGGATGTTCCCTGTGTGGGAAGTCCTGTGTGGACGAGTTAGTGAAAATCCTTCTGTGTGAAGGCGGGGACGTAGAGTTGTGTGATCGAACCTCGAAATGTTTGCGTTTGATCCACTTTCTCTAACTCTCTCTCTTATATTGTGTATTGCATCATATTGTTCAATCATATACATGCTTGGTTTGTTTGTGTGCCTCACTTGTGTTTAACCAAGAGAGCTTCATGTAGCGCCTTAACTCTTATTCAAAGGAATCAAGAGGAGTTAGTCCAGAGCCCTTCACCGGGAATTCGACTACACTCTTTGGTTACACTAAGTGTGTTGCAATTAGTTTTCAATTTCAGTATTATTTGTCTTAGATTAGCCGTACACCTATTCACCCCCCTCTAGGTGTACTTTCAGTATTTTCTTGATTAATTTTATATATTACATGTATAAGCTAGTATATCTATACATTGACATAATATGTACACAACAATTATAATATATGTATATTCATTCACATCACTTATAATTTTTTGAAATTATTGAAATTCATTACATACTCAATTAATCAATATCAAAAAAAATTTCTAATATTCTATATAGTCTTATTAATCAAAAAATTATATTATTAATCAGGATTTAATGACTCGGGGTGTTACACCCTCTGTATAATCACCTCCTAAACTTGAGCTTAAGGAGTTACCATCTCATTTGAGGTATGCAAATTTAGGAGAAAATTCTACATTGCCAGTTATTTTTTCTTTTTTTTTTAATAGGTAATGAGGAAAAGAAATTGCTAAGAGTACTGTGTGACCACAAAAAGGCATTGGGATGGACTATCGCGGACATAAAAATTATAAGCCCCTCAAGTTCCATGCACAAGATCTTAATGGAGGAGAGGTACAAACCCACAATTCAACCATAACGCCATCTAAATCCAGTACTGTAAGAAGTGGCAAGAAAAGAAGGTCTCAAGTTGCTTGAAGCAGGTATAATCTATCATATCTCTGATAGTGTGTGGGTTATTCCAGTTCAAATAGTTCCTAAGAAGAGAGGCATAACTGCGGTAAAAAAATGATAATAATGAATTGATTCCCATAGAACAACAACATGATGGAGAGTATGCATGGATTATCAAAAATTGAATTAGGCAACTAGAAAAGACTATTTTCCCTTATCTTTAATGATCAAATGCTAGAGAGACTTGCGGGACATGCATATTACTGTTTTTTAGATGGATATTCGAGGTATAACTAGATTGCTATAGCAATCAAAGACAAGAGAAAATTACTTTTACATGCCCTTATGGAACTTTTGCATATAGAAGAATGACTTTTAGTTTATGCAATGCACCCACCACATTTCAAAGATGTATGCTTGAAATATTTGATGAAATGGTTAAGAAATTTATTGAAATTTTTATGGACGATTTCTCTATTTTTTGTGCTAACTTGAAACTGGTCTTATAACGTTGTGAGAAAACAAATTGATGAGGACATGGCATCAGCGCGCTCGAAGAGGAGATTCGATCGCGTGTATCAGCGCAGGAGACATCGAGCTGCTTCTATTTGGATTTAGTTGGAGTCTGTATTTTTAGCTGGAGTCTGTATTTTCTTTTAATATTATTCATCTTATTTATTTTCAATGTTTTAGTATTGTGTGGGAAAACTCCAGTTATTGTAAGCCTATTTAATTGGCTTTGATTAAAGTAAATGATAGTGCACTCTTGATTAATGAATTATTAGATTTTCTCTTTGAAAATTTAATTATGAAGTTGGAGTGTGAAACCCATTTCAGATAGGATTTGTGTGTGAAGCCAAATCTTGGTTACCTCTTATTTCATCTCTTAATCTCAGTTCAAATCCCAAATCATATTACACATCTTATCCTCAAATCCTTTAGTTACAAAAAAAAAATCAAACCAAACAAACAACATTTTTTTTTCTTCCCTGCTCCCCACACACGGCTGACGGCAGCCCAAGTCAACTGGTCATCCACCCACAACCAATCAACATCCATCAATTCTCCATTTAATGCCACCCATCCTTGTCCTCTTCAACACCTACTTGGTCCACCATTGCCACCAGCAACTATCCTACAAAACATCCAATTAGCTACAAAACAAAGTGTATTCCAAATTCAAATTCCACTTACAAATTCCAATCTCTTCAACAAACTAAATCCTATTATCTCCTGGACCCAAATTGCAGACTAAATCCCAATTAGTTACTATTAAATCCTTACCCACTTCCCAATCCTAACCTGCATGCGTCAACACCCAACCACACCACCCAAATCCCAATCCCCTCTCAGTAAATCTTCAATAGCAAGGTCTGTTTGTGTTGTTTTCTGTCCTCTGTGATTGGCAGCAACCAAGCACTTCAGTCCTTGTGTTATTTTTCTGTCCTCTGTGATCGGCAGCAACCAAGCACTTCAATCCACTGCCAGCACCCATAAGTATTCCCCTGCTTCTCCTCTCCCTCCCTGCATGCGCCATCAATCACAGCAGCCCCGGCTTCCACCAAGTTCTCCCCAAGCACCCCTGCGCGCCAGAAACTACAGAACCAAGCAACATCCACCTCTCCCCTGCCAAGCGTATCCAGCGACGTGGGCGCCTCTTCTCCCGATCATGCGCCACCATCACCGGTGAGATCTCCCCTCTGTGGCTCAACGACAACCAGCACTCTTCTCCCTCGCTTGACATCAAGGTGTTTCTTGTTGCGTGGTTCAGTAGCCTCTCACCTGCAATAGTACAAACACAACTTCAGTCTACTTTCAAGTGGATCGGGCAAGAATATTAAAGCAAGTCAACACAAGGGGGACACGAAAAGCTTCAACATGTACTTTTATTTTTAGCAAAATCAGAATATTTGTAGGATTACATCACTTATTTTATCTCTAGAATATTATCATGAATTTTCTATTGTCCACAAATATTGGTGAGCGTGTGTGATTCTGCATATCTTTATATTATGTTACCCTGATATTGCAAGTAGTATTCTTTCCTCGTAACTAAGTATTGTAAGTAATTTGTGACAGTTGGAATTATCCACATTGCGAGTATTATATTTTGTCAAAACCCATCTTGCCATATCATTAGTTTTACGTTTATTCCTACATAAAGATCGTTGTTTATAATGAGACATTGTAAGTTTAGCTTTATCACTGATTTTTGACATCATCAGCTTCCCGTTTCACATCACAAATCTAGTGCTTAATTGGGAGAAATGCCATTTTATGGTTCGAGAAAGAATCATATTTAGGTATAAAATTTTAGAAAAAGGGATAGAGGTGGACAAGGCAAAAGTGGAGGCTATAAAGAAATTACCGCCTCCAATGAATATAAGGCGATTCACAGTTTTCTCGAACATGCGGGTTTCTTCCACCGGTTTATAATGGACTTTTCTAAAATTGATAAGACTCTGAGTAATTTATTGATGAAAGATGTACCGTTTGATTTTTCTAATGATTGTTTTCAGGCATTCAAGACATTGAAGGAGAAGCTTACGACTGCACCGATCGTTGTTGCTCCAAATTGGAGTTTGTCTTTCGAAATCACGTGTGATATAAGTGATTTGCGATAGGAGCTGTATTGGGGCAAAGAAGAGGCAAAGATTTTCAAGTGATTTATTATGCGAGCCGTACATTGAATGATGCCCAGTAGAATTATACAACAACGAAAAAAGAACTACTTGCAGTAGTCTTCTCTTTTGATAAATTCTGTTCGTATTTAATTAGGGCAAAGACAATTGTGATACGGATCATTTAGCTCTCCAGGAGTTTAATTTGGAGATAGGAGACAAAAAGGGTGTGGAGAATCTCATAGTTGACCATCTTTCAAGGATTGAGAACAATGAAGAAGAACAATCAACGGAAAGACCAATCGATGATTCCTTTCCGGATGAGTCTCTATATGCCATTTAGATGGCAACTATAGGATGATAAGATCAGAGGAAGTCTAGCTAATGACATAACTTAAAGTGCTTCGTGGGAGGCAACCCAAGCTTACTAACCTAGTTTTAGTTTTTTTAATTATTTTTTATATACTGCCCAATATATACTGACTGTTGTTTTTCAAATACAGAAATAAAAATAGAACCAGAGAAAATTTTCAAGATACGAAGCCGAAAGCATAAGGCAATTAAGCTGACAAGCGCGGTGATTTCGCCATCTATACAGCTAATCTGCCGACCAACAACAACCAGATGGAATCTGAAATTGCACATCTGAGTACATTAATTTCACCTATTTTTAGGGATATTAACTTTTGAAAATTAAATTTCATGTAGCAAATAGAGAAATTTATGAGTATAAAAGAGTTTTCATCTTTATTTTGCTTTTAGGTAATATTTTTAAAATTTTCTAGAGAATTAATTTTTCGAGTTTCTTGGTAAGCATGAGCGCAAGCTTCAGTTTAGGTATGTGGGAGGGAAATCAAATAAAATTTTCTTTCTTTTCAAAATTCTTCAAAATTAAATTTTGAATTAAATTTTGAGCTGGAATTGAAGTTTCCATTTTACTAGACCTTGTTTTTAGAAAATTTTTACCTCTTCCCAAATATTGACTTATTTGAATTTGAATTTGAATTTGGGATTGATGGATTGACAAGAATTTGAATAGATATATGATTCCTTTCTCTTAGAAAAAAGCCTATAAAAGTTAACCTTTCCCTTCTTATTTTTTTCATTACACCCTGAGATCAAACTCTGAGATCAGAAGCCCAAACAAGTGAGGAGAAGAGGAGAAGCATTGCAGAGATAGAATCACAGCAGGAGACGCGTATTTCACGGCAAAGCCGCTATCACCACAGCTAATCCGCCATCCATCTGTAGAGACAGAAGACTGTCTTTCATAATCCTGTGAGTTATACCAACTAGCTTCAGTTTTTATTTCTACTTCTGAAATTATGACTAAGTTTGTTGCGAAAAGAATTTCTTTAAAATTTTTCAAGCTTTCGGTACATATTTCTTAGAAGAAATCATGAATAGGAATTAGGGTAATTTGATTCATGAGGGTAGCTTTGAACACTACGTCCCTTGTCTAGTGGAAGAATTTTATAATAGTTTCACCAATAATGACATTGATAATCATGGCTATAGGATTCACATCAATTGGAGAAAAGATAAGCAGGTCTTAGATTTATAATTGTTATCAAATTTGACCGGAATCTCCCTTGCTCTTAAGCCTAAATCAGATTCCTATGAGAGTAGAGGAGTGAAGGACTCGGGGCACCATCCCAAAAGACTAATCTGTTAGGTGGAGTTGCCCAAATCCTTATAAACACAAGACCATCCCCCACGTCTAGCCGATGTGGGACTATTTGTTCGACCCAAATCCCAACAATCCCCTCGTACAAAGAGTCCCTGCAAGCTCAACTATCTTCACACCGGAAGATCAATGCTCCATCGAGATCCAACTCTTCACTGCGTGGGGTGCGGCACGCCTTATGTGAAATACCAACTGCAGTCGGTCACTCCTCTACGAGCACCACTGCCATTTCTCGAGAGTCAAACATTAACTTCACAGGGGCCTATTGCGCCTTTTGCGCCAGTGGGGTGGGCAGGCCCATTGCGCCTTTGCGCCGTTGGGGGGATCTATACGTCGTCGAACATCACCCACACACACGACTGAGTTCGGGGCATGGCTCTGATACTACTTGAAGGACTCGGGGCACCATCCCAAAAGACTAGTCTATTAGGTGGAGTTGCCCAAATCCTTATAAACCCAAGACCATCCCCACGTCTGGCCGATGTGGGACTATTTGTTCGACCCAAATCCCAACAAGGAGTATATGAGCTTAATGGGTGAAAATTTTCAGATGACTTCACATGGGGGATAGGTGCAAGAACTATTTACCATAACTTTCATGCTACATGTAGATGGTTGAATACCAATGTATTCAATAGCACATACATGACCACATTTTACAATAAAGTGTTCAATATTGCGCATGTATTAATGACAAAGAATCAACAATTCTGCATGTGTTTCCAATTGTTTTCAACTATATGCAATGTTAAAGATAGGCAATCAAAGAAGCATAAGGTCACTTTTCCTTTGCCTATTCTTATCACCCAAATTTGTAAAGGGTGGATGCTTTAGAATGAGTATAATGAGATATATAGAAACAGAATTATAATTACAAGTGAAGGTAAAATTGAACCATATTTTGCATCCCTACAAATTGATTGGACTGAATAAACAACTCATGCCGTTATTCATGTTATTCCATCGGAGTCTTCCGAAGAAGATGATGATCAATTATTTGAGCAAGAGCCACCTCAAGTCAATAGGGAATTAATGGTAAAAATTTGAGAAGGTTTGAAGAAAACCTATAACTTGGTTAAAGGGCTACATAAGAAGAAAAAGTCACCACCACCACACATTAGGATGTCTAGATCAAAGGATGCGACTTCAAGGAAGAGAGGGAGAAGATCTTGATTATATCTTGGTCTAGGATTTTTATTTTATTTTTATTTTTATTTCTTATTTTTCTTTTTCTTTTTACTAAAAAATAAAAAAATAAAAATAAATATTTTTTTTTGCTACAAGTTTAACTAGATTTTCAGGAATTAAGAGACCAATTAAGTTTGAAATTTTGATGGTAAGATTAATTGAAAAAACTTTTAATTCTTAACTTAAAGGGAAATTTTGAGAAATAAACACCATCTAGATCTTATTTACATAATTATGCATTTTTCATTACACTTGCGCTATAGTTTCATGCTTGGAATGATAAGAAAAACTTAACCTTATTTAAATATGGAATATATTTATATATTAGCACTTATATGAAGACATTCAGATCATTCTGAGAGCCTGTACCTGGAAGACCAGGGACACTTCTATATTAAACAATTGGGGCATTCAAGACTGATAAGCTTATCAATTAAAGCACAATGTCTAAGTACATTCAAGACTGATAAGAGTTTGTTAGCTGAGCCTAGAGCTATCTGGTCCATATTTAGTTTTTCTCATCAAGTATGGTATTCACGATTGCTTAGTTCTGATTCCTTTTAGTTTCAGTATCAATAGTTACTATATTATGTATTTTATTTCTTGTGAGTGTTGTATTAGCTTTGGGTCAATCTAAATACTTACTTAGTGTACTATAGTAGAGAGTGACGGCCAGGGTCCTCTCCCCTCTCTATAGCTATCTAAGAATAGTACTGAAGAGTAGCCTAGCTAATATGTAACATATGTACTTAAGTTTTTTTAATTTATCAATGAAACCATTTTACCTTTATATATATATATATATATATATATATATATATATATATATATATATATATATATATAATATATATATATATATATATATATATATATATATATATATAAAGAGAGAGAGAGAGAGAGAGACCTACAAAGTGAAAAAAAAAAAAAACCTAAGTATTGAGCAGTTAGATACTAGGGCCTCAAGAAGCCTTGGTATTTACACGAAAGAGAACTAGGAGCAAAAAAAAAAGAAACTTTTTTTTCATGTATTGACAAATCTAAGAATCAGTTAGTTAGATATTAGGGTCTCAGGAAGCCTTGATATTTACATGAACGAGAATTAAATGAGTTATACATATATATAAAAAAAGAAGTGCTTAAAGGGTAACGAAGTGGTAATACTTTGAACTTTTATGATAAAAAAATTATATATATATATATATATATATATATATATATATATATATATATATATATATATATATATATATATTATATAGAAACATGTTTAAGTATGAAAAAATTTGAATAAAAAAGTCCCAAGCTAAAGACTATTTGAATTTTCACGGGAATGCATAAAATTGGAAAACTTAAGAAGAATGGTCTGAAAATATTGAATTTAAGTCTCTAAGAAAAAAAGATAAGATTTCGTCATTTCAGATTGAACTTAATTGAAATTAAATTTTTTGAAAACGTATAAACTTAATTGCTAGTGAACACTTGTGTGTATTAAAAAAATTTCTTTTGAATTTGTTTTCTATTTTCTTTATTTTTCAGTTATCCTTATTTTTGTTATCGTTTTTATCTTAATCTCTTCTTATCTTTTATTTGTTTCACCGAATTTTGATGGGTTTAATTCATTAAAAACTCTCACGAGATAACACTCGTCCATTAAGGTAACCTAGGACTTTAACGGCTTGTTACACGTGCTAAGTGCAATCGTGATTCCTATGAAAGTGAGTTAAGATTTTTTTGGATTTTTAGTTTTTTTAGCTTAGATTTTGCTCGAGGACTACCAAAAGTTAGGTATGGGGGTGTGATGAATGTCATATTGTATGCATATTTTATATTTTTTTATTCCTATTTTTGCAACTTTAATACTTCATTGGTAGTCTTATTTATTAACTTTTGCAGATTTTGAGTCAAAGAGCAATTTGGAGAAAACATCGAAAAAATGAAGAAAAATATGAATTACAGAGGAAGAATTTCTAGAAGACCTAGGCAGATCCAGAAAGCCCAAAAGAGTTAGCATAAAGAGTGATGAAGGCCAGAGAATTTCCAAAGGACAATTCAACATTTGTGCGACGAATCCGCCGGCTAGACGGGGAATCCGTTGTTGACCAATCAAAAGAGATGAAGCACTTGAGGCAGTTGTTCTCTGAATCAAATCCGGTCTTGCATTGTAGTCAATAATGAAAATGTCGTATTATACAGCGCATCCGTTGTCGTTTTGAGTCAGTTGCTAATGTAATTTTTTTTCAGAATTTGTGTAGGACTTTGTATTTGTTTTTATGATTCCTATTCGGATGTCTAGGGTTTCTGAGGCCGATATAAGAACTTGTATACTCTTGTAATATGTATGTAGTTTTGGAGATCTAAACTTGGAGATTTCTTCTTTAATAAATTTCTGAATTTTCTGCACTTGATGAATCTTGGAGGAGAAATCAGATGAAGAAGAAGAAGAAGCTTCAAATTGGGTTTTTCCTTTCTTTTTCTTTATTTAATTTCTATTTAATGCTTTAATCTTTTAAAATAATGTTTTCTTACATTTTAATTATGAACTAAATATTCTAGCTAGGGCTTAGGCATAGGCTATCTGTGGCAGATTGTTCATGAATTAAATTGTAATTAATTGTTCTTATTTAATTATTGCTAAATTTTTGTTCTTATTTTAATTGTTAATAATTGGTGGCCACATTTATTTAGATGGTTAGATTAGAGACCAGAAGGAGATAATCTAGCAAAGCATCTAGGGATAGAGATTATTATTTACAGGCTGAGACCGGGAGGAGAGACATAGATAGTGTAATCTGTTAGAAGAGGAATCATAGAACTTAATGCTGCTATAGGCTATTAAATTCACTAGATCGGGAGATTGTGAGTTCTAGACTAGGATTAAATTTAGTGATGCTTGACGGATATTATTAGATACTAAATAATCCTTAATTGTTAGTAATATTTACATAAAGTTTCTAATACATTTAATTATAATTAATCTGAAGAAAATATGCCAAAGTCCTAAAAAGCCTTAGTATCATTCTCATATAAGTAAAAACACTTTTTCAATTAATCTCACTTGATTTCTAAATTATTAAATAAGATTAGAGATAATTAATAGTGGTTAAATACAATTGATGTGGGTTCGACATTCTATTTCATCATTTTATTATTTGAAACGATTGGTTTACTTGCCAATTTTTGCATCAACTGCCACCAGCTCTGCCAAATTCTGCTGTAAATAGTGAGATCAAGTTGGCATGTGTGCCTCTAGACCTGAGTAAATTTCTTTGTTTTGCCTCTATATCAGTGTTTTTGGATCTTAGCTAGGAATTGAAATGAAATGCCCTATGAGATTTTTGGGAAAGGATTCATGGGCTCAAGAGACAAGATGTGATGTGAGTGAAAGGTGCAGAGAAGAAGAGAGCATCAAGCTGATTATGGCAACGACGAAGGAGCACATGAACGTGAAGGTCGATGAGGGAGGGGAGGGAGGGGGCGAGAGAGAGAGAGAGAGAGAGAGAGAGAGAGAGAGAGAGAGAGAGCAGAATTGGTTTGGCTTTGAGAGAGAGTGGGAATGGAATAGGAACTGCATTGAGGTCAGTGAGAGAGAAGTTGGATTCTGGAGAAGAAGAAGAGACTGAAATTGTTTTTAGATTGAAATGTCATTTTGATAACTGAGCAATTCAATTTTAACAGAAATTAGAGAGTTAGTGACGGAGGGGGACAAAGTGAATGAAAAAAATATGTAAAGGAGAATTACTGAAGGTGAGATAAACATTGTTTTTTTCCTTTTTTTGGGATGGGGGGTGGGGGTTCTATCTATCTAGAACGATATATGTTTGCATTTTCTCTCCCTTGGATTCTTTTCAACACAATTAACTAGAAAAAAGGTTATTACACTTGGAAAACAGCTATAGCTACAGATGACTCCAATCACTAAACATGTCCTTCGAGTTACAATGAACTAGTTCTCATTTTATCTCTCTCCATTGCCCATGTGCTGAATGAACCCCAGAAATACTGTAGGTATTCTATATTCAAGTCTTAAAGAATTAAAAGCCAATTCATTCTTCTACTACTAGAGAGTCCTCTGCACAGTTGAGAGGTGCTTTGACTCCCATCAATGAATGACATAGCATGAAAAGGAGAGAAAAAAATGGAGCCTTGCATGTCCTTTGCTTGGACAAACAGCCCAGAAAAGCCATCTATTTCTTGTCCAGGAGAGAAAGCAAGGACCCATTGGTTCAGGTCCCAAATCAGATCTGAACCAATTCCTGAACTAGTCCGAGCAGGGAAGGGCATGGATTTTAATTCTAAATCAGTAGAATTTGGAACTGGATATGGATCGATAGCTGTCACAGATATTGCATATATATTGTCACATTATCATGTTTATTATTTAATAAATACTATTAATAAGTCTCATTTTTATTTAATAATGTGCAGGCCCATTGTTAATGGAGATGGAAAAGAAATGAGGCCGAAAGCCCACTTTAATTCTGATTTAAATCTTAATTAAAGAGGAGATAAATATTCAGGAGGATAGAGGTAATTTTAGCTGAAGATCAACGCATATCAGGGAGAATTACATCAAATAAAACCGTTTAATTTGGTTTTATAATAATCCAAATCGATTAGCTTGAGAATCACCGAAGATCAGATCAGAATCAGAGACTAACAGCAAATCCAGCCAGACAAAAGGGAGCAACACCACACGATATCAAGATCTCCACTTGGATGTGGCCATTTGGCCACATCCTTGCCACGGATCCGCGGCAAAAATCGTGGATCCGCGGCCCAGTAGTGGAGATAAGGGGAGCGAGCGTTTGCTCCCCTTATCTCCTCACTCCTCTCCCCTCTGGGTTTTTCCCTATAAAAGGCAGGTTTCTCACTAAAAAAAGGGACCAAAAATTAGTTTAAGTTTTCTCTCTTTATTTTTAGGATTTAGATTCTTTGTTAGATAGTATTAAGAAGTTGTATCTCTATTTTTAATTCATAGTTCAGTCCAGATATAAGTGAGAGAGAGGAAAAGAGTGATTGTAATCTGAAGTTGAAGTGACATCAATAAAGGTTCAAGACTTCTCTTCTTCTCCAATTCACGGGTATGTGTTATTCCATTTACATGTCTTGTTTTACTTCATGAGTAGATAATTCATTTTTTTGGACTCATTATCATCTCTCTTCGATCCCTCTTGTTTTGAATGGTTTTGATGTAAAGAACCCAATGGAATCATACGTATGCCTTTATCTAAGCCTTGCTTCTTTGGAAGTGTTTTTGAAGGCACATGAGGATGGGTTTGGATTTCTAAACTTCTATTCATCACTTGAACTTGTTTTTATTTCATACTTAAAAAATTACTTGATGATTTAACATTCAGTTCAAGATGATTTCTTAAGAAAAAAAGTCAATTTTTCAAGCAATCTTACTCGCTTTACGTAATACTTTTAAAACTCAGTCTTAAGTGTTTGCCTATGATCAAGTTGAGGCACTAAAAATTTCAAAAGAAGAACATATCATTGAGTAGTAAGATAGTAAGCTTAGATGTTTTTCGTATATTAAAAATAACAAATCAATCTTCAACAATTTTTAAAGATCATCTTTTTCAAAGCCTTCTCTAAGTTTTCAATTTTTCTTTTAATCACTTCCTTACTCTCCATTCTCTTTTTCAACATTAAAAAAAAAAACACCAACACCATTCTTTGTTCTTTAAACAATTCATCGAAAAGATTTCATCGCATTCCTCCTCGTGGACACAACCCGTTAGCCCAAAGCTAGACGGTAATTCTCACTGCATTTACTTGCAATCAATTTTTAGCGTCGTTGCCAGGGAGGGAACAGTGTAATTATTTTCTAACAAGTTTGGTGTCTTATTTTAGGGCCATCAAGGAATCAGATTTAGCGCTCAAGTTTTGCAGGAGAAGACTTGCTATTCTATGCCGATACTCTAGAAAGTAGGTAACAGAATTTTAAGAAATTACAGCGCAAAAGCTTGAAAATTTTTGGAGTACTAAAACTCTTTTTTACAGAACATATTGCTTTGCAAAAATATAGTTTTTGTATGTTATTTCTACTATATCTAATATTTACAGACCCGTTTTTTAATTCAACTGTAACCTGATTGATTGTTAATTGCTTAAAAAAAATGTTTAGACTAGCATTCTAGGCATTTGTCTAATTACGTTTCTTTTACAATTACTGTTGAAGAAAGTTGGAGACAAGGTACATAAGCATAGCATATAGTTTAGAAAATATTCTTGGGTGATTATTTGCTTGTTGAATATTACTTTTCAATATCTTACACACTTTGCACAATCAATCTTAAGGGCAAAACTCAAAATAAGATAAGGTGTCTTTCTTAGCCCACAAATCATCTCCAAGCACGCACAATTTAAGCCTAACTTAAATCTGATAGACGTTGGCTTTAGGGACATCTCGAATTCATTAGGAGATTATCCTAAGGGGGAAGGCGATAGAATTTGACTCCTGTCAAATCAGTGTCTAAGGACAGGGATTGAGGGGCGAAACCCTGAAGGCTGGTGGTTTGACTTAATTAGGCATGTCGCTTTTGCGTGGATACCTCCCACCAATCTTGTCCTAGCCTGGCTGATGAGCTTATGGTCAAAGTCTGCATTATACCATCTGTGGACAATCAACCAGTTAGGAGTTGTCTAGGTCAAGGTTGCCTTAGACTAGGCTTGGTGGTTTTTTCTTGTTGACTATTGGTGAACTTGTTTGTGATAGTGTTTGCATATGCAAGTGGTAAGAGACCCTAATTCATCAAGGTTAACTAGAAACACATCACCACCCAAGTTTGAATCAAGACCAGATCTGGTTATGGCTCAACCGACATCTTTGCAGGATAGGTTCTATCCCATTAGAACTACACTTCCATCTTACATCCAACTTTCATCGGTTAGTAAACACAATTTTGAGCTTAAGTCTCAGTTCATCAACACACTCCCCAAGTTTTATGGCTTAGAGTCCGAAGATGCTTTTTCTTCATAAGAGAGTTTGAGGAAGTATGCTTAATGATAAAAATCTCACACCTTGTAGATGATGCTATTAGTTGAGATTTGTCCCATTTGCTCTTAAGAACTTAGCCAAGAAATGGCTTTATAGCTTAGCAACCAGCTCTATAACATCCTGGGATGGTTTCATCAAGGTCTTCTTGAAGACTATCCAATTCATAACACCGCTCTCATTAGAAAGAACATCATGCAGTTCAAGGAAAAACCTAGTGAACTATTTTGGAGGTACTTTGAACGCTTCAAAGGCCTCGTTGTCCAATGTCCTCATCATGGAATAGAGAAATGGCGACAGTGCCAAATTCTTTATGTCAGTTTAGACTACTCTACCAAGGCCCTCTTAGAAATCATGTGCTGAGGAGGATTCTTACAAAAGGATGAGAATGAAGGATGCAATTTATATGAGAATCTAGCTAAAAAGACCATCTAATGGGAACTAACTATTGAAAACTCTAGGAATTCAAACTCCATCTCTTCAAAAGGAGGTTTCCATTCAATTGAATCATCCATAGCTACCGAGGCTAGAACAGCAAACCTAGCGAGAAGACTGGAAGCTTTAGAAACTAAGAAACCAAGTCTAGTCAATCAAGTCAGCCCAAACTAATTTCCAACTCTAGGTTGTACTTACTGTCAAGCCATAAATCATGTGTTTGACGAGTGTCCTGTGTTTCAAGCTCAACAATAATTCTTGGAACTGATGAATGCGGCCTTTTCAAGGCCCAATAATAATCCTTATACACCAATGTATAATCCTGGCTGGAGAAATCACCCGAATTTCTCATGGAGCCAAAACAACAATGACCACTCACGGTCAAATCATTCAAGTCACTTCCATCATTCCAATAATTCTTCCAATTATCAACCCAACTTTTCTAATTACCATCACAATTCTCCCAACCATCCGCCCAACTTTTCAAATTGTCAATAAAACTTTCCCAACTAAGCTCCACAATCTTCCTTCCAGAATCCTCAACTTGAAAGAAGAATGACTGACTTTGAGAGAAACATGAAAAGGTGCATGAAGAACCAAGATTCTCTCATGCAAATAATACAGAGGGTAGAGGTTCAAGTGAGCCAATTAGCCAATCCATCGAGTGAGAGGCAAAAGGATACCTTACCCAGTCAGCTAGTAATGAATCCTAGGAATTCTAAACAAGCTCATTTGACTGAGAATCAATCATTGAATCAATGTAATGTTATTCATACATTAAGGTCGGGAAAGAAAATTGATAATCAAGTGCCGCCACCATCCAATCCCATTCAGCACAACCACACTCAAGCATCCACCTCATCTAGTCCCAATCTTTCCCAATCTGATGAATCTGAAATGGACAAGTCAACTAATCAGGTGCACAGGCCTATAGTATCAATTCCCAATAGGCTGAAAAATGATAAGCAGAATCCACACATGGATAAGATAATTGAGATCTTCAACCAAGTGAAGATAAATATGCCACTTCTTAATGCCATCCAACAAGTCCAATCCTATGCAAAATTTCTTAATGACATATGCACCAAGAAGAGAAAGACTAATATTCCCAGGAAAGTCTTCTTAGCCATTAACATTAGTGAGCTACTGTCGGGTCTGATCCCTATCAAATACAAGGATCCGGGTTATCCCACCATTACCTGCACTATAGGAAAAGCTGAGATTAGTCGTGCACTTCTTGACTTAGGGGCAAGTATCAACTTGCTCCCCTTCTTAGTTTATCAATAACTAGGGCTGGGTGATCTTAGTCCAACTCGAGTCACAATCCAACTGGCTGACCGTTCAGTGAAAGTTCCCAAGGGAGAAATTAATAAATTCCTTATCTAGGTCAGGGAGTTTATCTTCCCCGTTGATTTCATAGTTATAGAACACAACCTGTGTCCAATCCTAGGGCTCAAACTCCTGTTATCTTAGGGCGACCATTCCTTACTACAGCCAATGCCATTATCAATTGTAGGAATGGTTCCATAAGATTAACCTTTGGGGACATGACTAGAGAAGTCAATATCTTCAACCTAGGAAAGCAACCCCATAATGTTGAGGATCAAACGTTTGAAGTCAACCTCATTGAGAACTTGACAAGTGAACACAGGGAAGAATTGAAACTAGAAATTGATTTTGACTTTGAGTTATACTCTGACGACTTTAACCTTGATCAGGTTGTCGAGTCTGCTATGAATTGGGCCTCGAACCCTATTTCACTAAATGTGGAGCCAATAAATTTTACACATCCTTCTAGTGAGCCTTCCCTTTCCTTAGAATTGAAAGCCTTATCTGTGCATCTCAAGTACGTCTATCTAGTCGAACAAGAGACCTTTCCTGTCATTACTGCCTCTCATTTAAATGATGGGCAAGAAGAGAATCTTAAAGCAATTCTAAGAAAATATAGGGCCATTGGTTGGACTATGACCGACACAAAGGGGTTGAGTCCAACCATAGTTCAACATCATATTCATCTCAATGAAGAAGCGACACCAAAGAGAGACCCGCTGCTTAGATTAAACCCTATAATACAAGAGGTTGTTCATGCTGAAATTGTGAAACTCTTAGACAATGGGATAATCTATCCCATTTCGGATAGCCAATGGGTCAGTCATGTCCACGCAGTTCTAAAGAAATCTGATTTCACCGTGGTAGAAAACGAGAACAAAGAGTTGGTGCAAACTCGACTTCTCACGAAAATTTGAGTTTGCATTGACTAAGGAAGCTTAATGTAGCAACTCGTAAGGACCATTTCTTACTTCCCTTCATTGATCAAATGCTTGAATGTTTGGCTGGCCACTAGTATTACTGTTTCTTGGACGGTTACTCGGGGTATAATTAGATTCCTATTGCTCCTGAGGACCAAGAAAAGACTACGTTCATATGTCCATTTGGGACATTTGCTTATCGTCGAATGTCTTTCGGCTTGTACAATGCCCCAATAGCGTTTCAGTGTTGCATGTTGAGTCTTTTCTCTGATATGGCAGAACGATTTTTAGAAATCTTCATGGATGATTTCTCCATCTACGGAGATTCATTCACTCAATGTCTTCACCATTTAGAACTCGTCCTCCAACGTTGTGCTGAGAAAAATCTGACACTGAACTAGGAGAAATGCCACTTCATGTAAGACATGGAATTGTCTTGGGTCATGAAATCTCTAAGAAAGGAATTGAAGTGGATAGAGCCAAGATTGGGGTTATTGCTAAGCTCCCCATGCCTAAATGCGTGAAGGATATTCGATCCTTCTTAGGACACACCAGTTTCTACCGAAGATTTATCAAGGATTTTAGCAAGATTGCTAAACTCTTGACTAATCTGTTAACTAAGAATGTGTCCTTCACCTTTGATGATGAATGTATAAATTATTGGGAAAAGCTTAAGAAAGAGCTTATTTCTGCACCAATCATATCTGCTCCGAATTGGTCTAAGCCATTCAAAATCATGCGTGACGCTTCTGATTTTGCAATAAGAGCTGTCCTAGGACAGCGCATTGATAACAAGCAGCATGAGATTTACTACTCTAGTTGGACTCTCAACAATGCTAAAATGAACTACACTACTACTGAGAAGGAATTTTTGGCAGTAGTGTTTGCTTTAGAGAAATTTCGTCCCTACCTGCTAGGGTCCAAAGCCACAATTTTAACCGATCATTCTGTGCTTAGGTACCTCATGATGAAGAAGGATGCTAAGGCCTGATTCATTCATTGGATCCTCCTTCAAGAATTCGATCTCGAGATTCGAGACAAGAAAGGCATAGAAAGTTTCGTTGTTGAGCATCTCTCGCGTATTCCAAACTCTCCTTGCAATAAATTGCCCATAAATGAGGACTTTCCTGATGAAAATCTCTTAGCTGTCTTTAGGGAATCTTGATTTGCTGATATACTGAGTTACTTAGTCACAAACCAAACTCCTTCTCATTAGTCTAAAAATGATATATACCGATTCTTATCTCAAGTCTGGTATTTCTTTTAAGAGGAACCATATCTTTTTAAGTATTGTTCTGACCAAATTATTAGGAGATGCATTCCTGATGAAGAAATTAAGAGTGTTTTATCCTTCTGTCATGAACTTGCATGCGGTGGACACTTTTGTCCCCGCAAGACTGCTGAAAAGGTGCTGTAAAGTGGGTTCTATTGGCCTACTTTGTTCAAAGATGTTTATAAATTTTGCAAGATGTGTCCTAGATGCCAAATGGTAGGAAAGATCTCAAAACGAGATATGATGCCCCTCAACCCAATTCTAGAAATAGAACTCATTGATCTTTGAGGCATCGACTTTATGGGTCCATTTCCTAATTCATTTGAAAACCAATACATATTGGTTGATGTGGACTATGTGTCCAAGAGGGTAGAAGCCATTCCAAGTAAAACTAATGATAACAAAGTTGTCATAAAGTTTTCGAAAGAAAATATTTTCTCACGCTTTGGAACCCCTCGTGCTATCATCAGTGATAATGCTACTCACTTTTGCAATAGATCCTTTGAAGCTCTTATGCAAAAGTATGTCATAACTCACAAGTTGTCCACACCTTATCATCCCCAAGCCAGTAGGCAGGTTGAGGTCTCCAATAGACAAAACAAGCTTATTTATGAGAAGACTGTGAACCAAAGCCAGAAAGATTGGTCCACCAAACTTGTAGATGCCCTATGGGCTTACAGGACCCCTTTTAAGACGATTCTAGGGATGTCTCCTTATAGGTTAGTCTTTGGGAAGGCTTGCCACCTACCCGTTGAGTTAAAGCACTGGGCCTTATGGGCAATCAAGCAGCTAAATTTCGATTTGAATAATGTCAGTGACCTTCAGAAGTTACAAATTTTCGAATTAGAGGAGTTGAGAAATGAGGCTTATGAAAATGCTAAGATCACAAAAGATAGAGTTAAAATTTTTCATGATAAACACATTATAAGGAAAATATTTGTCCCTGGACAAAAAATCTTATTCTATAATTCTAGGCTTTATCTTTTTCCAGGAAAGCTAAAATCAAGATGGACTGGGCTATCCGTTATAAAATTCGTGTTTCCACACGGTGGTGTAGAGATCAGTGACACCAAGAATGAAAATGAGTTTAAGGTAAATGGTCAACGTCTTAAGCCTTTCTTGGAATCGGTGCCAATAAATGAAACGATTATGGGTCTTTTTGACCCAGTATATCAGTAACTTTACCTCTTTTACATTCCATTTCATGCATCTATACATTTCTTTCATTCATTGGGGACAATGCATGACATAAGTGTGGGGGAGGGCTCTAACATGACTAATATAACTATAAAAAAAAAAGATAAAAAAAACTTTTTGAAAAAAGAACAATATTTTGACATATTTTTTTGTAAGAAATTAAGTTAATTTTAAGGAATAGGAGAATCATAATTAGGATTTCTTATACTTGGTCAAAATAAGATGACTTGTTTGATTTTTAGGATTAAGAAGAAAATTTGTGAAAGTAATTTAGTCTTGATCTTTACCTTAATGGATTATGCACACTTTATACGCTTACACACTTAGGATTCAAAAACAAAGATTCTTATACCTTTTATATATATATATATATATATATATATATATATATATATATATATATATATATATATATATATATATATATATATATGGAAAATAAACAAATCTAATTATTGATTAACTAAGTGCTTTAGCCTAAGCAAGCCTTGGTATTTATGCAAAAGATGATTAGATAAGTTTAATATATATATAAATCCTCTGATTAAGCTGGGTATGTGTGCCTCATGAAGCATAAGTATTCACGTCTAAAAGGGGTACATTTTATAAATAAAAATTCTTGGTTTTGTGGCCTTGTTTGCTGAGTGCTTAAGTCCTAAGGGTGTTTTCTCACCTGGTGCGCTAAGACTGTCCGGTTTGGGTGTTACCGACTAAAGACTCGTTACATGGACAGATTAGAAAGCCTAGTGGAATTAAGAAATAATAGAACCAAAAATAAAAATAAATAAGGCATAAGAGTTAAAGTTAAAGAATGACTTAGGGTAAAGTAACAGATTAGATGAGAAATATAATTTGACTCCTTACTTTGATTGATGACATGTTTTTGAATAGAGACTAAATTTAAGAATGAAAAGCTCGATTTTCCTATAACTTATAGATTACTTGAACTCTTACAACAATACCTTAAATATTTTCTCTCTTTTCAAAATGCTTTTCAAAAATACTAACGAACTTTTCTCTTTCCTTATGGATTTTGTGGGTGAAATCTACTGAAACCCTCACGAGACAAAACTGTCCTCTAAGGATAACCTACAGGTTTAACGACTTGTTACACATGCTCAGTGCAATTGAGTGACCCGCGAAAGTGGTCAAAATAAATTTCTTAGGATTAGTTTTTATGTTTTGCTCAAGGGCGAGCAAAATATAAGTATGGGGGTGTGATCGGTCACAGATATTGCATATATATTGTCACATTATCATATTTATTATCTAATAAATCTTATTAATAAGTCTCTTTTTTATTTAATAATGTGCAGGCCCATTATTAATGGAGATGAAAACAAATGACCCTAAAAACCCACTTTAATTTTGATTTAAATCCTAATTAAAGAGAAGATAAATATTCAGGAGGATAGGGATAATCCAGCTGAAGATCAACGCATATCAGGGAGGATTACATCAAATAAAATTGGTTAATTTAGTTTTATAAGAATCTAAATCGGTTAGCTTGAGAATCATCGAAGATCAGATCAGAATCAGAGACTAACAGTAAATCCAGCCGGACAAAAGGGAGCAACACCATACGATATCAAGATCTCCACTTAGATGTGGCCACTTGGCCACATCCTTGCCGCGGATCCGCAGAAAAAGCCGTGGATCCGCGGTCCAGTAGTGGAGTAAGGGGAGCATTTGCTCCTTTTATCTCCTCACTCCTCTCTCCTTTGGGTTTTTCCCTATAAAAGGCAGGTTTCTCACTAAAAAAGGGATTGAAAATTAGTTTAAGTTTTTTCTCTTTGTTTTAAGGATTTAGGTTCTTTGTTAGATAGTATTGAGAAGTTATCTCTCTGTTTTTAATTCATAGTTCAGTCCAGATACAAGTGAGACAGAGGAAAAGAGTGATTGTAATCTGAAGTTGAAGTGACATAAATAATGGTTCAAGGCTTCTCTTCTTCTCCAATTCACGGGATGTGTTATTCCATTTACGTGTCTTATTTTACTTTAATCATGAGTATCTAAATTCGTTTTTCTGGGCTCACTATCATCTTTCTTTGATCTCTCTTGTTTTGAATGGTTTTGATGTAAAGAACCCAACAGAATCATATGTATGCCTTAATCTAAGCCTTGCTTCTTTGGAAGTGTTCTTGAAGGCACATAAGGATGGATTTGGATTTCTAAATTTCTATTTTCTAAAACATCACTTGAACTTATTTTTATTTCATACTTGAAGGATTACTTGATGATTTAACATTCAGTTCAAGATGATTTCTTAAAAAAAAGAGTCAATTTTCCAAACAATCTTATTTGCTTTGCTTAATACTTTTGAAACTCATTCTTAAGTATTTTCCTATGATCAAGTTGAGGCACTGAAAATTTCAATAGAAGAACATATCGTTGAGTAGTAAGATAGTGAGCCCAGATCATTTTCATATATTAAAAACAACAAATCAATCTTCAACACTTTTTAAAGATCATCTTTTCCAAAGCCTTCTCTAAGTTTTCAATTTTTCTTTTAATCACTTCCTTCTCTCCATTCTCTTTTTCAGCATAAAAAAAATACCAACAACATTCTTTGTTCTTTAAACAATTCATCGAAAAGCTTTCATCGCATTCCTCCTCGTGGACATGACCTGTTAGCCCAAAGCTAGATGGTAATTCTCACTGCATTTACTTGCAATCAATCGTAACTGATCCTGATCCCTTGACAAGAATATACAATGGAGAGGGAATTGACTGGAAGAAATGGATGTTAGACTTATTTGAATTAGAATCTAAATTAATTTGGGCCTACACAATTCTAATTGGATTTATACACCCGTCTTTATAAGCCTATGTTGTTAGACCCAATAAAGAATTGATCAAGCCTAATAGTTTAGGTCTAGACATGTTTCATTTAGACTTAATCATGAGTGTATTTAAATTAAGAAATGAGACTCATCTACACGTGTAAAACTTGTATTATTATTCAAGGTCTAAATTTATGATGAGTTGAATTAGAATTCCTTGATACTATATATATCATCGGTAGGATTCCCTCTCTATCCCTAATCTATCATGACCTAATCTCTCTCTTGGAGGCCTCTTATCTCCTCTAAGGATCAAAAAGAGAACATGGTGGCTGGAGAGAAGAAACTCCTCCCTCAACTCTGACGTCTTTGAGATCGTGCAACCTTCGACGTCTCTTTCGTGATAGAATTAGGTATCCTAAACCCTGTTTCCCTTTGATCTTGATAAAGAGACGTACATTATATGTGTAGATCTTGTATGAAATAAAATTAGATTTAACAATTGGTATCAGAGTCACCTCTTTATCGGATCATCGGGATCTATAGAAATTTCAATCTCAAACTATAAATACCATGAATAATTCTTCTCTTAATTCAATAAATATTTGTATCTCATATATTGAACTAAAAGTTTAAAATGGATGATTTTATTGAATTTTACATGTATATATTTTTTGAGATTTTCTGTGTGTTATTATTTCAGAAATATTTTCTGAAAAAAAGGGGTTGTAGACTCGCATGCAGGCATGCAGGCGCAAGCCTGCGTGCTTACATGCAACTTTATTGGATTAAAAGCATGCATGCAGGCTCCTTAATGCATTTATATGCGTGCGTGTAGGCTTCTTGAATGTTTTTTTTTGGCATGCATTCATGCCCCTTGATGCATGCTGCTAGTCCCTGCGGCAGGCATGGGAGGCCGGCCACCATGGGCCGGAAATGGAAAAAAAGGATGATTAATTATTTTAAGGGTTTGCTAATCAAGTGGTATTATGAGATTAGTCAGGATTAAGAAATTTAGAGACAGAATTTGTTTTAATCTAATAAGAAAATCTAATCCTAATTAATCTCATATTATATTTTAATTGGCATTTTTGAGATTGATTTGGGTTTTAGGATTGAGATAAAATTCTAGTCTATTATGGGTATTTTGGTGTAGAATTCTAATCAAATAAAGAGACCTAATCCCAATTAATCTCACATTAAGCTAATTGGGTTTTATTCAATTTATTAAACCTGACTCACTAAGAAAACTCATAATTTAAACCATTACGGGTCGGGCCTGATCCAGACTCGATAAGTACTGCAGACCCGTTTTGCCAATAGAAACTTCAATTAACCGTTGCGGGCTCATCCAACCTCTTTTTTGGGCGTATAAATAGCCGTTTCAAAGCTCTTGATGAACACTACAGTAATACAAGCACAAGACACGATAAAATAATAGTTAGATGACATAAAAAGGCATTGAAGTGTTTATTTATCATAGTTAATGTATCCTTACATGCTTTCGCTTCATCAATATTTATTATATTTCTTATATTGTTCTAACATAAGGAATATTGATGATTACTACAGTTGATAATACAAGATAAATACACACACACACATACACACACACACACACATACACACACACACACACATATACATACATACATACATACATACATACATATATACACACACATACATACATACATACATACCTACATATATATACACACACACAAACACACACACACACATATACATATATATACACACACACACACATACACACACACACACATATAAATATTTGCTCAAGTTAAAAAATTTATACAAGAGCTTATTTAATTGCGTATATAGTTCATGCGAACAATAGCCGACCCAAAGAAAGACTATTGTTTGGCCAAATTATGTATGACATCGGATACTTGATGTAGGTAATGCAAAACCTTGGTGTGTGGTAGTTGGCTCAAAGGAAGGTTGTCACACTATAGGCCCATATTGCATTACCCTCATCAACTAGTCCGACAGCTGAATATGTATCTAGCTGCATAAATTTGTATGGCCCATGTGAGTGGTAATCGAGCCAAAGGAAGGTTGTCATTATAACAGGGTCATTACATATATTATATAGTCGATATAGATAACTTAAACTTTGAGACCAATCCTATAAAAAGAAAGCGGCCCAAAGGAAAGCTGTTCTCTTACATATGACCTAGACTTTAGATTATCTATATTGGGTCAGTACAGTGTTGACATAAAGAGACACAACTTATTTTGAATGTTTGGCCGGCAGCTCTATCGATTAAACTGTTGAATTTTCTGAAATTTAATTTTTATGGTTATTACAGTAGAATTTTATTAAATGCAATGTTTATTCTAAATTGATGAGAATTATAAACTTATGTAGTATAAATTGAATGGTACGAACTTTAAGAAGTGGTAAGACCACGTAAAAAAACGTTCTTGGATTCATAGACCTAGACTACACCTTAAGGACTGATGGAACCCTACTATCACTAACAAAAGTTCAGTTAAAGAAAAGGCCAATTATGATAAGTGTGAAGGTCCAATAGGATGTGTCTGCTGGTCATAAAATATTCTATTCTTATAACTATTAGGGATTCTATACATGATAAAGTCAGTGCTAAGAATTCTCCAGCTGAAATAGCCAACCGGTTTATTAAATCGAATAAAGTTGAAGCCAGCATACATCTTAGCAAGCTGATAAATATGCGCTACAATGACAAAGAAAACATAAAAGAGTACATTATGAAAATGTCCAATATTGTTTCTAAACTAAAGGCACTAAAATTAGAACTCTCTGAAGAGATTCTAGTACATTTCATTCTGATCTCTTTTCTTACACAGTATAATCCTTTTCAAGATTATTTATAATACTCAAAGAGAAAAATAGAGTTTCACTGAGCTCATCAGTCACTATGTGCGGAAAGAAGAGAGATTGAAACAATAAAAGACTGAAAGTGCTCGTTTAGCATTCAGGACCTCTAATAAGAAAAGGAAAAGTAAAACTAAAAGGAGGAACATAAACACCACTACAGTTGTTGATCTTAAGTGGTGAAAGTGCAACAGAAGAAGTTTAAAGTTATTGCATGCTTCTTTTGCAAGAAAGTAAGCCACCTCAAGTAGGATTGCATAAAGTATCAGAATTGGCTAACTAAGAAGGGTATATCTCATATATATATTTGTTCTGAAATTAACTTAGCTTTAGTGCCACCCCATGTATGGTGGATAGGTAATTCACATAAGTGATTCAATGGGGAACTTCCAAACCCAAAGGAGGCCCAGCCCAGCTGTGTGCTACGCAAACATAGTGATGAAAATAAAGTTACAGTTGAAGTTGTTGGAGTTTGTAGGCTTAAATTAGATTCTAATTTTTTATTTTAGATTTGGATGAGACTTTATATGTACTGTCCTTTTAGGTGGAATCATATTTCAATTTCATTCTTAGATAGATATGGCTTTATTGTCACTCTTGTAATAAAATGGTTAGTCTATTTTTTCAAATATAAAGTTATTGGTACTAGAATTCTGATTGATGGCTATATATATTGAAACTTCATGTTTCATATCCTGAATCTTTATATATGAATAGCTTAGGCACTAAGCGAACATTAACTAAAGAAATATTAGAAAGTTTGGTGCTAGACGGAGTTCAGGAGTCTTAGATTTGGTGTATATAGACATTTGTGGCCCATTCTCTACTGCTTCCTGAAATGGTAAAATATACTTCATCACTTTTACAGACGATTACTCTCGTTATCGGTACCTATACTTGTCATGAGAAATCTCAATCATTGGACATGTTTAAAATCTATAAAACTGAAGTTGAAAATCAATAAAATAAAAAGATTAAAACCGTTAGATCTGACCGCAATGGTGAGTGTTTTCTATTAAAAATGATCGGAAAAACTTACAAAAAAAAATAATCGAGGAGCAAAATTACAAATAATTCTTTAAAGAAAGAAAAAGAAAATTACAAGTAGATCACCTCTAAGATTTCTGGGGAAGTGTGTCGGTGAGAGTTTGATCAACGCGCGACCACTTTGTCCCGTTGACAATGCGAGCGATCGATCTTCGAATGCTATTGCTTGGAAATTCCTTCTCGCTTGCTTCCAGAGATTCCTTGAAAGGGAGGAAGGCCTTAGGGTATTAACACCCTGAATTTATCCTTGTAGGATTAGAGAAGTGATTCTCTGAATTCTTAAAAGCCAGAGAGAAGATCTCTTGTTAGCTTAAGCTTTGAAGCGACCAAAGAAGCCTATGACCTTCAAAAAGCCTCTTGGACTTGAATTTTTTCAAGGCCCTGAGCCTAGCCTACTAGTGGGCTATTTATAGGCTCAATAGGGAGTTATGATTTTCTTAATTGTCTCCTCTTAATGAGAGATCATGAGTGTAATTAACCCTCCCCACTAGGCTATAGGGAGTTATGATTCCCTTAATTGTCTCCTCTTAATGAGGGATCATAGGTGTAACTACCTATTAACTCCACCACTAGGCAATAGGGACTTATGATTTCCTTGATTGCCTCTTTTAATGAGAGATCATCGGTGTAACTACCCATTAACTCCACCCACTAACTTAGTGGAGCGGTTATTTTCCTCATGCGAAACTTGCCTTTTCAGGTGAAACTATCAAGAAAGCTTCAGGCAAAGCTATAGATAGCTTTAGGCGAAGCTGTAAGTTAGCTCTCTATGGAGCTATGAAGAGCTTCATGCGAAGCTATCAAGAAAACTTCAGGAGAAGTTAAAATTAGTTCATGCGAAGCTATCAAGAAAGCTTCAGGCGAAGCTAAAATTAGCTTCATGCGAAACTAGAATTAGCTTCAGGCGAAGCTGTAAGTTAGCTCTCTGTGGAGGTATGAAGAGCTTCATGCGAAGCTATCAAGAAAGCTTCAAGCGAAGCAAGAATTAGCTTCAGGTGAAGTTAGAATTAGCTTCAAACGAAGCTGAAAGTTAACTCTCTGTGGAGCTATGAAGAGCTTCATAAAAAGCTATCAAGAAAGCTTCGGGTGAAGCTAGAATTAGCTTTAGACGAACTTATAATTTAGCTCTCTGTGGAGCTATGAAGAGCTTCATGCGAGGCTAGACAAACTTAGCCTCTCAGGTGAGGCTATCCCCTTGGACTCACGCGAGGCTAAGTGTTGAGCTAACTTAGTATCTTAGGCCTTCTTAGGTCTCTTCAAAGGCAACCTTGGCTTACTATCTACTTCACTAGATCAGTAGAGTCTAAATCGGTGATTTATCCCTCGGGAATAGGCAGAAACTAGTCGTCAGCTTGTCTCGACTTGTCTTTTGTAAATATCGACAAGTTAGACATCATTTAGACCGCTTGAAAAGTTGTTTGAGATTTTATTTTTTTTGAATGTCAACAAAACCCCTTCAAAGTTTTCGTAAATCCGTAATGGGATGGTTTGTATTTTGAAATATTTTAAATTGCCTCGGGTGTTCAAAAGGGGGAGCATTTACCAAGTAGAATTTCCCAAAGAAATTAAAACTGTGACTGAAAATTATTCAGAGGTTAGGAACATGATAAAATCAGTCTGAGTATGAAAACTCACTGGGGACAAAGGGGAGCAGATCTAGGAATCCGTCTGTTTAGAGGTAATGTGGACAAAATAGGTTCGACTGTTCAGAAGTGACAAACTGGACATAACAGCGAGAAGAGTCCCTACCGAACTGGAAAGTTAGATCTGAGTATATTTGTCAGTTCAGAGGTGACAAACTGGACATAACTGATTAGGAATCACCAGATACGAAGCCTTATCGTTCAGAGATGATGAACTAGAAAAGCGGAGACTTGGCTATCTGTCAGCTCAGAGGTAATTGATTGGACATGACCGATTGAGAAGCCACCAAGCTCGAAATTTTGTCATTCATAGGTGATGATCTGGACATGATGACAAAATGGAGGTGAATTTGGTTTTAGGGACCCGTCTGCTCAGAGGTGATAAACTTAACATGATAGACTAAGACATACTAAACTCCAAATCCGCAACCAGAGATAGTCATATTAACTTAGCAGGTAGCCCACTAAAGACTGCACGGGTGAATTGTATCTGGGCACTCGTTGGTTCAGAGGTAATATGGACATGATCAACTAAGAGACACCAAATTCTTAATTCGCTACTCATAGGTAGTCGTATTAATATGATAATAAGAACTATCGGCCCTGACGGGAAAAAGAGAAAAAAGTTATGGACTCATCTGTTCAGAGGTGATGAACTAGACATGATAGTTAGGGTACCATAAAAGAGGAGAGATCTAGGCATCCATCGGTTTAGAGGTGATTGACTGAACATGACTGACTGGGAATTACTAGACTCAAAGCCCTGTCGTTCAGAGGTGGAGAACTGGACATAACGATAAAAGAGTAGTCCCTACCAGACTGAAAGATGAGATTTGGTTATCTTAATTCAGAGGTAACATGAACATAACCGATTGAGAAAGCACCAAGCTCAGGATTTCTACCGTTCAGAGGTGATAAGCTGGACATGACGATAAAAGAAATAATTCCACTGGAGGAAATAAGACTTGATCATAAACTCTGTGGGGAAATTGATATCTCCTTCAGATATTATTTTGAAGAAATTGTCAGAGGTATATTATTAAAGTGACAACTAAGAAAGTCCACTGGGGATTGGAAAGGGAAATAATAGATTTCGAGGGAAGCCTATCAGAAACTCGCTGAACAGTTAGAAAATGAATCTCATAAGAGATTATATGTCAGAGGTAATCATTAACATGACAAAAAGAACTCCGTGGGGATTCGATAGGGAAAGGATTATTCTCTAAAAAGTTGACAGAGGTAATCATTAACGTAACAATCAAATATCTTGCTGGAGAATTAGAAGGAGATCTTATCAGAAGTGATTGTGACAACTTCTCTGCTTGAGAAATTGTAAAGCAACTTGTCAGAGGTGTGATGTTAACTTGACAAGGATTCATTTGCTGTTAAAGGTATTTGAACATAACAGTAATTCGAGTGGACCTGTCATTTTATTGAAGAGAATGACAAGTGGAGTTTGATCTGCTAGGGATGCTAGAAAAAAGTTTTACTATTAGAGGCGTGAGCTTTAAGCATAACAGTTCTGATCTGTTATTGGGAAAATGAATATAGCCTTTTATGGTCTTACCATTCCATGGACAGGAATTGGTAGGAGACTTTAGTGGAAAAAGCGAGATCAGGCCCCTTAGGATTTTTAGCAAATCTTCAGCTATCAATGGGTTTGGTATGCCTTTACCAACTACCATTTGAGTTGGGCTAGCCATGCTATTTTCTTCAGCATGATAAATTGTTGAGGATTTTATATTAGGTTTAGAAGCCAATGTTTTCCTCTAGCCTTATTCACCGAAAGCTTTAGATTGTGTCACATGAAGTGAAATTTCTGTATTCCACTTGTGACCTCTAAAATCTCGTTGGGGATTAAAGAGTTAAGTTTAAACTTCATAGAAAATTTGTCGGGAAGATCGACATTTCTCGTGGAGCGTCAATTTTTGTTCATCAAGACTTTGGTTCTCAGCTGATCTTCGTGTGTAGATATGGAGTACAAACTTTATAGGAAATATATCGATTAAGTCGAGATTCCTCGTGAAGTTTCACTTTTGTTCGTCATAATCAAGACTTTAGTCATAGCTGATTATCGAATCTAGATTGTAAAATCACCTAGAGGGGGGGTGAATAGGTGATGGCTAATCTAATGGTCACTTATGAACAAATAATGCGGAATTAAAACTAAGATGACCAAAATAAAACTTATTACACTAAACACTATGTATAACACAAGAGTGTTGCCGAATTCCCGTGAAGGGCTCTGGACAAACTCCTCTAGATTCCCCTTGAATGGGTTGAGGTGCCGCGTTGGCTCTCTTGGTTGAATACAAGTGTTAGCAACAAACCCAAGCAAGTATATCAATATGAGCACAATATATCAAGCAAGTAAATGATAAAGACAATAATTGAATGCAAGATATAAAAGAGACAAGGAGAGAGAGAAAGAGCAATCGCAAACACAAAGGGTTTGTTTCGAGGTTCGAGCACACTTGCTCTACATCCCCGCCTTCGACACACGAAGGATTTCCACTGTGCAAGATCCCAATGGATCTCTCCCTGGTGCCGCAACACCTATAAGCCCTCGGACTCCGTAGTCCCGTACACACGCAAGCTCACTAGCTTGCCGAGGCCGCACCTCACACCAAGAGTTCACAACCGAACTCTAAACCACCACGAGCACACTTGCCCGTCTCCTCAAAGTACAAAGAAAATATCTTTGGTGATCACAACACTTTGATCACCTAACAAAAACTCTCACAACACAATCCTAAGGATAGATAAAGCAATGGATAGCTCAAGTGATTGTGAGAAAAGCAAGGATTGAATCTAAGGTGAAAAACTCAAGAAATCACTTTAAACACTCTTGATAAAAACTTTCCTTTTGATTGGAAATATTTGCTCTCAAATTTTGTGGAGAAAACCCTCTGAAATGAATAAGAGAAACTGGCTCTAAGAGTCTCCAAAATCTTTTGTCAAAATAATGACCAAATCCCCATTTATATAGGCCAGAAAAATATAGCCGTTGGGGTCTGTCAGACCTACCGGTCGACCGGCCGGTCGACCGCCAACGGTCATAAATCCGACCGTTGGAGCCATGGTCGACCCGCCAGGTCGACTGAGCAACTGGAGGAGAGAGTAGAACTCTCTGTCGGTCGACCCGTCCGGTCGGCCGAATTTTCCAGAGAGCAGAGCTCTCTGGAGCGGTCGATCGTCCGGTCGGCCGTCCTCCAGTGCACAAAGGCGTGCACGTCTGTGCACGTCGGTCGACCCATTCAGAGTTAGTCGACTATAAAGGTAGTAAGTCGACTTGCTGAAGCCTGAAAACAGATTTCTGGGATTTAAAACTAAGTCTTTTGGTTCACATGAAATCTCATAAATACATAGAAATTCTACAAAAATAGTTTTACCAATATACTTTGATAATCAAACATGCTTGCACAAAATCAAGGCATGTTATAAAAGATTTGGACTATGTTTGTAATATGGAAATATTGGCTCAAGATAAAAACTGTTTTTCTAAAACATGTTTTTCCAAAACTTGTTTTTCAATAACTTCACAAAATACAAAAAACAAGATATTTAAGTTCATTTTAAAGCATAGTGTGTATGGATATAATCCACTACACAATCATAATAAAATATCTATGTTTTTGACATTAAGTACTAAACTTGGTTTTGGTTAAAGATATGTATAATAGAGATACCAAAAACCAAACATGTATTTTTCCAAAAGAAAATCTTTTCTAAATTGAAAATTCTTTTATGAAAAGACAACTAAATCAAGAGTGTGTGTGTGTGTGTGATATATACTTGAGCAATCCACCAACTATTCTATCCTTTACATTTTATCTAAAAACAAACTAAATCTTATACTTAGACACAAGTCTTCATCTTCTTGAAGTCTTCACTTGAAGGCTTCTCATCTTCTTGACTTGGTCCAAATGCAATCCAACGAGCTCGACTCCTCTTGAGTACTTGATGTGATCTTGATGCATAGGCTCGTGAATCAACCGGTGCTAGCTCCAAAGTATGTCTTTAAATCCTTTGTTGAAGCTCCACACCAACTAAGATCTTGATCATAAATCTGTCACTAATTAGCACAAGATCATTAGAAAATATAACTACATGAGTTGATCATCATCAAAACTAGAGTGATGGGCCTTTGGGCCAACAATCTCCCCCTTTTTGATGATGACAAAACTCATGAAGTTATATATGCATGGATTAAAGTAAAGCTTCAAAGAAGCTCCCCCTTAACTCATGCATCACAAATAAACAATAGATATTCAATGAAGCACATGAATATGTATGCAAATGATGGAGATAAAACATGCTAAATTCTTATTCTCCTATTCCTATTTGCAAACATATATGCATAAATATAAATTTTACTCCTCCTTAAGCAAGAAAGACAAATACTTCTCCCCCTTAAGTAAGGAAAACATGCATATATCTCAAATACTTCTCCCCTTTTTTGTCAATCATCAACAAAGGGTTCAAAGTAAAAACAAATCATCAAATTTTTCTCCCCCTTTTTGTCATAAACAAATAGATTAATAAGGGGTTAAAACAAATCAATCAATAAAAGGTTATATGCGATATACATTCATGAAGAGGAAGGCGCTAAGTTAACTTCCCTACACATATGCATTACATGAAGAAGAGATGATAAGCCCCAATTCACATAACACATATTATGTAATGCATAAGAGGAGATGTGAAGCTCCCCTACACACGTGTACCGTATAAAGAAGAGTGGTCAAGCTCCTCAATATAAAATACACTCAACATGAATCTACACATAGAAGAGATGTTAAGCTCTCCTTGCATATAGGCAATATAAATCAAAAATTTGAATTTTTCTTATCAAAATAAGAATTTTCTCAAAAAGCAAATCTTGAATTTTGATACCAATTTAAAATCTAATGCATAAGCTTGAAAAATAAGATTTGAATAAAGCTTAGCATTAACAACCTTTGTGCTTTAAAATATATAAGTCAATTTTAGCTCAAGCATAAGACAAATCATATATATGTATGAAGAAATTATATCAATTGAAGGTGATACATACATATATAGGAAAGCAAAAATATGAGTATATATATAAGAGGTCATATTGATACCAATTGAAAATGTCCAATGATACCAATTGAAAATTAAGCTTAAGTGTATACATAATATAATCTATCATATGAAGAATTCGAACTAGTTAAATGAATGTTTGAAAAAAAAGTACGGAATCCTTCAATCAAGGAATAAATCAAAAATGTTTTTCATGAAATATGTATAAATCACATGGCATCATGAAAATGGCAATAAAGCTCAATATTCCTTTAAATCATAAATTTTGAAAGCATGAAAATCATCACAAATTTTTCATTTTAAAATAATTATATTTCAAGGTATATGTATGTTTTGACAACACAAGAAGTATACATACATATCTCTTACACAATTGAGTCCATATATATAGATTTGCATGAAGGGCAAATGACTCAAGAGGTATACATGTATATCTTAAAGTTTGGCAAAATAAACATATACATGAAATGAAAGTACAAGATTATAACACAAATCCAAAATGGGAATACAAGTTTTAAAAATGTATGGATCATCAAAACTAGGCTATACTAGCATACCTAATGAGCACAAATAAGCAATCAAACCCAATCATATATAGATTTATTTGTGGCCCATAATATGTACAAGGATAAATCCTAGTGTTGACAAAACTAACATTTAAACTAATATCCAATTCATGAAGCATCAAATTTTGAGAAAAATAGGATCATGTGTAAATCTCAAAACCATTTGAAGAATAAATAACTAGTATAACTTGTTTTTGGAAAACTAGTTAAAGATCCTTCAAATCCATCAAATCATATGTATTTCATAAAACATAACTAAGTACATAAAGATTTAATCACTCATGGTCTATAAAGCTCAAAATGTTTAATAAATGGAGATGAGTATTAAAAGATCATGTAAATAGCATTTTTATGAAATTGGTCATTTAAGCTTAAAAAGGTCATAAGTCACATTTTTAACAAAAACAAAACATGAAAAATCATTTTTCATTAATACAATAATCTTCATGGTATATGTATGATTTATCTAAAACTAACAATACACATACATATCCCAAATATAAAAGAGTCTATTAAATGTATTTGCAAGAAAGCAAGAGACTCACGGGTATACATGTATATTTATTAGATTTGAATTAATAATACATATACATGAAGTAAATCACTAAAATAGGCAAAAACATGTATAAAAGAGAATCATCAAAACTAGATTATACATATGCATAAAGTGGATACAAGTGAGCATGAAGTTCAATCATATATGAATCAATTGTAATTCACTATTTGTACATGTATAAATGCAAGTTTGACTCATTCTACATCTAAGCATGTAAATACCACATGAAGCACAAATCAATTTAAAACATGAACATGCTATGAATATGACACAAGTAAAAAAAGCATGAACATAAATATAGTAGGAGTTTAGAGATTGTTACCAACTCCAAAGCTCCACACATGGTGGTTGTCCCACCTAAATTCCCTTGATAGCGGTGCTCCAAATATGTGTCCTTTTAGTTCAATTGCACCCACCATCAAGGCACCAAATCTCTCATGTTTTGAGAGTCCCTCACCTACATCAAAAACATGGGGTGGGGGTTTTGGTACCCATATTTTCTTGGGTCCTTTGGGGTTAGCTTTATTGTAAGGAACCCAAAAATTTTTATACTTAGCAAAATTTAAATTATGCTTCTTATCAAAACAAAACTTTGCTAAATGGCCTTTGCGACCACAATGTGTACACCTTAGTATGCTTATGTGTAGGAGTGTGATCATGTTGTGCAACATAAGCAGATGCATGGTTATGATGTGCATGAATGTGTGGAGTTTGTTTCTTTAAAAACATTGACTCCAACCTAAAATGATTAAAAGCACAAGAGTTCAAAGTTGAACTCAAACCATCCATTTTATTTTTCAAATCTTTAATCTCATTAGTGGTGGCATGTAAAGCATGATGAGATAAAGAATCATTTTTCTTTTTCTTTTTAGAAACAAAATCCTTTTCTTTTTCACAAATTTTTCTTTTTAAAGACTTATTTTCTTGAAAAATAACTTCTTTTTGTTTTTCCACCAAATCAATTTTATTTTTCAAAGTATTGTTTCCTTCACATAAATCATTCAATTTAGACATGAGGGAAACATTCTCATTTTTCAAATCTTCTTTTTCTTTTTCTAAGCATGTAATCTTGTTTCTAAATGAATCTTGTTCTATATGCATGAAATCAAATTTCTTTTTCAAATTTTTATTATCTTTCTTAATCATGTCATATTTCTCAAGCAATAATTGGCAAAATGTAGTGAGCTCATCATATGACATAACATTTTCATCCTCATCTACCTCGGATTCGGTAGTTACCTCAAGGGGGTCATCCCCTTGGACCATATAGCACATGTTGGAGGTGTCGCTTCCAACATCCGAATCGCTCCCGGCATAATATAGATCCTTTTCGCCAAGGGAGGTGATGATGTTCCAAGCTACAAAAGCCGAATCAATGTTAGCAACCCTAAATAAGTAATCATCATTTAGGGTACTCTTCAAAGCATTAAGGGCTTTTGCATTAGTCTCAAGATTCTTACCATTTAAAAGATAATCATTAGTGATGGCAAGATATACATGAATGCCTAGGGCCTTGAGGAACATAGACATCTTAACCTTCCAAATTTGGATGTTAAGAATGTCAAAAGTGGGTGGTGACATGAAGTCCATGGTGTGTGTACAAAATATTGTGATTAGCCTAAAATGAGGATCTTTAACTCTTAGGTTGTTAGACCCAAATCAAGAGCACTAGCTCTGATACCAATTGTAAAATCACCTAGAGGGGGGGTGAATAGGTGATGGCTAATCTAATGGTCACTTATGAACAAATAATGCGGAATTAAAACTAAGATGACCAAAATAAAACTTATTACACTAAACACTATGTATAACACAAGAGTGTTGCCGAATTCCCCGTGAAGGGCTCTGGACAAACTCCTCTAGATTCCCCTTGAATGGGTTGAGGTGCCGCGTTAGCTCTCTTAGTTGAATACAAGTGTTAGCAACAAACCCAAGCAAGTATATCAATATGAGCACAATATATCAAGCATGTAAATGATAAAGACAATAATTGAATGCAAGATATAAAAGAGACAAGGAGAGAGAGAAAGAGCAATCGCAAACACAAAGGGTTTGTTTCGAGGTTCAAGCACACTTGCTCTACATCCCCGCCTTCGACACACGAAGGATTTCCACTATGCAAGATCCCAATGGATCTCTCCCCGGTGCCACAACACCTACAAGCCCTCGGACTCCCTAGTCTCGTACACACGCAAGCTCACTAGCTTGCCGAGGCCGCACCTCACACCAAGAGTTCACAACCGAACTCTAAACCACCACGAGCACACTTGCCCGTCTCCTCAAAGTACAAAGAAAATATCTTTGGTGATCACAACACTTTGATCACCTAACAAAAACTCTCACAATACAGTCCTAAGGATAGATAAAGCAATAGATAGCTCAAGTGATTGTGAGAAAAGCAAGGATTGAATCTAAGGTGAAAAACTCAAGAAATCACTTTAAACACTCTTGATAAAAACTTTCCTTTTGATTGGAAATATTTGCTCTCAAATTTTGTGGAGAAAACCCTCTGAAATGAATAAGAGAAACTGGCTCTAAGAGTCTCCAAAATCTTTTGTCAAAACAATGACCAAACCCCCATTTATATAGGCCAGAAAAATATAGCCGTTGGGGTCTGTCAGACCTACCGGTCGTCTGGCCGGTCGACCGCCACCGGTCATAAATCCGACCGTTGGAGCCACGGTCGACCCACCAGGTCGACTGAGCAACTGGAGGAGAGATTAGAACTCTCTGTCGGTCGACCCGTCCGGTCGGTCGAATTTTCCAGAGAGCAGAGCTCTCTGGAGCGGTCGACCGTCCTCCAGTGCACAAAGGCGTGCACGTTTGTGCACGTCGGTCGACCCAACCGGTCGACCGACTTCAGAGTTAGTCGACTATAAAGATAGTAAGTCGACTTGCTGAAGCCTGAAAACAGATTTCTGAGATTTAAAACTAAGTCTTTTGGTTCACATGAAATCCCATAAATACATAGAAATTCTACAAAAATAGTTTTACCAATATACTTTGATAATCAAACATGCTTGCACAAAATCAAGGCATGTTATAAAAGATTTGGACTATGTTTGTAATATGGAAATATTGGCTCAAGATAAAAACTGTTTTTCTAAAACATGTTTTTCCAATAACTTCACAAAATACAAAAAACAAGATATTTAAGTTCATTTTAAAGCATAGTGTGTATGGATATAATCCACTACACAATCATAATGAAATATCTATATTTTTGACATTAAGTACTAAACTTAGTTTTGGTTAAAGATATGTATAATAGAGATACCAAAAACCAAACATGTATTTTTTCAAAAAGAAAATCTTTTCTAAATTGAAAATTCTTTTATGAAAAGACAACTAAATCAAGAGTGTGTGTGTGATATATACTTGAGCAATCCACCAACTATTCTATCCTTTACATTTTATCTAAAAACAAACTAAATCTTATACCTAGACACAAGTCTTCATCTTCTTGAAGTCTTCACTTGAAGGCTTCTCATCTTCTTGACTTGGTCCAAATGCAATCCAACGAGCTCGACTCCTCTTGAGTACTTGATGTGATCTTGATACATAGGCTCGTGAATCAACCGGTGCTAGCTCCAAAGTATGTCTTTAAATCCTTTGTTGAAGCTCCACACCAACTAAGATCTTGATCATAAATCTGACACTAATTAGCACAAGATAATTAGAAAATATGACTACATGAGTTGATCATCATCAAAACTAGAGTGATGGGCCTTTGGGCCAACAAACATGAATGTGAAAACATTAGAAAGGTCCTACAAGGATACATCGCGAACCTTTTTTGATGAATTTGGCTCATTCAAGATCGTCGTGAAGCCGGATTGATTTGCCGAAAGAAGAATGCAGAGATAGTTGAAATTAATTCCACCTGTGAAAAGGGACTCCTTGAGGAGATGAAACAGTCAGACGACTCCAACTTAATGGTCAGAGGTGTAATGTTAACTGATCATGTATAGTGCTTCTTTGATCAGAGGTATAGTGTAAGCGTGATCATGGATAGCACTTGTTATTGATTGGCATCAGGAGCGTGTCACCGTTTGGATTCGCTAGGCGATAAGCTCCACTCGAGTAGACTGCCTCTACTATGAAAGGTTGTCATCATTTGATTGGTGGAATGACATTTTCCAACCCCTTACGCATTTTCAGACGTCATTGACTGTTGTGTCTCGTCGGGGTCTGGTTGTATGTCGCAAGTTATTTGCCAGACCTAGTGCTTATCAGCTATCAAATAGCGGTTGAGATGGTTGTCTCCTCTTCAGAGCTGCTGAGAGGAGTCACTGGTGCAGTGTCATCTGCTACGAGAGACATTGCAAGACTTGCCTTTAGCTTTGGACTGGCTTGAGCCCTATTGCTTTAGCCGTTGATGGGATAGGACCCTGGCTTTTTGAAGTAGAGTTGACTACCTCCATACTCCCTTTCAAGATAGGGGTTAGGCCGTGATCCTTTTATGTTCCGACTTTAGAGTCAAAACACCCTCTTCAATCAGTGCTTGAATTTTATCCTTAAGGACATCGCACCTGCAAGTAGGATGATGAACCATCCTATGGAAACGACAATAGTTGGGATCGTTCATTTGTCCCACTTTGTTTGGATTTCTAGCCTCTGGCAACTTTAGCTTGTTGCCTTTATTGAGCAAGTGGAAAAGTGTCACCACATGCTCATCTTTGAAGGAGTATTGTCTCTGATACTCTAAAGTCCTGATGGATTTACCTTTCTTTGATCGAGTTCCTCCATATACTTCCAATGCTGATGTATCTGGAGATTCAATCATGTCATAGCTTTTGTTGTTGATTTCCCACCTGCTTTTGAGGGTCTTAAACTTTTTAGCTGAATTTTCAACTATCTCGGCTTGTTCAATAAGCTCCTTCTAAGTGTGGGCTTTGACGATGCCCATGCGAACTTTCACTTTGTCAAGAAAGTTATGCCTACACATCTGAAACAACATAGGCAAAGGCATACCTGCAAGGCACATGAGAGAAAGGTTGCGGAATCTCTCTATGTAATCCCGCATAGATTCTCCTCCTTTCTGGACTGCCGAAAGGAGCGTGTCCATCATCTCCTTGGTATCATCATCGTAGAATCGAGAAAGGAATCGGGTTCTCAAGTCGAGCCAGGAATTGATGGAGCTCGTGGGAAACTCCTAAACCAATCAAAGGCTACCCCCTTGAGGGTGCCAATGAACAGTCTGGCCATGATAGCATCATTACCTACTACATTACCAGTTTGCGATCAGAAGTAGTAAATGTGCTGATTTGGCAAGCTCTTGTCATCATACGAGTGCAATATTGGTGGCTTAAACTTTGGCGGATATGGGACTGAATCCCATTCCAAGGGGTAAGGACGGACTGCCCCTACTTTGTTCAGTTCATCCCTTAGGGCCAGGGATGCAATCTGAGCTTGGATGCCTTTGACTACTTTGGCATCAATTGAAGAGCCCTTCTTTGAATGATCGGTCTTGGGAGGTTCATTGTTGTTGTTCTCCTCATTTTCGTGATTACTACCAATTGCGTTATCATTGTTCTGATTTGTTAGAAGCTGAACTAATATTTGCTGGATGTTATCCAAGACTTCTTGATGGGCCTTGGAAGTCTGCTCTTGTGCCTCCATGCGATGACGGAGATCATTATCATTGTTGTTATCAGCCATGTTAGCTGATACGAACCTTGCCTGCACAAAGATGATGGTGGCGGAGGAAGCGTAGCCACTGGCTTCTTCTTCATCATCAGACCATTGGAATTGGTGTCTCAATGGTTCTGGCAACATAGCTTCTAAGGAAGAAGGTTGTCCATAATTAAAGGATATTGCTATCCTAGAATGAGTACCTTGAAAGGCATCGCTTTTGTTCGACCAGAACCTGACCTAAGCTGGGGTTATAGTCGGGCCCTGGAGAACTGAATGAGGGAGTATGAATCCCCTATTTCCTTATTTGAGATCATAGTAGATCCCTTTCTCTTCTTATCATATTGACGGAGGTAGCTGCGAGGTGAGGCACCTTCATTGTCTTCTTCTTTCGAGACTTAGGGTTCTCAGAAGTTTGAACTGACAGTCGGTTGAACACCGATTGCTGGCTTGGAGGAGAAGTTGTGGGGATTGGTCCCAAACAACAGTGGACGGAATGTACCATCACAGGTTGACACCCCGCTTATTCGCACTGAGATGGCAAGATGTGAACTGGCTCTTCAGAGCGGAGTTTCCACTTGTTGCTCAGATAATCCCGTAAGTCTGTGTTACCTGGATCCAATTGATCCAACACGGATACTCGGAGAAGCTAAATGTTAGCATGCTTGTGTTGAGAAACCCTGAGCTTATCTTTCAAAGCTTTCTTTTTTGTGATAGGCGAAGCTAGGATAGTTTCGCCTGAAAGAGCAAGACGAAACTACTGTTTTAGCTCTGCCTTTGAAGGGGAGCTTAGCTATGTTACGCAGAGTTCTTCCTGTGAGTGAGGCTAAAATAGCCTCGCTGTTAGCACTCAGTGGTGCTTCATTTTTAATCTCGCCGCTAAGGTCCTTAGCACTTAGTGCTTTAATTCTAATCTCCCAGCTAAAAACTTTTTTAGCACTTAGTGCTGTCAGTGGGAGCGACGCTGAATCAGCAACGCTATTAGCACACAAAGGTGTTTTAGCCTTAGCCTCGCATGATAGGCAAGGCTAAACTCTGCAAAGAGTTGAATTAGCTTCACATGATGAAGCTGTCTGAGCACTTAGTGCTTTGATTTTGCTACTAGCAGCGAGCGTAGCACTGTCCAACAGTACTGATGATGTAAGCGGGGCTGTAGTAGCTTTGTTGTTAGCACAAAGTGCTTTAGCCCTAGCCTCGCGTGATAGTCAGAGCTTAGCTCTGTGAAAAGCTGAAATAGTCTTGTAGTCAGAGACTGAATTAACTTCGTAGGAAGCTGAATCAAGAGATCTATCACTAACCTCGCATGCGACTACAGCTTTTGTAATCCACATAGCCTTAGCAGAGGCTGTTTTAGATTCACGAGGAACCTTTATAGCTTCGCGCACAGTGTTAACATGCTGGCGTGAGGCTATGTTAGTCTCTGCTGAGACTGTGCTAGACTCGCATAGAGTTTGTTTAGCTTCACCTGAGACTGTAATAGGCTTGCAAAGAGCCTTATTTATCTCAACAGAGACTTGCTTCCAAGAGGTAGCCAGAGGAGTTCTAGCTACGCTGACCTCCATGTGCTTGCGCACATATAGGGGACATTTACTACCCCCAGAAAGAAGTTATTCAAACTTCTCTTGATCAAAGTGAATGACCAATGTCTCAGGAATAGACCCGATGGTCTGATCATCGCATTGCGACACTTGATTCTCAGCAGTGGAGAATACAGTCCCGCCATCTCTTGTTTTCCATTAAAAATGATTAGGAAAAACTTATAAAAAAAAGAATCGAGGAGCGAAATTACAAGTAATCTTTGAAAGAAAGAAAAAGAAAATTACAAGTAGATATCCTTTGAGATTTCTGGGAAAGTGTACTGGTGGTAGTCTGATCAGCGCGACACCACTTTGTCCCGTTGACGATACGAGCGATCGATCTTCGAATTCTATTGCTTGGGAATTTCTTCTCGCCTGGTTCTGGAGATTCCTTGAAAGGGAGGAAAGCCTTAGGGTATTAACACCCTGAATTTATTCTTGTAGGATTAGAGAAGTGATTCTCTGAATTCTTGAAAGCGAGAGAGTAGATCTCTTGTTAGCTTAAGCGTTGAAGCCACCAAAGAAGCCTATGCTCTTCAAAATGCCTCTTGGACTTGAATTTTTTCAAGGCCCAGAGCCTAACCTACTGATGGGCTATTTATAGGCTCATAGGGAGTTAAGATTTCCTTGGTTGTCTCCTCTTAATAAGGGATCATGGGTGTAATTAACTCTCCCAATAGGCAATAACGAGTTATGATTCCCTTGATTGTCTTCTCTTAATGAGGGTCATGGGTGTAACTACCCATTAACTCCCCCACTAGGACAATAGAGAGTTAAGATTCCCTTGATTGTCTCCTCTTAATGAGGGATCATGGGTGTACCTACCCATTAACTCCCCCACTAACTTAGTGGGGCGGTTATTTTCCTCATGCAAAGCTAGCCTCTTCCGGTGAAGCTATCAAGAAAGCTTCAGGTGAAGCTATAATTAACTTCAAGCAAAGCTAGAATTATCTTCAGGCGAAACTATAAGTTAGCTCTCTGTGGATCTATGAAGAGCTTCATGTGAAGCTATCAAGAAAGCTTCAGGCGAAATTAGAATTAGCTTCATGCGAAGCTATCAAGAAAGCTTCAAGTGAAGTTAAAATTAGATTCAGACGGAGCTATAAGTTAACTCTCTGTGGAGCTATGAAGAGCTTCATGCGAAGCTATCAAGAAAGCTTCAGGCGAAACTAGAATTAGCTTCAGGCGAAGCTAGAATTAGCTTCAGACAAAGCTGTAAGTTAGCTCCCTGTGGAGCTATGAAGAGCTTCATACGAAACTATCAAGAAAGTTTCAGGTGAAGCTAGAATTAGTTTCAGATGAAGTTAGAATTAACTTTAGATGAATCTATATGTTAGCTCTCTGTGGAGCTATAAAAAGCTTCATGCGAGGCTAGACAAACTTAGCCTCTCAGGCTAGGCTATCCCCTTAGACTCATGCGAGGCTAAGTGTTGAGCTAACTTAGCAACTTAGGCCTGCTTAGGTCTCTTCAAAGGCAACCTTGACTTACTGTCTACTTCACTAGATCAGTAGAGTCCAAGTCGGTGATTTGTCCCTCGGGGACGGGCAGAAACTGGTCGTCTGCTTGTCTGGGACTTGTCTTTTGTAAAATCGATAAGTTAGACTTCGTTTAGACTGCTAGAAAAGCTGTTTGAGATTTTATTTTTTTTGAGTGTCAACAGTGAGTAGTATGGCAGATATGACGAATCAAGAAGATGTCTATGATCTTTTGCCAATTTCCTAAAAGAATACGATATTGTAGCCTGATACACCATGCTAGGGATGTAGGCTGTCTAAAAATCACTAAAAGACAAGCCATTAAAAGAGCAGATTTTCGAGTTCTAGATGCCCGCGTCTCAACATCAAGGCGCGTGGGCTCGACACCCGCGTCTCAACCTCAAGGCGCGTGGGCTCGACACCCGCGTCTCAACCTTAAGGCGCGAGGGTCCAAAGCCCGCGTCTCAACCTTAAGGCGCGAGGGTCCAAAGCCCGCGTCTCAAACTCAAGGCGCGTGGGCTCGACACCCGCGTCTCAACATCAAGGCGCGAGGGTCCAAAGCCCGCGTCTCAAACTCAAGGCGCGTGGGCTCGACACCCGGTCCCAGCACCAAGGCGCGAGGCTCGACACCCGCGTCCCAGCACCAAGGCGCGAGGCTCGACACCCGCGTCTCAGCACCAAGACGCGAGGCTCGAAACTCGCGCCTCGGTTATAACTGCCCTGGTTATGGGGCCACTCACCGCCCACATAACGGGAAAGTTAGCCCCCCATTGTGGAGTATTTTTAGGGGGCACGTTCGCCCCTGAAACCTCTATAAATAGCCCTGCTTGCTATGGAGAAGGGGCCGGTCGATCAGATCACAAAAAAGGACAGATAGGGAGAGACTACACACAGGTGGATAGGCAGAAACAAGAGAGAGCTCAACTCTTCAGCAAGCTTGCTGCGTACAAGTTGCTCTTTGCCTACCTTCTCTTTGAGAGTTTTGGTAGACAGAGCTGTGCTACTCCTTCTACCATCCGAAGAGAAGATCCCCCGAAGGTCTTGACGGTCACCTGGTCAACGGAGAACAAGATTCACTCTCCACCGCCACTTGAAGAACCCAGCCTTAAACAAAGGGAGGATTCAAGATTCAATATCCTCCCTCCCTTGTAACTGAAAATACCAGTCCATTGTAATTTTTCAATTTGATTCAAGGAAATTTTACTTCGAGCTCGTACCTTTCTTTCCGGCGCGTACAAGAGATGGCGACTCCGCTGGGGATTACATTTGTCACTGATGAGCAAATCGTGGCGCAAGATGACGTCCTTCGTAAGGGGAAGATGGTCGAATCACTTGTCGTTGAATTCGACCAAGCAAAGTACGAAGAGTTTCTCTCTTCCGGCTCCAAGAGCCCAAAGACCCGCGTCTGCCGCAAGGTCTCCACAGGGAGTGGCCCAGAGATTCACTCATTGACTCTCTCTGGCCCAGCTATTGTGGCCAATCGCGTCAAGCATGACACACGCGTCAACGTCTCTCAGGAGACCCGCGTGGTCTCAGGCGCGGCTGCTGAGAAGAAGGTTGTGGCCAAACACGCCCAGCGTGGCACATGCGTCAACGTCTCTCAAGAGACCCGCGTGGCCAAAGGTATCCAGCCTTATCCTCAGCACCAAGACGTCGTTGGTTTCTCTCCACCTCCACGACGCAACTGCAACGCTGAGCGCCGACAGCGAAGGCGTGCGCGACAACTGCAAGTTGGAACAACTAACTGTCAAACTAAGGCGGGCCGCGCAGTTCAAACCAGTGTCTCTGCCGCGCCGCGCCCAGCACGTGAAGTCCGCGTTTGGCGACCCAAACGCGAGACTTCCCAGGTTGGCCCTTCTGAGGCCCTACTCTCCAGACGCCAAAGTGGAACTGGCACGCCTTGTCAAGGACAGGGGGTACACGCCTTTAGGCGTGGGGCCCAGTAGCCCGCTCTCTCTCAAGCGTCCCAGCCTCGACGCGTCGAGCAGCAACGCGACAGTCGCGTCTCCTCTCAGCAGAGACGCCAGACGCGTGTCCTAAGACCGCGACGCGAGAACTGCGTCCTTGAGCTCTGCGTCCAAGCTTCACAGCGCAGGGATGCCTTCCGCCCTCGAAGTCGCGAGGCTAATCTCTTTGATCCTCTTCCTACGGATCTGAGAGATTATCTGACAAGAAGAGAAGTGCTCATCAAGCCACTTCATCATGTTGCTGCCAACGGCTCATCCATATGCTCTCTGAGTGCCGTTGCGGTTCAGGTGTAAACCAGCAGTCTTTAGTCAGACAGCTGACCCTGATTCCCCCGTCAGCTAAAAGGAGGCGCTCCCACAGAAGGAGAACCTTCTTTGACGTTGAGTACCCGGAGCTCACTGCGAATATGACGAGCAGGAGTAGGGAAAACAACCTGCAGTCAGCTCGGATGAGTCTGACTCTGAACCGGAAGGAGTGTATCAACACACTCGCACCCGGACTGGGGTCATTCCCCCAATTGACTATAATGCCCTAGCCCAGGGCATCAAAGTGAATGATTCTCATTCCGCCGTAGCGGAATCGCGGGCTTCAAACTCTTCCGTTGAGAAGGAGGCCTCCGCCTACATGATAGGCACTCCTGAGGAGACGGCTAGACGTTTAGAACAGCAAGCCCAGATCCAGAAGGCACAATTTGATATGATTCTTTCTCAGCAAGAATCTATCGATTCCCTCAAGCAGATGCTTACACAATTGCTCAAAGACAGGAGGAAATCTCCCCCTAAAAAGTCGAAGGGCAAAGGGAAAAAGGGAGAAAGCTTATCTTCCGAACCTTCTGAGGAGAGGCAGCGATCTACTTCTAGTTCGTCTAAATCCTCGTCGCAAGGAAGGGGCGACCAAGACCAGGGAAAGGCTCATGCTAAAAGAATGAGTCAATTGGAGCTACGACTCGAGGCCCTTGCCAATCTCAAAGACCTCCAAGAATCAGGAGTGGTCGGCCCTATCCTGCTGAATGGGACCTGGTTCCATACCCGTCCAAGTTCAAGGCTCTAACCCTTCAAGCATTCGATGGGAAAGGGTCACCTAACCAACACATCTACTACTTTAAATCCCAGACCAGGAATGTAGTAGATAACGATGCTATCCTGGCGCGTTTATTCATTGGCACCCTGAAAGGGCTTGCCTTTGAATGGTTCATGAAGCTCCCAGAAGGCTCCATCAAAAACTAGGGTGATCTGGAGAAGCTTTTCTTAACGCGCTTCTTCGAAGATGACTCGGAAGTCACGATGCCCACCCTTTTGGCTACTAAACAGCGAAAGGGAGAGTCCGTCAAATCTTTCGTGGAAAGATTTCGGAATGTGGCACTCCGGTGTCCAAGCGGCATGACCCAGGTCACCCTGGTGGAAACATGCCGCCACAATCTACAAACCTCACTCCTTGCTCAAATAGGAGATTCTGAAAGCCGCACCTGAAAATAATTGGTCCAACAAGGTGAACAGGCTGAGGAGATTGTCGCCCGCGTCAGAGCGGAAGAAGGTAAGCCCAGGCCGGAAAGGTCAACAAGGCGTGCGCCGGACACATCCCTCCAAACAAAGCGGAAGGATAACTTGGCAACAGAGACCAAGTCTTCCGCCAAACCTCAACTAGTCAAGGCGAGTGGCTCTTCAAGCCAGCCACGCACCAACAAGAAATATTCCTTCAAGGATGAGCATGTCGATTCTCTCTTTAAACTACTCAGCAAGAGCAACCGACTGAAGCTCCCTGAAGTTAGGCGCCCCGAGGAAGTCGGTAAAACCGACAATCCCACCTACTGCTTGTATCACAGGATGCTGGGACATCCCACCAAAAGCTGTTACGTCTTCAAGGACATCCTTCAGGCTCTGATTGACGCGGAAGTGTTAAAGCTCCGACCAGAGCAGAAGAAGGTGACGGCCAACATGACGTCAGTTCTCCAGTTCGGAAGACAACCCCCGACACCATCGGGGGTGATCCCTGTTCCAAAAGGAGAACTAAGAGTGGTCAATACAGACCCTCATCAGCAGCAAGAGAAAGGCTTGGTACCCGTCCCTACATCTCAAGGGGAAATCATGTGGGTCCACCCTGACCTTGTCGATGAACAACAATGGACTACTGTGACCAACAGGAAATCCAAAGGCAAGGCAAAGGCTACCTCCTGCAATGTAGTGTGTGCCTCCTCTCGAGAAGCAGAGGCTGATGTTCCTTCGCTGACCGACTCAGAAGAGAAACAATAGTCTTGGCCACAGAGCCCAACCAATTGGTGGCGGAAACCCGCTCAGGACAGCCGTACTTGAAGCAGTATGGCGAAATGGCGGTAGCCCCTCCACAACCAGCTGTAGAGCTAACCAAGCCCTCCACAAAACAACCTGTGGAGAAACAGAAAGAAACTCGGTTTTCTCGAGTTCTTTTGAAAAGTGTAGCGGAAGGATCTGCGACACCGTACCGCTTTGATGTCCTGGCTCAACTAGCCAACATCCCGGCACGCATTACCTTGGATGAGCTTCTTAGGCTATCAAAGTCGACCAGAGAAGCTCTACAAGAAGCTCCGGCAAATGCTGAGATTTTCATGACCCAGATGCCAAAAGAGGAAGATGTAGAGGATTGCCTCCACACCTCCCCAAATGCTCCCTGCATTACCTTCACGGCAGATGATATGCAGGTTAAAGGAAAGCATGATCGACCCCTGTACTTCACAGGGTATATTGGATCGTCCGAGGTGAATCGCATCCAGGTGGATCCAGGGTCCGCATTGAGCATCATGCCTCGCCGGGTCATGCAACATCTGGGCATTCCTACCCATCGTTTGAGCCCTACCCAGACGACCATTTACGGGTTTAATGCCAATGGCACCAGCCCGATGGAGAAAATCAAGCTCAAGTGCCAGATTGGGAGCCTCAAATCGGAAGTAACATGCTACGTCATCGATGCTGACACTTCCTACAATCTACTGTTGGGACGACCATGGATTCACCGCAACTCCATTGTTCCCTCCACTCCACCAAGTCATGAAATACATTGACGGGAGTGAAAAGGTGCAAACGTTGACTGCCGAAAGGTATCCGTTTAAAGGGGTCAAAATTATTTCACGGATTCCCCCCTATATCAGGATCCTGTGGAGACAAATGAAACCCCGCAACCAGAGGAGCCAGACTCTGGTAATGAGGCTGACACTGAGCCCGAAAAAGAAGAGTGCCTGTGGGAGTTGGAACCACTTGTAAAGAGAATTAATAAGCTCGATGTTGATAATACCACCGATGATGTAGGCGGTTGGTACATTAATGAAGATTTAGATTTCGCGTATTTTTCTGTGTTTGCTTCTGATTCAATACCGTCAGACACTAGCACCGAAGTAGATGATGACCTCTGGTCGGCAATGGATGCTTTGACATCGTTGCATGTACCAGTAAAATCATCCTTCGGGACATACCAAGATAATGGTAATGCGCAAGAATCTATATTTATGCTTCCAGCCAGACTGAAAGGCCGAAAACCAATTCTTTTTGGGCGAATCTCGTCTGAACCAATGCCCCGCGAAGAATCGGAAGGCGAAGAGGAATCCCCTCAGTTCGGTCATTATGAACCAAGAGCACTCAGGATGATGAGGCGTATGGGGTATGACCTAACAAATAGACCCGGTTGAACTTCAGCAAAGGAAGGAGAACGCTACTTCGATCCTTTGTGCCAAAAGGAAAGACCCCCGATTATTATCATCGGACGCGCCGGGGGTTGGGCTATGTATCGACTCCGGTCCCATCAGCTTCTGATTCTCGAGAATCGTCAGGCCACGATTACTCTTCAGGCACATCATCATGGGAATCAGATGTCAGTGTCGGTAATATCTTCGGAGAACTTTCAGTGAACATGGTTTCAACAAGCCACCTAGAAGACGGAGATGAAGAAATGATCCAATCTGATACAGATCCTTGGATTAAACATTTAAATACTCTTTGGGACACCCGCTTTGAACAGCGTGAGCCACCCACAGAAGATAAGGTTGTTCAGATCAATCTAGGAGATGAGGCTAACCCTAAGCCCATCTTCATAAGCGACAGCCTGTCACCGTCGGAGAAAAAGGATCTAATATCTCTTGTTCAAGAGTATATAGACGTCTTCGCCTGGAATTACGAGGACATGCCCGGACTTAATCCTCAAGTGGCCATGCACCGCCTCAACATCAATTCAGACGTTAAGCCTGTCAAACAACAACAGCGATGGTTCTGTCCAAAAATAATGGAGGCAATTCAATCAGAAGTCAGAAAGCTTATCGATTCTGGCTTCATCTGGGAAGAACAACATTCCGACTGGGTCGCCAACATTATCCCAGTAGCCAAGAAAAACGAAAAGATCTGGATCTGCATCGACTTCCGCGATCTAAACGAGGCCTGTCCCAAAGACGAATTCCCATTGCCGATCACAGATGTCATGATTGACAATACCTGTGGATTCGAACGAATGTCCTTCATGGACGGATTCTCAGGATACAATCAAATCAAAATGTATCCTGATGACGAAAAGCACACCTCCTTCAGGACACCTCTAGGGGTATATTGCTACACCGTCATGCCCTTCGGACTGAAGAATGCAGGGGCAACATACCAAAGGGCCATGAATGCCATTTTCCATCAGCAAATGCGCAAAACGGTGGAATGTTATGTTAATGACATTGCGGTAAAAAGCCGCACTAAAGGTAATCACATAGCTGACCTGAAAGTGGTCTTCGACATCATGCGGGCTCATCAATTGAAGATGAACCCCACCAAGTCCTTCCTGGGGGTGGCCAGTGGCAAATTCCTAGGATTTGTCGTAACTTCCACGGGAATCCATTTAGACCCGGAAAAGGTTCGCGCCATCCAAGAGATGCAGCCTCCGAGAAATCTCAAGGAACTCAGAGGGCTGCAAGGACGATTGGCATACATCCGCAGGTTTATCTCAAATCTCTCCGGAAGATGCCAACCCTTCGCTAAATTAATGAAGAAGGGTGTTTCATTCATTTGGGATGACGCTTGCCAACAAGCGTTTGAAAAATCAAGCAATACCTCACCCAACCGCCGGTCCTGGCAGCTCCGTATCCGGAAAGCCTTTCCTGGTATACGTCCGAGCAATGGATCATTCTTTGGGAGCTCTACTAGCTCAGAATGATGATCAAGGACGAGAGCAAGCAATCTACTATCTGAGTAGAACAATGATCGGAGCCGAACATCGGTACAACCCGATCGAGAAGGAATGTTTGGCACTGGTGTTCGCTATTCAGAAAATGCGACACTATTTAATGGGCCAAACTATAAACGTCATATCAAAAGTCAATCCTCTGAGGTTACTCATGACAAAGCCTTCATCATTGAACGGTCGGCTGGCAAAATGGGCCATATTGTTATCCCAATATGAGATGCACTTTTTACCACAAAAGTCCATTAAAGGACAAGCAGTGGCGGACTTCTTAGCTGAACACCCAGATCCGAGGGCAATCAAACTCTACGAGGATCTCCCAGATGAACTCGCTGAAGTCTGCTTGACTCAGACATCGTTTGAAGGTCAAGTGTGACAACTTTTCTTCGACGGTGCATCGAGAACAAGCCCAAAGGGACATATAGTAGCAGGGGTAGGAGTAGTACTCGTCTCCCCACAAAATTATGTGATTCCCCGAGCCATCTCGCTTACTGAGCCTTGCTCCAACAATGTAGCGGAGTACAACGCTCTTTTGATTGGGATGCAGTTCGCCGATGAGATTGGCGTTAACAATCTCGAGGCATACGGTGATTCTAAACTCATCGTCAGCCAGGTTCGCGGAGAATACGAAGTCAGACATGAAGACCTGGTACCCTATCACAATGCAACTATCCGTATGGCCGAGAGGTTCACAAACTTCTACATCGACCATGTACCGCGCAGACAAAATGCGCATGCGGATGCGCTCGCATCCCTCGCTGCCTCTTTAGCTCTTCAATGGAGAAGGTATTTGTCTACAGCCACGACCTGTATTGCCCGAGAATTGCTCCCGAAGACTATCCGGAGTCAAAGGGAAATTGTCAAGGCAAAGAAGCACTGGAAGCGTCGACCGGTCCAGAGCCTAGAGACTGGCGGTTCCCCTACATTGATTATGTCTTATACGGCATCCTGCCTGAAGACGTCAAGGAAGCGGCTGCCATTCGAAGGAAATTCCCCAAATTCTACTACAATGCGATTACGCGAACATTGTATCATCGATCGCATGACGAGATCTTGCTCAGATGCCTCTCACCAAAAGAGGCCCAAGAGGTATTGAAAGAAGCCCACGACGGTATGTGTGGAGCCCATCAACCTGGCCCAAAACTGGCACATCGACTCCAAAGATTGGGTTACTATTGGCCAAAGATGATTGCCGATGCCGTCACCTATGCCAAAAGATGTCACGTTTGCCAAGTACATGGCTATTTCATCCATCAAGCACCAGGGTACCTCCATTCTACGACCTCTACCTGGCCATTTGAAATGTGGGGGATGGATGTGGTTGGTCCTATCAGCCCACCATCATCAAAAGGACATCAGTTCATTCTGGCAATAACCGATTACTTCTCCAAATGGGCTGAAGCTGTTCCTTTGAAGGAGGTAAAATCATCTAACGTGATCAAATTCGTGAAACATCACGTCATTTACCGCTTTGGTGTACCTCGGCGAATTGTCCATGACTATGGACCCCAGTTCATCAGTCAGGCTTTTCAGAGATTCTGCGCTAAGTTTAGAATCCAGAGTGTGTCCTCAACGGCATACTATCCTGCCGCTAACGGCCTCGCAGAAGCTTTCAACAAGACCATTAGCAAGCTTCTCAAAAAATTCGTCTCTAAAAGTCAACGTGACTGGGACGACAAGCTGGGTGAATGTTTATGGGCCTATCGCACAACTGTGCGAACCCCAACTAAAGCTACACCATTTTCTTTGGTATACGGGTGTGAAGCCGTGCTTCCACTGGAAATCCAGATTCCATCTTTGCACGTCGCCTTGACAGCGGAGATGACAACAGAGGAGAAGCATCGACAGTGACTCCAGGAATTGGAGGCCTTAGACGATAAGCATCTGCAAGCCCAACAACAAATCGAGCTTTACCAAGCTCGAATACCAAAGCCTTCAACAAGAAAGTTAAAGTGCGAACTTTCAAGAAAGGCGATCTTGTCTTAGCCGTCAGAAGACCCATGGTGATGACGCACAAGACAAAAGGAAAATTCCAGCCCAAGTGGGAAGGACCATTTGTAGTAGAGTCAGTCTACTCAAATGGATCGTATCGCCTCATAACCTCGAATGGCGATACACTCATGATGCCTATCAATGGCAGATTCCTGAAGAAGTACTATCCTTAGATAGTACTCCTCCGCTGATCAAGTTAAAAGTACACCTCTGATCAAAGCAAGAGAAGTTTCTTCATTAACATCCGACGCCTCCGACAGCTAAGGATAGAGGAAAATGTTGGCTTCTAAGTCCAACATAAGTCTTCGATAACTCATCATGCTGAGGGGAATAGCATGGCTAGCCCAACTCAAACGGTAGTTGGTAAAGGCACCTCAAATCCGTTGATAGCTGAGGGTTTGCTAAAAATCCTAAGTGGGCTTGGCTCCACTCTTTCCTCCAAAATTCCTTACCAATTCTCATCCATAGAATGGTAGGTCTACAAAATACAATCATTACCAAGTTAACACTATACCTCTGGTAATGGAAATTTTCAATACTCTTTGTCGAGTACAAACTTTGCTTGTCAACTCTACATAGAGTAGCAAACTTTCAAAATTGCTAAGTTAACACTATACCTCTGGCACTTCAAAATTTCACCTGTCAATTCTCATCAATAGAATGACGGGTCCACAAATTACTCATACCATGAGTCAACTCTTGTCAAGTTAATATCACACCTCTGATAAATTACTGTTTAAGTTAACATTATACCTCTAAACAGTACACCAAGCTTCTGTCAAGTTAATATTACACCTCTGACAGTCACTTTCCTTCAAACTTCCGTATTGAAGCTGAAACGAATGATGCTAAGTTAACACTACACCTCTAGCATCTAAGTCATTGCTAAGTTCAACAATACACCTATGGCCATGACTTTTCCTCGACTTCCTTATCCAAGACGAGATGACCAATGACAAGTTCAACACTATACCTCTAGCATTACCCTCACCGTCAAGTTAAACATCACACCTATGACAGTGACATTTTCAGTTTTCTCAAATAAAACTGAAATACTTCTGAGTTAAGTTAATATCACACCCTGACTCACATCCTTGTCAAGTTAACATTACACTTCTGACAAGACTACTTTCAACCCGTTAAGTTAATATCACACCTCTAACGGTAAAAACTTTCTTAGATTCCTTCCGAATCTAGATTCACTTGCTATTCTCTTCAACAGAATAACAAGTCTACCTAAAAACATTGTTAGGTTAATACTACACCATTAACAGTGTTTCCATCAACCCCCCAGCTGAACTTAATCAAGTTGATCCCAAACCCTTGATAAAAAGTTCACCTTCCCTGGGGGTACATGTTCCACCTGTCACTTTCTAAAGTGGCAGGTCCACCAAAAATTATTTCATCTCTGTCAAGTTAATATTACACCTCTGACAGTATTGTGAAAGTTCCTGAAACAGGATCTTTCCCTACAAAATTTGACTTCTTAAGATTACCATCATAATTTTGACAAAGTCAAAGAGTCTTTACTTCTATGCGTCTAACTGAAGATAAAAAGTTCAAGACAATAGAAGAGGAAAACAGAAAGTGTCACTTTTATTTATATCCAGGCATATGAAAGTGATACAAAACGCTCTCTTATACAATAAGATTGAGTGTTACATGGGTGTTACAATAAAGGAGTACAAAGAAGTCCCTCTCTCTCTCAGAGGTCGCACTCACTCCTTAAAGCTGCGTATAATTCCAAGTACAGGATGTTCGGAAGCGCGCCAAAGATAGATGAACACTGTAACGACGATCGGATGCTGATTGCAAGAGCAATGGTGTTCTTGAGATCGAACGGTAGCCTTGAGGTCCGGTGGCAGCAGAATCTTCTGATCCCACCTGACCATCCGAAGCTGGGTTATGATCCATCGGACACCTCCATCCGTAGTGGCGGGATACGATCCTTCATTGATAAACATCTCTTCCACCAGAAGGTCGATGTCACTTCTGGGGTGAGAGAGAAAGGTTTGGAGACCTCACAAAGGATGCTACCCACCACTATGTCCACCGCAACCCCCGCCGCCATACTCACTCTGACCATGCCATACCAACAAGCTTGACTGGTGCATCGCGTTCAAAGAGATCTTGGCGAGGGTTAAGTCCCCGTCAGGGACCGTAATTTATTCCCTTGTGGACGACGGGGACCATAATTTATTCCCTTATGGATGAACATCGAACAAGTTCGCCGGCCGAAATATTCTCCTAGGAGCCCAGCGAACATGAAAAAGAATGATCGAGCCTACCTGCAAGAAGTAAACAAAAGGAATTAGAAGATCTGAAGCTTAGTGCACTTCGAAAAATCTAAGTAACAGACGCAGCTATTTCCGAGGACTTCAGACGCAGGAATGAGCCCGCACAGTGAGCCGAAACTTCTGCGGTGGCAGAAACAGACGCGATTTAAAACTGTGATACACACAGGGTTCAAACGCAGTCTAATTTTTGCATCTGCGTCTAACACACCAGGCGCGAAAAGACTCAGACGCCAAAAAATTGCCATCTCCCTGTTGAAAGAACAGGAGTTGCAAGATTCGGGTCTGAAACCTTCAGCCCGAGTTGAAATTCGTCCAAGTCAGTGGCCTTAAGACGCGAGCTCTATATGAAAAGCCAGCGCCAAGTGCCAAAGACCTCTATACTCGCGTCCAGAGAAGTTTAAGTCGATGGCGCAAATTCCAGAAAAGGAATGCACCAACTAAGACTTCATGAGAATATCCAGATGATGATATCTCTTTAAGAGATGCCAAAGTGCAAACCTGGGTGGACTAAAAATATCATGGCAAGTCGGGACGGCATACTCGCAGAGGCCTCTATCAAGAGTTGAACTCTCTGCATCAGAACGTGGACATGAAAGATGATCAAAGAGACGCTTTCTGTTATTTGACAGTGGTAATCTCCTGAAGAGACCAAACAGAAGCATGAAAGCTCTGGGTCATCTTCATCCACAGAGTCATCTTCATCCATGGAGACAGAACCCCTGTTAGAAACTCTGAAGAAGGCGGAAGTTCTCAGAGCAATCGCTCTTAAAATAAAACAGTCTAAGTTTGGATTGTTAAAGGGGAGAGGGTGAGCCCTATTTATGGGCAGCCCGTGATAACCGTCATTAATGGTTCATTAATCAGAACCGTCGACCTTAATGACCGCACGACTGTCAAAGTCCAATGGGAGGCTGACGCGTGGAGCGTTGCTTCGGGAAGCGTCGAAGACGCTGGTCTCCAACCGCAGGCGCCGGTTTTGCATTAAAAGGCATTAACGCCTAAGTCCAATAAAGAACCGACGCGTGGACAATCGCTCCGGGAAACGCCGAATGGTGCGAGTCCCCAATCGTCAACGACGATTTGACGTTTAAAGATCTGATAAGATCTTGAGGACAGGCTGCATGTAACGCCTGGGAAGTTGCACCAAAACGCAGGCATGAGAACCGCGTCCAGGAATCCGCGTTCCTTTGCAGATTCAATGGCATCCACCGGCGTTCCAGGGAACTATCCGCGTGACTCAAAGTTGCGTCCCTCCAGCAAACGGGACCCATTCTGGGGGTCCCAGTGGGAAAGCGCACAAAGTTGCGTCCCGAGGCTTACATCTCCAGCAGAGGAAGCTTGTTACATTCACAAGTGTCTTGGAGCCGCGTCTACATGGCTGATGGGTTTTGCACCTAGTCAAAGACTCAGCGTTGCATCCTTGTCTGCGTCAACTTTAAGGGGCGTAAGACCACATTCTTAATGTGTCCTGAATTCTGCGTCTGGATAAAGTTAAGGACTGCGGCTAGTCAATCACGCCCAAAGCTGCGTCCGCTTGAACCGCGCTTTCAGTATCGCGTTCCTCAGAGTCGCGTCTCTCTCTATGAATCGACACCGCGTTTCATCAAAGGAAGACGCGCGTTTCATCAAAGGAACTTAGTTCTACCTAAGTTCAGACGCCGCGGAAGACGCCGCGTTTCATCAAAGGAACTTAGTTCTACCTAAGTTCAGACGCCGCGGAAGACGCCGCGTTCCATCAAAGGAACTTAGTTCTACCTAAGTTCAGACGCCGCGTTTCATCAAAGGAACTTAGTTCTACCTAAGTTCAGACGCCGTGTTTCATCAAAGGAACTTAGCTCCACCTAAGTTCAGACGCCGCGTTTTCATCAAAAGAACTTAGTTCTACCTAAGTTCAAACGTCGCGTTCCATTAAGAGAACTTAGTTCTGTCTAAGTTTAGTACTCACAGTCAGTCAATCAAAGACTGTGATCAAGAAGTCGAATCCATCTACAGCAAGGCAATGAAGGTGGAACAAGAAATTCAAAGACTTTTATTATATCAAAAATGATAAAAGTAAATACAAACACTCTTGGTAAACAGAGTGTCCTTTTCTTTATAAAAAAAAAAGAAGGCTAAAAGTCCTGGTTCGCCAAGGAATGGATTTGCTCTCTAAGGCGATGTATCTCATGTTGACGTGCCTTCTCAGCCTCCATGAGAGCTTGGGCCCGCAGATCCGCCTCAGATAAAAATCCCTGCGCTTGTACTCGGAGGGATTCCAGCTCGGATGAACGAACAGAGAGGTTTGCTTCAACTTGCGCCTTGGCAGCCTCTAACTCCGCTAGCCTCTTTTCAGAGGTAGCAAGCTTCTGTTCGTTAAGAGCAATCACGGCCTCAGCCCTGGCTATGGCAGCCTGAGAGTCAAGAATAGCCTGTTTTGCAGCCTGTATGATCATCTCGGATTCCTTGGACTCGATCGCTAGCCTTTGATGATCAGCCTGGAAACTTTCGAGAAGACGGGTGTTATCGGTTATCTTCTCCTCCACCTCTCTTCGCTCCTGCTCTTGAGCAGCAAGGAGCCTATTCAGAGTTTCCTGGGCTTCGTGGATGAGCCGGCATTCTCCAGGGATCGAAGCTCTCTCAGGTTTTGTCCCAGCTGCTCCACCACCAGCAGACACGCCTGGGCTAGCGAAGGGCCTCCGGCCAACTTGATGTTCTCGACCAGGTTTTCGAGAAACGTCTGGGCGAATTCAAAGGAGCTACCCCCAGACAGGATGAAATCGATGCATGATCGCATCGAGGTAAAGAACTGCTGCACCGTCTGGCGTGTCAGAAACTCCATGGTATCATCACCCGAGGTGCTCCCCTATCCCCTTTCTATCACGGGGTGAGGGATGTAAGCCGGCTCTTCTGGTACAAGAGTCGGGCTGACCACGGGTACGGCAGGAGCAAGAGTAGCCACTGGCGCTTCTGGGGGTGCTACCTCCGTAGAAACCTCCATAACTGATGACAGGACAGTAAGCTCGACCTCCTCAGGATCCTTGGCCGAGGTTTGAGCTGTGCGGCCTCCCGGGTAGGTACTGACCGCCAAGTCTCCTACCTGGGCTTCCTCAGTGCCCTCTGCAAACCACAAGAATATCAGCCATGACAGTAAAGGAAAAATATTTAAAATACCAACATTGCCTTACCTGGCTGGAGATCCAAAGATGGCAAGTTCTTGGTGAATCCTGCAGGGTGGAGGTCTCCCCGACCTCGATGATTGCCCTCTCTTGAGGCACCCCGGTACTAGGAGACTCAACTCTCTCCTGCTGGGCCAGCTCTTGTATCATCTCCTCGATCTGGGAGGAGGCAGCGGCCTCACTAACCATGACCAGCCCTACAATACGAGGCCAAATGAAAAAGAAAACGTCAAAATCTTTCTCCTAGTTAAAAGGATGAGTTAGGCGAGTAGTGTACCTTCAGCAGCTTCAGCAGGAATAACTGCCGCCAGTGGTGATGCCGTCAACGGCTCGCACCCATGTATTTCCTCCTCCGAGATGTGTGAGAATTTACTCGGATCAGGAGGAGCGGGTTCGTCGCCAAAGTCGACCTCATCCTCAAAATCGCTTTCCTCTTCAGATAAGGAAGACGACAGTTCGACATGAGAAACCTCGGCAAGCGGGGCTTTGCCACCAATTACCCCAGTGGTAGGGCTGGGGTCAACTGTCTGAGGACTGGAGATGAATACACTAGGAGACCCAGGCTGCTGTACCTCATCTCTCCTCTCGTGAGCTGAGGAAGACTCGGGCTGAGTTGAGACTCCTGGAATCTCAACATCACTCATTATGTCGACCTCCGGCTGCTGTACCTCATCTCTCCTCTCGTGAGCTGAGGAAGACCCAGGCTGAGTTGAGACTCCTGGAATCTCAACATCACTCATTATGTCGACCTCCGGCTGCTGTACCTCATCTCTCCTCTCGTGAGCTGAGGAAGACCCAGGCTGAGCTGAGACCCCCGGAATCTCAACATCACCTCCGCTCATTATGTCGACTTCGAACTGCTCGGCCTCGTCAGCTGCGGTGGGTTCGTCAGTGGCAGCAGGTTCGCCGGCAAGCTTCCCTTCCTCTGAAATCACGGGGCCCCTGGTACGCAATCCCCGGATACGAACTAAGGGGACGTTATCCTCATCTTCCTCTTCTTCCCGCTGTCCCTCAACACCAGAAGGGATCGCCTCGGACGAGGAAACATCAGCCGTCAAGTCTCTCCGAACCTTCTTTGGGGCAGGCTCAACGGTGGAGGTAGAGCCCTGAGGACGCTTACGCACCGCCTGTCGAGCCTTTGCTGCTCGCGGCTCCTCCCTTGACCCCCTTCTGACCTCCCTCAGAGCCTTCAGATACTGCTCGACGCCTCGCGATCGTTTATTAGACCCCGACCTTGCTTCGTAAGCTGCATTGATACTCTCAATGCATGAATACTCTGGAACAAAATCTGGTGTTTGGTTGGCCTGGAAGTACCAGGTACAGAAGCTGAAGCTTGTACGGCCCTTTGGCCCTTTGATAGGCAGACAAAAAGTTGCTTCCGTCCCTCCGGCCACGCTATAATACCAAGCCCGAGCACCTTCGAACAAGTTCCCACTGAAGGCGAGTCGAGTATTGGGGTTGCCGACATAGAGTTGATCATAGCCGAACTGTCAGGCGAAGCGATTCGGCATATACGGCTCGATCGTGCAAGAATTCCCTTGCCGGAAAAGCACATACCCGGGTCGAATGTTGACCAACCACCAGAAAACTCCCGTTGACAGCCTCGTGAAGTCATCTTGGCTTGCGGAGTCAGTAAATTGTTCCCCGAAAGATGCGCCAGGAATCTCGGGGAAGCAGCGATTAAGCTGGTAGTTCGAAGCAGACAGAATGCACTTTCGAACGTAATACATGTAAGTATTACACCAGTTTGAACCCTCCAACCGTTGTACGAAAGGGGTAAACCCCTCACACCAAGACACCGGCGTCATCAGAGAGGGACAGTGCATAACGTACCAAGCCATTAGGTACGTGTAAGGAAGCTCAACCCGAGGGTTGGGGCGCTTTATCGTCGGCCTCCCCTCCGAGTCAACAGTCGCCTTGCCATGGGAGTCGACAGCCTTCCCTGCCTCGCACAGATTCTGGGTTAACGTCCGCAACCCGCTCTGAATACTAGCCGCCATGGCCGGGAGAAGGGCTATGGGCCTGCCATAAGCCAGGAGCACCGCCGGGTACACTACGTCGGCAACAATGACTTCATGTGGCAGCGTGGGCACCACACAGCGCTTCAACCACAGCATTAAGAAGCCCGCCAACAGTGCTCGATCGGAGATAGGGATCCGGGCTTGATGATGGAAGCTTTCAAAAACCATGTCAGGCTCGAAAACATCCTCATTCGACTCCGTGGTGTAGGAGTCTACAGAAGCCTTGATCCTGTCGGCAATCTCCTCGTCGGAGCTGGGAGCCAGTCGGGTCACCGGACGGTCTTTCTGGTTGACGCCATTGAACAAGTAGCTTGCCCAAGACAGCTGCTTGACTCCCCCCGCCCTCCAAGAGGTTATCTGGCCGCAAATGTGGAAGTGACATAACACCTCCCAATAAGTCTCGTACACTCGAGGAGACTCTTTCTTCATAAGGTGAAGCTCCTCAGTGGTTGGGACGTATTCCTCATAGGGAGAGTCCCCCATTACCAGCCCCGAGACCTCGTACAACTCGTGCAGGGCCAGACCCATCTCTCCGACCGGAGTGAAGAATGTCCCCGTCAGAGGATTGTAACGCTCCAGGATCCCGAAGAGGTTTTGAGAACTCGGTGGGATACCATACTGTACGGCCCTGACTACTTGGTACAATTCCGCTTGCTCCAACAAGCCCCTAAGGTCGGCTAGGACGAAACCCACCATCCTGCCCCACCAATACTTCTCAGTGGAATGGATCCACCCGGGCGAGCGGAACTCGACCGGAAAATCACCCCCACTTTCATGAATGCGTTGAGGAAAGTGGTGCCAAGTTTTGGTGTCTCTCCAACTGGGTGATCAGCCCTGAGCATTCCTGGAAACAGACCGAGAACCTCCCTATCATGACTATCATGGCGATATACCTTTTTGGAGCCTAGGTCGCCGAGAGTAACCTCAGGGACAAATCGGAAAAGTTCCCATTTCATTTTCCGAGGGACGAACATGTGTTGAAGATAAGATAGCGGGTACATCCTCTCCATGTTTGGAAGAAAGAATCTTATATCCCCTATCTGACGGAGCCATTTATAATCTCCGTCATACAAAGAATAGCCGCCCTCGCTAATATGGTCTCCAAAGAAGAAGGCAGGCTTCTCCAGTGGAACGCGAGCATCCGTTGTGAATGCTGCGTCAGTCATAAGCTCCCGAAAGGTTGCCATGTCAACATTGGAGAGCCTTTTCTTGCGCTCCTGCGACCTGTCAGCAGTCACAGGTACAGTCCTTTGCAGCACAAAGGTCAAATCACGGTCAGCACCACCTACGTGCCCGAAGTGGCGCCTCTTGGAGAGTGGGGCGGAAGAGTGTCGCACTGCAGAAGAAAAGGACACTTAATCAGACATCTGATCAGAAACCCAGAAAAAAAAATGTTAAGTATCTATAGTTCAGACGCAGAAAAGATACTGGACGCAGAAATTGTCAAAATCCGCGTCCAGACTTGAAAATCCGCGTCCAGACTTGAAAATCTGCGTCCAGACGCAGAAGAGATACTGGATGCAGAAATTGTCAAAATCCGCGTCCAGACCAGAAAATCCACATCCAGACCTAAGGACTGTAAGGCCAGCAAGGACCCCGCGTTTTGAAAATCCAAGACTTATGAGAGATTTCTAAGTACTTGGGCTTAGGTGCAAATTCATAAAAAACCAGCACCTGATGTCACAGAACGCAAGGATCAAGTCCGCGTCTGAACCCTTCACAATTATAAATATTCTAAGTGAAGAATCCGAAATGCAGGGCTCACTGGCGCCCTATATTCAATAAACAAGTGCATCCCCAAGCGGATAAAAGCGGTAGGGTCATCAAACCCGCGCCTTGTTCATCAACTCAAAGACCGCGTCTGAGAATCAAACATGGTTTCTATTCTGTGTTGATGGTTCTCCTTTAAAAGAGGGATTTTTTTTAAGGATTCCATGAACTTCCATTAATGGCGAAGTTTAAGCCTAATGGCATTATACCTGAGATAAGGGCTTCCTGCGCGGAGGAACCGCCCCTCTGGGTCTCAGCGACGGCCGCTTTTGAAGACGAAGCGATTTGCTTGGCCTTGGGTGCCATTGGTGATCAAGAATCCGATGATGGAGAAACGAAAAGAGATGAACAGAGGAGGATCCTTTTCTCAAAAACCCTAACAGATGCGCTCGAGACGAAAAGAGATATCTCTCTGACTGTTGCCATTTATAGGCGCAAAGATTCGCAAAGATACGCGACGCGTGGCTCGATTGGTTCGGCATCGAGTCATCGCTTGACGCGTGGACAGCTCATTTAATGTACCGGAAAGTTCGCGCGCCAAAAAGAGATGTCCCGTTGGTTCCCCAGGACAAGTGGCAGTGCACTCATGATATGGCACGGATTCGCACCCAACAACCGCGCCTCTTTGATGGACGTGCCCCGTCAGCACGGCCATAGTTGCGTCCAGAAAATCGCGTCTGTACTCCAAAGAGACGCGTCTCTCCGAAGTTCGCGTCCTTCCAATCTTGCCTAGCATCGCGTCTGCCTGATGAAATATCAGTCGCATTTCCATTTCCAAAAGACGCACCCCATGAAAGTCGCGTCTTTAAAGCAGTACCATCTCTGCTCTTCAAAAAAGAACTGGCGTTCAATCCTTGCTTCTGCAAATCAGTTCAACAGTACACTGGCACAAGCAGACGACCATCCACTCCTGGCTTAAAGTGCACCCACGACAGACTTAAAGCAATCGGGGGGTTTAGACTGTGTATCTAGACACTCAACACGATCGGCCCTGGTGGCTTCAAAGAGTTCCACAGTACACTCACGAAGACCATACTCCAGATAAGATCAAACCCGGAGCATTAACATTCCAGTCATAAAGGTGAACTCAGCTAGAGTCCAAAGTATTTCGAAATCTGTCCCAGTTAACCGCGGAATGTCAAAAGCTTTGGAAGGGGTTCTGTAGGCTGTCTAAAAATCACTAAAAGACAAGCCATTAAAAGAGCAGATTTTCGAGTTCTAGACGCCCGCGTCTCAACATCAAGGCGCGTGGGCTCGACACCCGCGTCTCAACCTCAAGGCGCATGGGCTCGACACCCGCGTCTCAACCTTAAGGCGCGAGGGTCCAAAGCCCGCGTCTCAACCTTAAGGCGCGAGGGTCCAAAGCCCGCGTCTCAAACTCAAGGCGCGTGGGCTCGACACCCACGTCTCAACATCAAGGCGCGAGGGTCCAAAGCCCGCGTCTCAAACTCAAGGCGCGTGGGCTCGACACCCGCGTCCCAGCACCAAGGCGCGAGGCTCGACACCCGCGTCCCAGCACCAAGGCGCGAGGCTCGATACCCGCGTCTCAGCACCAAGGCGCGAGGCTCGACACCCGCGTCTCAGCACCAAGGCGCAAGGGTCGAAACCCGCGCCTCGGTTATAACTGCCCTGGTTATGGGGCCACTCACCGCCCACATAACGAGGAAGTTAGCCCCCCATTGTGGAGTGTTTTTAGGGGGCACGTTCGCCCCTGAAACCTCTATAAATAGCCCTGCTTGCTATGGAGAGGGGCCGGTCGATCAGATCACAAAAAAGGACAGATAGGGAGAGACTACACACAGGCGGATAGGCAGAAACAAGAGAGAGCTCAACTCTTCAGCAAGCTTGCTGCGTACAAGTTGCTCTTTGCCTACCTTCTCTTTGAGAGTTTTGGTAGACAGAGCTATGCTACTCCTTCTACCATCCGAAGAGAAGATCCCCCGAAGGTCTTGACGGTCACCTGGTCAACAGAGAACAAGATTCACTCTCCACCGCCACTTGAAGAACCCAGCCTTAAACAAAGGGAGGATTCAAGATTCAATATCCTCCCTCCCTTGTAACTGGAAATACCAGTCCGTTGTAATTTCTCAATTTGATTCAAGGAAATTTTACTTCGAGCTCGTACCTTTCTTTCCGGCACGTACAAGGGACACCTCATAAAAAAAATGGTATTGTTGAGAGATGAAATCACACACTAAAAGACATGATTAAGAGTATGATAGCTCACACTATTCTACCAGAGTCATTATTCAGTAAAGCCTTAAAGAGGTTGTCTACCTCCTTAATAAAGTACATAGCAAAATAGTAACTGAAATCACATATGGGTTTTGAACTGGGAAATCTTCCAGCATTAGGCATCTACATGTTTGGGGTTATCCAGCAGAAGCTCGACCATATATATCATATGAGAAGAAGCTGGACTCAAGGATATCTAGCTGTTTATTCATAGCTATTCTGATAGGTCTAGAGGCTTTAGGCTTTATTGTCCTTCTAATAAGAACATAATAGAGACGGATAATGCTAAATTTTTGAGGTTATTCAGAACAATGAGAGCCAACTATATAAGGATTTCACATTTGAGGAAGAGCATATTGTTATACCCATGACAACTGTTTTCCATTGATTTGCAAAAGGGAAAAACTTACAAAAAAGAAGAGTTGAGGAGCTAAATTACAAGTAAAAGATTACAAGTAGATCTCCTCTGAGATTTTGGAGAAGTGTGCCGATAGGAGTCTGGTCAGCGCGCTACCACTTTGTCCCTTTGACGATGCGAGCGATGAGATCCCTTCTCGCCTTGTTTGGGGAATCAGAGAACAGAAGGTTGGTAGAACCCTCTTGTTACTTCTCAAAATCGCCTTCGCTTAGGAATTTCTTCTCGCCTGGTTCTGGAGGTTCCTCGAGAAGAAGATATTAGGGTATCAGCACCCTGATTAGAGAAGTGATTCTCTAAAAGTCTCTAAATTCAAGAGAATAGATCTCTATTTGTACGCGCGGTGCGTCCTCTCGAGAAGTCGTGAAGAAGTCCTTGCGTGTGTGGGAACTCTTCGTGCGCACGCTCTATCCTGCCTGTCTGCCGAGATCTTCTCTCCTTGTGCCCCTGGTGGGCTATTTATAGAGAGAGCAGGGGTATAATTGTCCCTTAAAAATATAAAAATAGATTGAATCAAATCTGTTTAAATCTAGAAAGTAGCCTTACTGTGAGGTTAGGATTAGCTTCTGCGAAGCTAGAAGTAGCAGGTCGGTTGATCCTCTTGATCTGTTTTGATCCTTTCCATATAGTTGAAAGATTTCCCCTGATCCTCTTACTCATTTTAGAAGAGTCAAGAGATTATGGCAATCAACTGTCAAATTTGATCTCAGATTTGATCTTGATTAGATTTGGTCTTGATTCGATCAGATTTGATCTCATCCTGAGATTTAAATGGTCAATAGGTTGACCATAGCAGACCTGCAACGGCGCTTCCCGCATTGAGCTCACAGCGGAGCTGGATGGCGCATGTGGCAAAGTCGGAGGATAGCCCTTCAACGGAGCTAGATATCATCTATGGCGAAGCTACCGTACATCCTTGTGTGAAGTGGCGTGTGGCTTCAAGCGAAGTTAACTCTCTGCAGAGTTAACTTGAGCAGTTCAGGCGAAGCTATAAGTTAGCTTCCTGGCGGAGCTGTGAATGGCTTCAAGGCGAAGTTAGGTGATCTTAGCATCTAAGGCGAGGCTATCCCTTTGGGGCTCATGCGATGCTAAGTGCTAGCATCTTAGACCTGCTGAGGTCTGTTTAGAGACAATCTGGGCTTAGAGTCCAAGTTGTTTCTCTGTCCCTCGGAGATGGGTGAAAACTGGTCGTCAGCTTATCTGTCACTTGTCTTTTGTAAATGTCAACAAGTACAGAACTAGTCGTCAACTTGTCTATCTCTTGTCTTTTGTAAATGTCAACAAGTTCAGATAATGTTCAGACCAATCAGCCTATCTTTCACTTATCTTTTGTAGATGTCAACAAGTTTAGATATAGTTCAGGCCAGTCAGAATCTTGTCTTTTTTAAAGTGTCAACAACAACTATTTCAAATGATGAAGTAGTTGTTCCACTTCAGAATGAAAATACAGTTGTACCCATACAAGATACAGATATAGTTCATTCTGAAGTAGATCCTGCTGATAATCCAGAACTTAAAAATTCTCAACTACAAATGCCTAAGAGATCAACTAGAGAGAGGAGATTAGCCATTGCAAATGACTATATAGTTTATCTCTAAGAGCATGAGTTTGACATAGGGTTAGAGGATGACCCCACATCTTTCAATGAGGCCAAACTCAGCATTCACTCCACTATATAGTCAAATGCCATGAAAGATAAGTTAAAATCCATGAAGGACAACGATGCTTGGGATTTAGTCGAATTGTCTAAAGGAAAGATACCAATTGGTTATAAATGGGTGTTCAAACCAAGCAGAATTCGAAAGGCAATATCGAAAGGTATAAAGCACGTCTTGTCGCAAAAGGATTCACTCAAACAGAGGGCATTGACTATAAGGAGACTTTCTACCTATTTTTTTCATGAAGGATTCTTTTAGAATTATCATGGCACTAGTGGCCTACTTCGATCTGGAGTTACACCAAATGGATATTAAGACTATTTTCCTTAATGGTGTCATTGAGAAAGAAATTTATATGGTGCAACCAAATAATTTTGATGCCAAAGGTTTATAATATTAGTCTGCAAATTAAAGAAATCCATTTATGGTCCAAAGCAAGTATCCCATCAATAGTATTTGAAATTTGATCAAGTAATAACCGATTTTGGTTTTAAGGAGAATATAGATGATCAATGCATTTACCATAAATTTAAAGGGAGTAAAGTTATATTTCTTGTGCTATATGTGGATGACATTCTTCTAGTAAGTAACGATATGGATTTTCTACTTGAGACTAAAAGTTTTCTCTTACATAATTTTGAGATAAAAAGTCTTGGAGACACTTCTTTTGTGATAGGCATCCAGATTCAACGTGACATGACACGTGGAATATTAGGTTTATCACAAAAAGCCTATATCGAAAAGGTGTTAGATATATATGGTATGAAGTATTACTTCCTGATGATACACTTGTCATTAAGGGAGATAAGTTGAGTCTACTCTAATGTCCCAAGAATGATCTACAAAAAGAGCAAATGAAAGACATACATATGCATCGGCAGTTGGAAGTCTGATACATGTTGAAGTTTGTACCCGTCCAGGCATAGCATATACCATTGAAAAACTTGGAAGATACTTGATCAATTCTGGAATTGATCACTAGAAGATTGCCAAGAAAGTAATACGATATATGCAGAAGATTACATGAAATATGATCAGTTACAGCTGATCGAATACACAAATTCAGATTATACTGGATGTATCGACAATAGGAAGTCCACTTCAGGTTATATTTTATAGATTGTAAGAAGATGATGAATCTAGCCGAGAGGCTATTACAGCTACACTGTGACACTAAGAATTATAGAGCTCTACTGCAATAGTGACAAGAGTTCAGCAAAGTCGAAGCATGTCGACATCAAGTTTTTTGTCATCAATAATAAAGTTTGAAATCACATTGTGTCTATTGATAGTGTTAGTACTATTCCTAACATTACAGATCCACTCATTAAAAAACTTTTATTTAAAGTCTTCTTAGAGCATATTGCTCATATGAGGATGATTAGTCATGATGATATCCTGATTTAGTGGGGGATAATTTCATGTAACAGACATTTTTTCTAAGAGCACTTTATATATATTTGTTGATTTTGATAAATAAAGTTATAACTGCTTTTTTTAAAGTCTACCTTTACGCATTTGAGTTTGTTGAATTAGCAATTAGACTCGTTGGAGTCATAAGGTTAGACTCGTTGGAGTCATAAAGTAAAAACTAGTTAGAATTGTATCTTATTTGATCAGAGAATATTTTCATGCCACACGTCTACATTTGATTTATGTCGTTAATGGTTCTGAAACTTGTGATGTGAAAGGTCCTACCTCATTGTACCAGAAGGTAACGACCGTCATGTTCGATGACATTTAATGGATCAGATTGTTTTGAAACGTGGCTTATTAACAGTTAAGGTTTTGATACCATAAAGTTATATATAACATCCTTTTAGTATAACTTCTTTGGCCCAAGTGGGAGATTGTTAGACTTATTTGGATTAGAGTCTAAATTAATTTGAGCCTACACAAGTTTAATTAGATTTACATATCTGTCTCTATAAGCTTATGTTGTTGGAACTAATAAAGAATTGATTATGCCTAATGGTTTGGATTTAGACAAGTTTCATTTATACTTAGTCATGACTGTATTTAAATTAAGATGAGGGACTCATCTACGCGTTGAAACTCGTGTTATCAATCAAGGGTTTAGATTTAAGATAAGTTGAACTAGAATTTCTTGATGCTATATATTTCATGAGTAGGATTCTCTCTCCACCACTAATTTATCATGACCTAATCTCTCTCTTGAAGGCCTCTCATCTCCTCTAAGGATCAAGAAGAGAACTTGGTGGTTGGGGAGAAGAATCCCCTCTCTCAACTCCGACGTCTTCGAGATTGTGCAGCTTTCGACATCTCTTTCGTGATGGAATCAGATATGCCTAAACTCTCTTTCCCTTCAATCTTGATAAAAAGACTTACAGTATACAGATCTTATATGAAAAAAAAAATTAGATCTAACAATCCAATTCCTGAACTTAGTCATATTCGAGACGTAAGATAAAGTTAATTATGACTAATATATTTCTGAAAGTGCCCATCTTAACTACATTGAATTAAACTAACAACAATATTAGGAAAACCACAATATCATTGTAAATTTCTACAAATTTATACCATGCCAAAACCTCCCCTTGCCTTAACTTTCAGCCTTTAATTAGCCATCTCAATATTTATTGCTTGCTTATTGAAAAATGCCTTTTAGCTTTTACATCATTTACCAATAATCGGTTACTAAACTGTTTTTGAGTCACAATGACTCACCATATTCTTTTTCTTAAAAGGAAAAAAAAATCTTTTCTATTTTTTTTTCTCCTTTTATGCTAAATTTTCACATGATGACATTGCAGGTAGTACCACATAAAATAAAGTCAAAGCTTGATTGTTAGAAAATTCTAATTAGCTCCGATCTTTTTCTTTTCGTATAACGCTTATTTAGATGCTCATTTCAAATATTAAAAAGTAACATGCATGAAAATGCTGAAAGTATTAAGACAAATGGTTATAGAAAACTTTTCTAATGCCAACAGGTACCTTCCTACACTCAATAACTAGATTTGGTGTGCAGTTTAATTATAATTGTGTTTACTATATTTGATCAAAATCCAATCTAAAACCCTAACTCAATGAGTATTGGGTATATATCACAACTTACTCTTGCATATCGGTACCTGAAACACTTGGTAGGCATCAAATTCTCAATCAACACCCGATTGGTCCGATGCCTCGTGTATAGAATTTGGGTCAGAAACTTGAATCCGGTAGTTTTTTAGATTAGGATATGGATAGAGAAAATCTAGAAGTTACCTGATGAATTTCAACCTAAAAAACTATTTTATGAGGGAATGAAATATACTGAAATTGACTTTCACTTTTTTTTATCTCGAAATTGTCTTAAACGAGGAACTATTGTTCTTCTTTATACTTAGTCTTCCTGTCACACACCATAGTGAGTTGGATCCTACAAGTCTCAGGAGGACTGTGTCGGATGTGGAAAAAACAGTTCTTCAACGATTACAGATTCCTTTCACACAGTTGATAGATATTTTTCCTGCCTCCCATTAACTTTAGTGGACCCAAGCTGGAGATAATAAAGGAGGCTTAGCCCCAGATATTCATAGCAACAAGAAACTAGCAACAACAAGAAACTAGAACAACCAATAGCTCTAGCAGAAGCAAGCAGCAGCCATGGCTGAATCCATAGCTCTGGCAGCCTTTCTGCAGGTCCTCTTTGAGAAGACAGCATCCCTCACACCCGTCCTCTATAGGCAGTACAAAACATATTTGGGTGTCGATGTCAACAAAGAAGCAGCAAAGCTACGGAGCACTCTTGAAATCATTCAAGCTGTTATTGAAGATGCAGAGAAGAAGCAACACAACGACAAGGCCGTCGGACTCTGGTTGGCGAAGCTCAAGGACGCGGCCTATGATGTTGATGACATACTTGATGAGTTCCAGTGGGAAGTACTGCGGAAGGAGGCTGAGGCTGAGGACAGCATGAAAAGGAAGGTGCGCCACTTCTTCTCTTCTGAAAATCCTATTTTGTTTCACATTAGGATGGGCCGTAGAATTAAAGAGATTGTGGAGAAACTCGATCTCATTGCTGCCGAGAGATCCAAGTTTGATTTGAGCAGGTCTAGTGCTTCCGCAAGCAACTACCAGATTGGAAGCAGTAACAGGACAGAGACCCATTCATTAGTTGATGAATCAAAAGTTGTTGGAAGAGAAGCGGATAAAAATAACATTGTAGAGATGTTGATTAGCCTTGACACCAGAGACTGTCCTTCAGTGCTTCCCATTGTGGGGATGGGTGGGCTCGGAAAGACGACGCTCGCTCAAATGGTCTACAATGACCCGAGGGTGGAAGATCGGTTTCCGCTAAGGATGTGGGTTTGTGTCTCAGACATATTTGATGTTGCAAGGCTCGCTGAAGAAATAATCAAATCTGCAACAGAGAGCCCATGCAGTGGTTGTAGCATGGATCAGTTACAAAAGAAACTCAGAGAAACACTCACTTCAAACAGATATCTGCTAGTGCTAGATGACGTATGGAACGAAGATGCTACCAAGTGGGAGGAACTAAGCGTTCTATTATCCCATGGAGAACAAGGCAGTACAATTGTGGTGACAACCCGTATCCAAATGGTTGCATCGATTGTGGGAACGATGCCTGCATACAAATTAGATTGTCTGTCAGAAGAAGACTGCTGGACTCTATTCAAACAGAGTGCATTATTAGGTGCAGAAGAGCCTTCAAATTTGGTAGAGATTGGCAAGGAAATAGTCAAGAAGTTCGGGGGGCTGCCCCTGGCCGCAAAGACTGTAGGGAGCTTCATGCGCCTTAAGAAGGAGGAAAAGGAGTGGTTGTCTGTGTTGCAGAGTGAAATATGGGATCTACCCACTGGGGAGAATGAAATCCTACCTGCATTGAAGCTGAGCTATGATTATTTGCCTTCTCATTTAAAACAATGCTTCGCTTACTGTGCTATTTTCCCAAAGGATTATCGTTTAGAAAAGGATGTCTTGATTCAACTCTGGATGGCTAATGGTTTAATCCCACACGGAGGTAAAATGGAGTTGGAGGACAAGGGCCGCGACATTTTCAATGAGTTGGTATCGAGGTCTTTCTTGCAAGATGTTCATGAAAGATACTATCGATTTATTCCCACCACATGTTGCAAAATGCACGATCTTGTTCAGGACCTCGCACAAGCTATTACTAGAAATGAATGTTGTTGCATTCTTGAAGATAAAGAGTTTGAAGGAGGTCAAAGTGTTCCAATGCGTCATGTTTCAATTGGTCCAGGAGACATCACCATGATCATTGGAAGGCGGCATCGACTTTAACTAAGTCTATGCACACTCTAGTTAAATTATGTTACCAAGGAACCAAAATTCCTCGGAGTTTACTGCTGAAAGCCAATTCTTTAAGGGTCTTAGCCTTGCCAAACAACCACTTAAAAGATATTCCAGTTTCCATTGACCATTTGAAGCATCTGAGGTACCTGGATCTCTCATGTACTGATGTAGAAACCTTACCTGAAGTCACAACTCGACTCTTCCATTTGCAGACATTGAAACTAGAAGGTTGTGATAATCTTCGTGAGCTTCCTAAGGGCATCAAAAACTTGAAAAATCTTAGGCATTTACGTATTCGCGGGTGTGAGAAACTAAAGTACATGCCGAGCGGTATGGGCAATTTAATCTTCCTGCGAACATTGACAAAATATGTGGTTGGAAGCAAGACAGGCAGTGGCAGCATAAGAGAGTTGAAAGAGCTGGAAATCAGTGGTGAGTTCGAACTTCAGGGGCTCAATAATGTGAAGAATGGAGAAGATGCTAAGGAAGCGCACTTGTCTTCCAAACATGATCTTCAGTCTGTAACTCTAAGCTGGGATGATAATATTGACGAGCAAAGCGTGGAGAACGTGGAAGAGGTGATAGAGTGCCTTCAGCCTCCTCAAAACATTAAGCGGTTGAACATAAATTTCTATCCGGGCACCGTCTTTCCGAACTGGATGATGATGTGTGCAACACACCTCCCGAATCTGGTTGAAATTCATCTATCTGGTGGCAGTAGATGTGAACATCTCCCAGCGCTCGGGCAGCTTCATTCACTTGAGGTTCTCCAGATAAGGGAAATGTATGGAGTCAAGTACATCGGCGGTGGTCAAAGCTCGTTCCATGGAAGTGGAGCTGAAATATTCCCTTCATTGAAAATACTGAGACTACATGTCAATACTAACTTGGAGGAATGGGTGGGATGGGAAGCGAGAGGAGCATCAGCATTTTTCCCAAAGCTTGTCGAGCTGGAAATTATATATTGCCCCAAAATGAAATCCATGCCGCATCTTCCGTCTCTCCAAAAGCTAGAAGTGATCGATTGTCCTCTTCTTCTTCCTGAGAAAGGGTTCTTTCTGAAAATGAATTTTTTGAAGGAATTATGTATCTATAAATGTGGCAAGCTAGCACAGTTGCTGAGCAATGAGGAAGTGAGAGACTCTAACACATTCCCCAGGCATCTGGAATCTCTACAAATATCATCTTGTGATGAGTTAACTTCATTAACAGATGAGTTCATGTTTCATTTGAGCTCCCTCAAGAAACTGAAGATCCGCCAGTGCAAGAACCTGGTTGGTGCATCATCATTGTCGTCATCATCGACCGGTATCAGAGGAGAAAGGGGGCTGCAACTGCAATGCCTCACTACCCTCGAAAGCCTTGTGATTGATTGCTGTGAGAAATTGATCTGTGATGATCCACTGGAGTTACCCCCATCCCCATGCCTGAAGGAGTTAAGACTACAACAATGCCCTAACCTCCGATCCTTGTCGGAGGAGCTACAGTGCTTCACTGCACTTCGAGAATTGAAGATTACTTCATGTAAAAACTTGGTAGCTTTGCCAGATGGGTTAGGATGCCTCACGGCACTTAAAATGCTTGAGATCACCAAGTGCACTGGGATAACTGCATTACCAGAATGGCTGGGATGTCTCAGCAGTCTCGAAGATCTGAGTATTGGGTGGAACAGTCTGTTATCTCTTCCCCAATCTCTGGGATGCCTCACAAACCTCACTATTTTGAAGATTAAAGATATAGCATGGGCATCTCTGCCTGATTGTCTGGGAAGGCTCACCGCACTTGAGTTTCTATCAATTTCACACTGCGCTGAGCTGACCTCATTGCGAGAAGGGCTGGAGGGCCTCACCAAACTAAAGCATCTGAAGATTAATGACTGCCCTAAGCTGACCTCATTGCCAGAAGGGCTGGAGGGCCTCACCAAACTAAATCGTCTGAAGATTAAGGACTGTCCTAAGCTGATCTCTTTGCCAGAGAGTCTGCAACGTCAACTGCCCAAGCTTCAGAGTATTACTATTTACGACTGCCCAATCCTGCAGAGGAAATGCACAATTGGAGGCGAGTACTGGCGCCTCGTTTCACACATCCCCCATTGGCACATAGGATCTCTGAGCAGCAGTGATGAAAACAATCAGAGGGTCCTTGGGAGCTGCAACCCCAGAAGCATCCTTTGTGGTTCTTCTTAGAGCGGCAGCCCTGTCTTATCTAGTCTTTGCGCCTGGGAACAACACTCATTCTCAAGACTCTTCATTTCAAGGTATATAATGATGCTCTTCTAACCAGATTAACTATTTTCAAATACATCCTTTCTCAGCTCTTCTTCATTTGTCTCATGTGCATCTTCATTTTCTTTTTACGAATAGAGAAGTTGCTGTCAGTGGAGGAGTTCCTGCAAAGCATTTGATTCCTCCTTCCAATTATTTTGGAACTGATGTACTCAAGCACAAAGAAATCATCGGTCATGCAACTGGCCATTGTCCATTTGGTATGTTGTATTTTAATTGCATGAAAGAGCAGCTTTAAAATCTGTGATTGATCATCTAGGAGTTACTAGAGGGTTTTGGTTTTTAGTGTTCTTCTTCGTCATCCTTTATTAACATTTATGCAACTTGTTTGCAAGTCAAGGCCTTTGAAATACAAGACATGTTCCTTTCAATCTAGAAAGTTGAAATCACAACACTTTGGCTGTGTTTGGCTAAGAAGAAATGAGAGAAAAGAAAAGAGAAGGAAAAGATAAGCTTTAAAAAAAAAATCTATTTTTATAATTTGGTTACTAAGAAAGAGAAAAGTAAACAAAAAGATGCAAAAATACTATTTATAGAGTTTGTATGGTTTAGGAGCGTCGAATTAGTAGTTCTAGGCAACGCTCCTCTTACCCTATGCATTTTCCTTCACTTTTCACTACGTTGGAGGAGAGAAAAATGAAAAGAAAATTATGCTTGATATTTTCATTTATTTTCTTCTCCTTTATTTTCCTTCTTACTTTCTCTCATGACCAAACAACAAAAATTTCTCTGATAACCAAACAACAAAAATGATTTTCCTCCCAATTTTATTTTCCTATCCCTCATTTTCTTTCAAACCAAACACAACCTTAAGGAAGTTCATAAATTAAATTTCACATGTAATTTAATTTTTGTACAAACTGTGCTAGATGCCTTAAATAGTCAATTTTGTTTCTAGGAACTGTTTTCCATGCATACACGTTAATACTCCTTTCAAATCTTATGTGGTATAATTCTGAGAGAACCAGGTCAGAATTCAATCACGAGAGAGGTACAATCATTTGAATCATGTTTTGAAGGACTCCTTGCACCTTCTATATTATTTAAAAAAACATCTACTTGACAACTGACCTTGTTTGGAATGCAATTTTTAACTACTGGAGATCATTCAGTAACTTTATATGCAAATAAAACAACACTCAAATTGAAAATTTTCCTTGTGTGTAGTTTACAAATAAATTATGTACCATCTTGAAGTAGATTGATTATTAATTTCTTTTTCCCCTTAATTCAGAAGATTTTGTAAATTAATTATGCGAGAAATATGTTTAAAGTATAATATGATACAAGACTGGCATTTTCCCATGGATTAGCATTACCAGTGTTTAGAAAGGTTAGACCTTTTTATTATATTCAGCATTCGAAATAGAGTTCTCACGAGATTATTGTTCATTTGTTACAGAAATATTTATTGGGAGCCTTCTGCATGTGGGTTCATTTAATATGAAGTCTTCAACTGAGTACTGCAGTCCAAACAAAGAGAGAACCCAAAATTTACGGAGTGGTTCTAACAATATGTTGTGAAAGGTCCTAGCAAATAATTATGCTTGCAGAAATGGGAGGAGCAGAGACCAACAGGCAGTCCTTGTACATGCAGCTTTTGCTATGCTCGACTTCTTTACGTAGAGGCTAACACCTCCATGCGCTTAATTTCACTTCCTTCTTCAATTTTCAGTGCAATCCTTCAAGGGGAGGCTCGGATACTTTATGTGAAAAACCATATGTTGAAGAAAAGGTAAGGACTTGGTGTCTCTAGCTGCTCCGAAAACAAAAGCATCTCTTCATTTAATTGCAAATACACACTGTACTCAATGTATTTTTTTTTTTTTGCTCTTTTCTATAAGTAAGAATACTAAATTTGACATGAAACTTTGCGGCGATTGTCATCAGAATTCTATCCCAGTAAATGCATCATTTTTAGCGTTACCTGAAAGTTTTTCTAAGCAGTCATCTTAAATCAGCTCTGCAGCAGAGATTGGTTTGCAATTCTGCAGTCTTCTAACTTCATGCTTTTATATGTAGATTCTTTTGATTATCGGGATAAGTGAAAGAGTTAAGCCACTAAAAGTTCTGCGAAAGCAGATACGAATTATTAGAATTTGAGAGGAAAAGATTTGATAGAGTTACATATTTTCTCTCTCAATACTTTTTATTTATAGGCAATTACAAATATATCTCATAATATGAGTAGGGCTCCTAATAACTTAGATACTTTAATAACATAACATAAACACTCTTAATTTAAATAACTAAGTTTAACATGAATCAAATGGTATATGTCCTTTTTCATTTTAGCCACTAAAAGTTCTGCGATATGAATCAAACAGTATATATCCTTATTCAATTTTATACAATATTTTAATCTAGCTTGACTTACACTTTCTGTTCTTGTATTATTTTCTCTTTAATATGTTTCACATGTTATATTATCAGCTTTTTTTTCTCTAAACTTTCAGTTTTGACATTCTTTCTCACAAAGTGAATAGAATTATTTACAGAGAACTCAAGTGGTGACACAATGTTAAATTTTCATTCTGAAATTACTTTCATCTGCTTTGATAATAGCTCCTGTATTAAGTTTTCATGGTATCTTATGAAGGTTTTAGAGGCAAGGTGTTCATTGGACGGGAGGCTTAACCACAATTGTGGGAAGCTACTAGCTGGTGACTGTTGTATCCCTGACCTCATTACTAGAAAGGTTGGAGATTCTCAAACAACTTGAGGATCTGACAATTAAAAACATCCCTAAGATGTAGTTATTAATGGAGTTCTGCAATTGCTAATGCTCAGACTATGGATGTCCTAGTATTTTCTTGAGAAGCAACATGTTGCAGCTGGGGAAAGCGGAAACAATTGAAATAATCCTTGAAACCAAGCCTTTTAATACAGTGGCATCTCTCAAGTTCATCTTTGAGCATTTTACAAAATTGGAACTGCAGCAGTTATCATAATCCACATTGAATTCTCATGTTGAGGTATATAATGCTCTTTAGCTGGATAAACTGCTTTCACAACTAGCCTTTCCAAGCTCTTCTTCATTTATCTCATGCATGACTTCAATTTTTATTAAACAGGTCCAAGCTTTTACTTAAGGTGTGACTGCTAAACTTGCATCCCTATCCATGTAATTGTATGACTTGATGTGCTCATACACGATGAAATTCTTACTACCGCGGCCATCCTCATGGTCTCAAGTGCAATGAATAAGGTATATATAGAACTAAAGTTCGATAATAGTAGATTTCTTTTGGTGTTTTGAACTTTAGGACATAGCAGATAACCACCGTGTGTCTGTGCAAGTGATTTCTCAATACATAGAATTGATTCTACTGTTCTCTTCTTTCTCCAGTGACATGCATGCTTCTTCTTTTCAAATCTATGGATTTGCGGTATGAGATTATCTCTCTCTCAATATATGAGATCATGATTCCTCATTGCATTTAGAAGTTCTAGAATTAACTAGAATACAAGTCATTTCTGTGTGAAGTGTGAACTGACCTAAATGCAGTTTTGAGATAATAATTGTCATTTTAATCTGATGGCATTATAAGTAAAAGTTTTTATAAAATTCATATTATTATGCCCATATGGTGATCTTTAATCTATTATGCATATGATGCATAGATCAACCTAATCACGTATATGATGCGCAATGGAAGTTTAAAGTTCAAACAAAGGTGTTAGGGGTACCTTTTCTTGCGAGAATAACTGGATACTGTTGTAAAAACCTTGCTTTTCCATTCTCACGGTCCTCGTCTTGATGTTGGAGAAATATATGAAGCCAGATTTGCCCACTACCCCACACCACCTTCGACTTGGCGGAGATGAGGTGTTTTGTTTCTCCTCTGGTCGCTCAATAACATATTTTAATGGCCTAGGGAATAATGCTTCTTATTTACTAGAGAGGCAAAGGAGGAAAGCACAATGGAATTCCAGGAGCTGGATGGAATTGACATCTAAGAAATTACTATCATGCCCAAGGCTACTATTTACGGCCTTGGGTTTCTAGGCGAAAACTTAAGAAACCAAACCCTATCATATTAGGTAGAGTTGTGCCAATTCTGGGCATAACCCGAACTTTACCTAGTGTCTGATGCCATCCTTACCCGGGCTTGTCTACCTACCTAATCTGACTAATGTCGATCGGGCACAGATGCTTTATATTAATATCTAGAGAAACCTTAAGAAACCAAACCCTATCATATTAAGTAGGGTTGTGTCAATTGTGGTCATAAACCACATAACCAAAACTTAATCTAGATCTTGATGTGGCCGAGCCTTACACGGACTCGACGACCTACCTAATCTGATTAATGTGGATCGAGTGGGGCGGAGGGTCAAAGACCCGATATTCCAACATCTCTTACTTGCACACAGCTTGGCGCACCATATTAGTTTGTACAAATGCTTTATATTTGCTAGGAAATATGATTTGTAGGAGTGGTAAATGAGTTGTATGAGTAGTATAGGAATAAGTGTAGGATTAAACTTTCATGTATCTATATAATATAACTGAGAGGAGAGGTCTCTCTCCAACTCACTCTTTCTCTTTCTCAAAGTTTTTCTTGGTGTAACACCCCAAAACCAATATTTAGGCATTTGAGTTCGTACAACCGGCCACAATCCTCTATTTACCTACTGCGAATTGCAAGGCCAAACTTGCCATCTCAGCCAATAAACACAAAATGCTATTCATACAAGCGATATTTATCATATAAGATTTCATCATAAAGTCTGCAAGTCACACATTTATATACTACATATTATTCATACTCAGAGTTTCATCACACTCATGCTAACATAACTTACATACTTAAATTATTTCTATTATTTAGCATAACTCTAGACTTGATCTCTAACGTTCGAACTAGTTCACGAAGTCTTCTAGAGTGTGTTCCCCATATTCGAGCCAAATTGATTTGTAAAGGTTGTAAGTAATAGAATGAGCTACACATCTCAATAAATAGAGAATTACGCTAAGCATTTACATTTTTAAAAATAAAATAAAACATCAAGATTAATAACAATAATTAAGAACTCGCAAATATGACAATTATGCAATAAATTGTGCATGTAGGAAATTAGGCAAGATTACGGCTCAATAGGTTAACATCTTACCCCTGGTTGATATATGATAATTACCGCATTATCCCGTGGCTAGGAATATTTGGCCATTAGTTGCACAGCTAGTCGTCTTCCCAGAAAACTTCCATGATACAATTTTACTTGCTTAATTTCATTGGTATACCAATATCCTTTATCTAAATGCAAATAATTTGATTGCAAGTAAAATGTATATAATCATGGGCCTAATCAAAATCACCAAATCATAACATTAGCGCCATACGTGCATCACAACATTCCAATCAATTCAAATTCAATCATCAGCCCCATGCGTATACATCTCAAATCAATATGAATAATCCAAACATATCAGTGAAAGGTTATATTTCAATTCTAGCAAAATAGTAACTTCACTAGATATTCGTACGTTGAAGTTATGAATAATCACCCTCTATTAGCAAAGTAACATGAGAAACATGCTAAGAATAATCTTGTACATCATGCATTGTTTTCACAATAGAAATGATTCACAAGTATTATAAGCACATATAACTTGACTTGAAAAATAATCACCAAGAATAGTTTAAAAACATCATAACTTACGAAGCATAAATCCCCCACTTACAATCACTTCCAATGTCAAAAGTCCTCTTAGTAGCTCAAGGAAAATCGTCTATATACTCCACAAATTCTCCTTAAAAGTAAACATTATAATTTATTCTCCTTTAAAGTAAACAATCTAATTATACGTCATAACACATTAATCTGTAACTATCTTTACAACATGAATTCTAGCCAAATTTATGTTATTCTAGCGTGTTTACCTTTAAAACATGATCATAATAGCTCCTAGTATTTTTAGGAATTTTTCTAGGTTTTCTACAAATTTTTATGAGGTGTTTAAGAGCTCATAGGGTCTGTTCTGTAATTTATGCAAGGAATCAGGGGTCTGGTTATAATTTTTCAGGAGCCTGAAAGTAATAATTTATCCATCAGGGGGCCGAAATATTTTCCATTCTTTTTCTCTTGCTGCTCTTCGTTCCTGCGCCTGAACCCATTTGCCTGTGAGTTCAGGGCAGCGAGGGGGAAATGCCTCCGTGGCCACCGCCGGCCACGGGCTAAGCAGGCCACGTCCACTGCAGAACAGTGGCGACAGCCGGCCGGCGAGATCGCGGCCGGTGAGCCTCGCCAGAAAACAACAACTTGTTTTTGCCCTCAATCACTTGAAGCTAATGTTAGAAAAACTTGCTTCTAATGTATCATATCATGCATTAATCCTCTATAAAGGAAGAAGGACCTAATAAATTAGGTGTTGATTTGAATCAAATGAAAAATTAGGGATTTTTTACCTTCAAAGGAACCTCTTTTCTTTTTTCCTTCTCTTTTCTTCTCCTCCGCCTCCTCTTCTCTTGGCTTCAACTATGGTGATCTGGGTTTGATTGAGGGGAAAATGACTCGGAGAAGAAAAGAAATGAGTGTGGTTTTATACCACCCCCCCGGGCCTCTCTCTCTCTCTCTCTCTCTCTCTCTGACACCAAATAGTGGCTAGTGTCCTTTGTTAGACATAGATAAAGCCAGCATGCCATCTAACCCTAAAGCATTTTTGCAAACTAGGAATCAAAGACCACAACATAATTATTTATGGTAGGTTAATTAAGTTAGCAAATAAATTCCAGATTTCTACTCATGGTATCAGAGCCAAGGCTTAAGATCTGAGACCCTAATTTTAACCTTAATTCCTCTTTCTTTTTCTTCTCTCTTTTCGTCAGCAGATGACCAACGTCACACCAATAGCCTCATCTTTGCCACCCGAACCCACCCCGACTTCATTCGACATCCTCTTGACGAATCGACTTCAAATCCGTCTCTTCCGACCACCAATAGCCTCGTCATCGCCACCCGAACCCACCCCAACTTCAATCGATCCCCTCGTCTTCCCTGATCACCTCGCCCTCGATCCTACTTGCCACCATCTTCTTCTCTATTATTCTCCTCTGCTCTTCTTCTCCTGTTCTTCTGTTCTTATGTTATTCTCTTCTCTACTTTGAAATTATAAAAAAATCAATTTGTAAAAAGAGACTGTAAAAGAAACTTAAAATCTCTTTGTGTGGTTTTTCTTCAGGGATGGGTAGTTAAAACGCATGGTCATTTGTTTTGGCTTGAAATTTGAGCTTGGTTTTGACTTCTAAGCTGGGCGTCTTCGTAATTTGGTGGGGGAGGAGGTTCTTTTTGTAAGTCTTTGAGTTATGATTGAATCTAAGAAAGAGATGAAGCCAGTTGTTTCTGATTTGTATCTGGGGAGATTATTGATAGAAAGTTGAATGGTGATAACTTTTTAGAGTGGAAATTGTTTGTTGAGATTCATATTACTGGGTGAGTTAAGGATCACCATTTGACCGACGATCCCCCTGAACCAAAGACGCAGATTTGAAGGCATGACTATGCACTTCTTCTAGGACAGATATTGAACAACATAAAGTCGTGTGTTCAAGATCTGGTTCTACACTGCAAGACCATAAAGGAGTTGTGAACCTACTTAGACAGGTTGTATTCAGGAGGTAACAACCTGAGTCTAGCCTATAATATCATCCAGGAGCTATTCAGGAGTAAAGGAAAGAGTCGAATGTTGGCCCAGCTCTACGCTGACTTCAACAAACTTTCTGATGAGGTCAAGAAGATTTTTCTATCACATGAGACGTAAAGGAGATGCACGACAGGTGGAACAAGTTGATGATTTCTTGTTTTCTTAGGAGCACTGCGTTCAGAGTTCTCGAAGGCTCGGTCAAATGTGATTAGCAGCTCCACTGTCAAGTCACTTGAGGATATCTATTATTTCTTATTTGAACTTGTTCTCTCAGAATCACAGAACCTAGCCAGCATAGAGTCTCAGAATCATTTTTCCCCTGCAGTGCAAGGCAGAACAACAGGGGGTAGGGTCCGTGTGAGAGATTTTGGAGGTAGAGACTGTGGGAGAGATCATAGTAGTGGTCATTCAGGAGGAAGAGGAGTAGAGGTAATCTATTATCATTATTGTAAGAAATCAGGTCACACGAAGTACAATTTCCCATTATTACAAGGGAAATAGAACAATCATTTCTATTTGCTCCTATTGCCACAACTCAGGAGAAACTATCTGATAACAGGAATTTCATTAGTGAGGAGCAAATGAAGGAGCAGTTGTATCAGATTATTTAGCAGTTTCGACATCATCCAGTCCACTTTTTTTAGCCACTTTGGCACGAATAGAGAATCCCACTGCTTTTCCTACTTCATCTATTTTTTTCTACTTGGAGTATAGATTCTGGAGCTTCTAATCGCATGGCTGAAAATAAAAGTGTTGTGTCCTTTCTCGTTTCTTTGTGTTCTTTTTCTTCTATTACATTAATTGATGGTTCCACTTCTTCTGTTGAAGGCGTAAGACTTGCTAATGCTGCATCTTCTTTATCTTCATCATCTTCCAATCTTTTCTTTCAGTTTACTGTCAGTCAGTAAGATTACTAAAACGTTAAATTATTCAGTAAAATTCTATCCTATGCTTTATAAATTTCGGATACTTGAACAAAGAAAATGTTGGCACCAGGCATATCGGTAAATTATTCTTTTTTCGAAATTCTATCCTACATTTTATGCTTTTAATTCAGTAACTTCAATATTGATTGTGAACTTTCCCTTCGTAGCATAAGCTATACCATTAGATTATTTTTATTTCGAAACTGATTAATATATGCATTTTATTCTGATAAATATCAATATGCCGATAGATTAGTTTTTGATTTTTTTTTTCTACCCAACGATCATATCTTGTTGGTGAAGTGTGAGTTTATTAATATTATCACTAATTTCCAAACACTCAAAACACCGTTTCACATAAATTTCAGTTTATCTTTATTCCTTATTACTGAAATGTTACATTATTACATATTCTCTATATTTAAAATTTCATTTTCTTAAGCTTCTGCTTTTAAGTTAATTATTTGTCAGACCATGTGAGATGTGATAATTTCCTCTCATACTCTCAGGAATATTCAGAGTTGTCCACACCAATGGAGAAGCATTCTCACTATGTTGTTGCGACAAGGCCGCCTGTATCAATGCTTGGAGTCGCAACCATGTACTGTATCACACTCATCGACCACTTTTGCCATGATGGATTTCCCATTGGCATGAACCCTTGATGTCCTTCAAGCACCGGCTTCCACCATCATACCACCCAGTTGACAACGCTACTACCATCTCTTCATCAGTGTGGTATCTGTTGTCAAACTTGACGGTCTGGGGCCATTACCACACTTTACAATGATATTGATGTTTCTGTATCTATTTTCACCCTTGAACCGGCCTCTGTGGCGATCAACAAGCTTCTGTAAGTTAACAATGCCACCGAATCTGCCACCCCTGCAGGCTGAACTTGAACACAGACTTTTTGTATGCTCTCCGCAAGAGATTCACCGATTGTGTTCTTTCAAAGATAGTGAGGGTCCTGATTGCAGGTGTCTCGCCCATGACTGAGGGGGAGCAAGTGTAGGTGGGTATGTCTTCCCAATCTTGCAGAGATGAGATTTGTTCTTTAATTTGTTTTTGGTGCCGATAACGCTGCCCTTTTAGTATCAACTGGGCCAGCAGGATTCAAGGATATGGTGTGAGGTTATAAGGTTCAGATTCAATAATCGTATCAGTAGAGCCATGGCTATTGACAGTAATAGAGATTTGAACATCCTTCTTCTCTCTCTGAATGTAAATATCAAATATGTGTGGTTTTTTCCTCTGTGTGGTATGTTGGATGAAACATATTGGTAATTTATAGCCTTGTTGAGTGTGTGTTGATGTTGTTATTTCACCAAAACAATAAATAAGTAGATAGATAAATTGAAATCTGCTGGCTTCTCTTAATATAGATGTATTGAAATCTATTTTTCTGTGTGTGTATGCTGACATTTTTGTATTTTGCTTTCACAAGAAAAGATGGATTCTGTAAGCAAATGGCGAGGCCAGTGACAATTATCTTACTCTGGATTACTCTCCTCCATCATGTATATGGAACTTAGTTATATTACCTTTCACTTTTAATTTTTTAAGTTCCTTTCACTAAGTTTTTGTTTGTAGATCTTGATGGGATGTGGTTTGTTATGTACATTCATTAGAAATGATTAAAATTTCAAATTGGTTTCTGCCAAAAAGAAAAAACTTCTTAAATTACTATTGCTTAGCACAAAACAATTACAAAAATTTTCAATCAAGTTTATTAAAACAGATCGGAAGTAAAAGCACTGGTTAGATCTCGTTCTAGCCCTGACAAATCCTAAACAAAACGCTACATAGAATAATTCTGAAATCTACCTTGAAAATAAACATAAAAATTTCTCAACTTTTATTAAACTTTAAGACCCATACAAAGAGTTTCAAAGGGTCTTTATATGGACATTTATACATAAAATCCTAATAAAACGCATTCTTATAGAATACTCTTAGAAATAATAAGACTCCTAATTTGACTCAAACTTAATAATAAAAATAAAAGTAAAATAAGAAACTTAAAAATAAAAATAATTAGAAACCTAAAGTCCTAATAGAAAAAGAAAATTAATAAATATACATAAAATTCACTATCAATCAGCACAATTTAAGATTCTATGAAACTGACTCGGATTTTACAGACCACCCCTGCAGAATTTGCAGAACCGCCATGTAAGTTGAAAACATCATAATTTTCACATGCGGGCTCTGATTTTCGCGTTTCAGGATGCATTGGAATGATATTTTTGTTCTTTTAATATTAAAATAAGAAAAATGATGTTTCGAACTTCTGAATTTATCAAATTTACTGATCTTCCTATATAATTTATGCACAGAAAATAAGAATTATATAGTTATATAAACTGTTATTTTGTTTTATGATGTACTTGAAACTGGAATTAAATATTTAGACTGGAGAAAGTTCCAACCTTTCCTTTACCATACTTTTATGTTTGCACCAAAAGAGAAAAAAAAATATTCCCTAAAAAGAAAACGAAAAAGAAAAAGAAAATTACAAAAAGAAATGATTATAAAGTTCCATCCACGTGATTATTTTTTCAATTGGAAGTCACCAACAACAGATTAGGCATACATTAATTTTTTCTGCATAACAATGTTTAATAATTAAAACTTTGGAAACAGACAGATAAGAATAGGACCAAAAGAAAATTAACGAAAAAGAAGGGGAAAGGTGACAAAAAAGGAAGAGAGATGATAAATTTTTGCAGGCTCATCGTCTCTCTCTCTCTCTCTCTCTCTCTCTCTCTCTTAATAACAAAAATTAAGTTAAAGTAACATGAATATAAAAAAGTTTCAACAGAGTAAAAACTCTCTCTCTCTCTCTCTCTCTCTCTCTCTCTCTCTCTCTCTATATATATATATATATATATATATATATATATATATATATATATATATATATATATATATATATATATATATATATATATATATATATATAGATAGACTTATCCTTTCAAAAGGATTTGATCCCGAATCCTTCCCACTCAAATTCAACCCTCCAACATTCGAATACAAGATCCACTCCGTTGAAGTTGATCTCTACTATTTCAAGTATCTATAAACCAAAAATCAAGTGTTTTAAATACTTTTTGCCCATCCATCAAGTAGGGGAAAAACGGACGGCCTAAATAGTGAGTTGGTTAGTTTAACGGTATAGAACATTTGAAATCTAACAAAAATTAGTTTATAGGGGTTTTTAAATATTTAGATCATAATGAAATGGCCGGATCGAGAATTTGTATGTCTAAAGACATAGATCTAACCAACTCACTACTTTCGGCCGTCCATTTTGCGTCGCTTGATGGATGGGCAAAAAGTATTTAAAACACTTGATTTTGGTTTATAGATACTTGAAATAGTATAGATCAACTTCAACGGAGTGGATCTTGTATTCGAATGTTGGAGGGTTGAATTTGAGTGGGAAGGATCCGGAATCAAATCCTTTTGAAAGGATACAAGTCTATCTCATATATATATATATATATATATATATATATATATATATATATATATATATATATCAAATATAAAAAAGTCACTGAGATAAATAATTTTCCAACAGTGTAAACAAAAAGATAAGCAATTAGGCCTTTTGGCTTTGAAGTTTCCAAGATGTAGTTCATTTTAAGTTTTAGTTACAGGTTCGATGATAATTGTAGTTTGCAAATCTTTAGCTGCAAAATTTTAAACTATAGCTTTACTAATTGATGTACTCTCCGGTACAAATACTTGTCTCAAATTCTATCTTCTTCCACTTGGCAATTCTGAGTGAAAGTGTGAAAGTAAAATATTTTCAGTTACTTTTGCTTTTTGTTTAAATGAAAGTGATTTTAAAGTGTTAAAGTGTTTTGCATTAATATAGAATATCTTACACTTCTCACTGTTTTGCATCAATGTTGAATACCTTGACTCCTCACTTAAGCGCTGAAAAGTTCAAAGTGGTTATTGAAAGAGAAGAAATGGGCTTGATATTTATTGTTAACTAATAAATTGTTGCCATGTCATCTTTTTCTTTTTTCAGTTTCAATTTTTAGTTTTTGCTGATGAGAATTTAACCACAAAAAACTATAGTTAAGAAAAATTAACTACAAGAGTGGAATTTAGTTAGAGTTTCAGGCTTCCTTCGTCTTTCAACATTTTCAACTTTGATCCATGTAAACAAAACTTGGCTAGTAGCTTCATTTTTTATCTGCACATGTGATCCGTGAATTCTTGAAATTTTATATTATTTTACATGTATGGGCTGTTTGGTTAGGAGTGGAAGTGAGGAAGTGAGGAAATAGTAACAGTCCTCTTTGAAACTTGAGAATTGGTTAGTGAGTTTTTCAGTGTTTGGATGTTGTTGGGAAGTATGGTTTAGAAAATGTTATGTCTTTTCCGATTTGAATAGTAATGTGAAAGTGAAAGTGAAAAAGTCGACCACAAAGTTGACCGTAAAATAATATTAAAATAAAAATTAATTAAGAAAAATAAAAATTAGATTGTAATTAGAATGCAAGTGAGATTTACATGATCACAAAATTTTGAGTTACAACTTATTACAAATGAGATTTAATGACCACAAAATTAACTATAGCATCCTGGAAGTGAAGAAGTGATTGTGTAAAAGAGAAAAGAGAAAAGTAAAAAGGGTTTTCTCTTTTTTTTTTTTTTTTTTGATGTTTGAATAGATAGGGAAGTGAGCAATTATACTTTCTCATTTTCTTACTTCCGCCCACTTCCTTGCAACCAAACATGCCCGTAACCCTAAATTTGCTCCCGAGCAAGTTCCAATTTCAAAAGAATTGTTGATGTTTTGCGTTGATTCCTCCTCTGACATTGTGATTCGATAACTTTCTAGAATTTTTAGAGCCTTCTCCTAGGAGAAGCTTTGACAATATTGTTGTTAGGGTTAGAGTAGAAACTGAGGTCAATAACAATGCAAACACAGAGATTTTAACGAGGTTCACCGCAAGTTTTACATCCTTAGGCATCAGCAGACACTTCACTAATTCGAAAGAGAAAGAACCATGCTACAGAAGAGATCCAAAATCTCAATGCTCTCAATGTCATCTGGTATCAACAGATATTTTCTTTAATCTGAAAGAGAAAGATACAGATTACAGAAGAGATATGCAGATCATAATGCTCTCTCTCTTCCATAGATATTAGAATTCTCAGTTGTAGAAGAACTGATGACATAGATTAAGACAAACTACCATAGAAATTTATTGAAACCATTGAATTCGAAATATGGTAAAGTAGCTCCAGGCTAAGGGACTATACCACTTATGGGAGTCGCAATGGCTCTATTTTCTTGCGCCTAGTGCCTCCTTACAACGACCATCTTGAGGAACCCAAGCAACGGAGATAAACGCGCCAGAGAAGTACCCACACGACAAAAATAGAGAAATAAAAGAGAAAGTAAGCCAACACAATATTTAACGAGGTTCAATAATTTGCCTACATCCTCGAGGCAAGGGAGAGAGATATTTTATTGAATCAACATTCAATTACAGGTTGTTCCTTGAGAATTTCAGAGAGATACAATTCATGAGGGCTCTAATCCTTATTTATAGCCAGAGAGTCCCAGGGTTTTAGGAAACCTCAATTAGATTCGTCTCCAAATCAGAAACGAAATCCGAATCCGTTCAGGATTCCCTCTTCCGAGCTTAAAGCTCTTCCTAATCATCTCAAGTATAAGTACTTGGTTGAAAAGGAAGCTTTCTCCGTGATAATAGCGTCCCATCTTATGGAACAACAGGAAGAGGATCTTCTTGCGGTATTGAGGGAGAATCAAGAAGCCATTGGTCGGACCACGGCTGATATAAAGGGGATTAGTCTATTCATTATACAACACCAAATTCACTTAATGGAACATGCAAAGCCAAAACGCGACCCACAGCATTGACTAAACCCAATCATGTAAGAGGCTGTTCGAGCTGAAATTCTAAAGTTCCTAGACAATGAGATTATTTATCCCATATCCGATAGCCAAAAGGTTAGTCCAGTCCACCTGTACCAAAGAAGGCAGGCTTTACCGCGGTTGAAAATGATAAGAAGGAATTAGTACAAACTCGTCTTCCAACGAAGCTTTGAGTCTGTATTAATTACCGAAAATTGAACGCTGCCACATGTAAAGACCACTTCCCTCTTCCATTCATATACCAAATGCTCGAGAGACTAGCTGGACATGAGTATTATTGTTTCCTGGATGGATATTCAGGATACAATCAAATCCCTATAGCTCTCGAGGATCAAGACAAGACTACTTTCACTTGTCCCTTTGGAACATTTGCATACCGAAGAATGTCCTTCGGCCTATGCAATGCTCCCGCAACGTTCCAACGTTGCATGCTTAGTCTCTTTTCTGGCATGGTGGAAAGATTTTTGGAAAATTTCATGAATGATTTCTCTGTATATGGCGATTCCTTTGACCAGTGCTTACATCAAGTTTTTTGGAAATTTTCATCATGAAAGATTTTTGGAAATTTTCATGAATGATTTCTCTGAAGCTGGTGTTACAAAGATGTATAGAGAAAAACTTGACACTCAACTGAGAGAAGTGTCATTTTATGGTCAAGTACGAAATCGTCCTAGGGCACGAAATTTCAAACAGAGGAATTGAAGTTGATAGATCAAAAGTGAAAGTGATAGCAAAGCTTCCAGAGCCAAAATGCCTAGACAGTCGATCATTCCTAGGGCACGCTGGCTTCTATGGAGGATTTATTAAGGAGTTTAGCAAAATTCCTACACTTTAACTAATCTCTTAGAAAAAGATGTGCCCTTCAATTTTGATGAAGATGTCTGCAAGCTTGGGAGGAGTTAAAGAAAAAACTTATCTCGGCGCCAATAATCTCAGCGCCTGATTGGACTAGACCCTTTGAAATCATGTGTGACGCCTCCGATTTTGTCATAGTTGCTGTTCTAAGACTGCGTATTGATAACAGGCAACACATGATTTATTATGCTAGTAGGACGCTCAACGAAGCCCAATTAAATTACACAACGACTGAAAAAGAATTCTTGGCAGTTGTGCTTGCATTGGAGAAGTTTCGCCAATACCTACTAGGGTCTAGGACAACGATTTTCACCGATCACTCCGCCCTAAGATACTTGATGTAAAACAAGGATGCAAAAGCTAGACTGATTCGATGGATACTTTTTTTTACAAGAGTTTGACTTAGAGATCAAAGATAAAAAAAAGGCATTGAGAATTTGGTGGTGATCACCTTTCGAGAATTCCCAATGCAACAACTGAGACAACAGCTATCAATGAAGACTTTCCTGATGAACACATCTTCACGATGTGTAAAGAGCCCTGGTATGCCGATATGGCAAACTACCTTGCAACCGGGCGAACACCTTCAAGTTGGTTAGGTCAAGACAAGCACCGCTTTATGACACAAATACGGTTTTTCTTTTGGGTGAACCGTATTTATTTAAATATTACCCTGACCAGATAATTAGAATATGTCTTTCTGAGGATGAACATCAGAGTGTTTTGGCATTTTGTCACGAGTTAGCTTGTGGTGGACACTTTGGTCCATGAAAGACTGCTGAGAAAGTCCCTCAGAATGAGTTTTACTGGCCCACTCTCCTCAAGACGCTTATACTTTTTGCAAACTCTGTGCCAAATGTCAAATAACGGGTCGAATCACATGAAGAGATATGATGCCCCTTACACCAATCTTGGAGGTAGAAATTTTTGATTTATGGGCATCGGTTTCATTAGACCCTTTCCTATGCCTTACGGCAACCAATTCATCTTGGTGGCTGTAGACTATGTTTCAAAGTCGGTTGAAGCTGTTCCGACGAGAACAAATGACAACCAGGTTGTCATCAAATTCTTAAGGACAAATATCATTTCGCGCTTCGGAGCCCCGCGTGCAATAATTAGTGACAACGGGAATCATTTCTGCAACCGGGCTTTTTAAGCCCTAATGCTGAAATACTCTATTTCTCATAAATTGTCCACGACTTATCACCCTCAGATGAACGGGCAAGTGAAAGTTACTAATAGACAAATAAAAATGATATTGGAGAAAACTGTAGGACAGAATCGTAAGGACTGGTCCATCAGACTCGTTGATGCCTTATGGGCTATCGGACCGCCTACAAGACTGTCCTCTGTATGTCTTCATATCGAGTTATATTTGGAAAGCCCTGCCATTTCCCTGTGGAGATAGAGCACCGTGCTATGTGGGTGATAAAACAGTTAAACTTTGACTTAAAGAAAGCTAGTGACTTGAGAAAACTGCAGATTTTCGAGCTGAAAAAGATAAGAAATGATGCATACGATAATGCTCGAACCTTTAAAAACAGAACTAAACTCTTCCATGACAAATCCATTCATAGGAAGAATTTTGTCCTAGGACAAAATGTTCTGTTGTATAACTCTAGGCTCCACCTTTTCCCTGGTAAGCTGAAAACCAGGTGGTCAGGACCTTATATTATACAAACAGTCTACCCTCATGGTGCAATTGAGATTTCTGATCCAAAGAGTGGCAACATGTTCAAACTTAAGGGTCAACAACTTAAGCCATTCTACACCACAGAGTCTGAGTCACACGATATTCTCGAACTGGGTCTTTATGACCCAGTGTACATCTGACCAAATCTTTCTACCCTCTTTCCTGGTGTTTCTTGTAAATCTTTTTCGGATCACCCATGTAAATTAAATCAAAATAACAAAATAATAAATAAACATAAAAATAAAAAATATATAAATAATATAAATAATAAAAAGAAAATAAAAAAATACAAATAAACAAAATTAATGGACCTAAGTGCTAAATGGCACTTAGTTTTTCTTCCTTTTATATACTCCTTTTCCCTTCTAATAACCAGAATTTTCCTAGGGTTGAAATTTTCACTTTTCACCTAGGGCAAATTTGGAAGTCTATCCTTCTTAGGCCCTTATATAAACCCCCAACCTCTCTTTCGTTCACTACCCTACCATCGAATATCAGATCTGAGAAGAGAGAAGAGAGTGCCGCCATACTAAGTTTTCCCAGCCCCTACCTCCCTAATAAAGCCGCGTTTTCTCGGCCTTTGTCGCGCCTCCACGGCCATCTGGTGGAGTCTAGAGTACCACCAAATTTTCCTGCAGTTGCTGCTGTCTGTAGATCTGAGATCTACAACCCGAGTACCTGTTTCCTCCATCGATTGCTCTCTGCAATCTGGTTTTGGTTCTCCCCACATAATCCGGGGGAGGTTTATGAATTTCTTTCCCATCCTTCGTATTTTCCGTCATGGCTCCATCTATATTTGCTGAAAAAGATTTTGTTAGGATTTTTAGTGATATTAATGGTTATGCCACATCTTTTTGGATCAAATTTGTGAATGGAATTGGTATGCATTAGTCTATGATAACTCTGACCTTGCCCGAGCTTGTCAAGTTCTTCTATGCTTTACTTGATCAAGCCTCTATTAACTTTGACACCAACCAATTCATGGTGCACATGCCTACTGGGGACCTTGTTATAACTGTTGATATGTTGGAAGACTACACCCAAGTCCCCAGCAACCCGTACCATCGCGACCCCCTATCATTAATTGACTACATGACAGTCATGGGGGCTCGCTGTACCGAACAGGATAGGAGGCTCAAGCTAGTACAACGTTTCATAACATACATTGTGTTGGATGCTAGATCCAATGCAATATCCTAGGGCTTGACACACGACCTCCTTTAATAGGCCTGTGTTGTAGGTCATTCACGATCTCATGACTAGGCAACACATTGTTTGCATTAACACGACTATTTTTCACAGTATCATCACAAACTCCACGCACACACGCAGTGCCAAATACTCGTATCCAGTTTTGATCACTCGTCTGTGTAGGAACTTCTAACCAGATGCGGTCTTTGACTCGTACGATAGAGTATTTGTTGTACCAGAGAGGGAAACAAGTGCTTACAATAGTTGCCTCCATGCAGTTTGGACCCCTAGTGTCTAACTCAAAGATGTCCCGGCCGAGTCCTCTTCAGAGGAACTTTTGGAGGATGATGATGACCTAGCCTTTTAGCAGCAGGACCCCCCAACTGATTCATGAGCCTTCATGTCTACCATTTGGCGAAACATGAAGAAGATCTTTAAGGGTCAGGTTAGACTAAGGAAACAGGTTGAGGAGCATGCCACTCGCCTCGACCGCATCGAGGAGGGTCTGCGGCATTTGCAGTCGGCCGGACCTAGCACCACCGTTATTCCGAGCTGAAGGAGGGGGTGACATCTTTTCATTACCTATATCATGCATATATTTTACTTGCATACATTGGGGACAATGTATGAGATAGGTATGAGGGGGTAGATACTACTAACATAGATTTTTTTTTTCCAGTTTTTAGGAATTTTTTCTATTTTTTTAGTGTTTAGGTTTTTTTTCTAGATTTTTTTCTTAGACCTTTTCTTTTCTTATAACAAAAAAAATAAATAAATAAAAAATAAAAAATATACATTTTCTGTGATTCATTTTAAAAGAATTAACTTGATCTTAGGAATTAGGGAAAGCCTAAACTAGGATTTCTTAATATAAGTCAAAATAAGAAGTATTGTTGGATCTTTAAGTTGAGAAAGAAAAGAATAGAAAAATAGTTAGACTTTGAATTTTTCCTAAGTACTATATACATTTACAGGTTGAGGGATTAATCAAGGACTTAGTAACTTTGTTTATATTTATATATATAGAAAAAAGAAAAAAGAAAAAAATATAATAAATAAATACTTGATCAGCAATTAAGCTGGTTAGTTGTGCCTTAAGAAGCATAACCAGTCACGCCTAAAGGTGGTTGAGTTCTTAGCATTCGTAGCCTAGTTTACTCGATTCCTTAAAGTTTAGGTATGTATCCTTATCTGGTGCCCTAAGACCATCTAGTCTGGGAGTCATCGGTAAAAGGCTCGCTATATGGGTAAATTAGAAAGCCTAATGAAGCCAAGAGAATAAATAAATGTAAATATATAAATAAATAAAATATATATATAAATGTGCCATAGTCTAAAAACAATTCCTTATACATATAAATGTATATATGTTAGACTTGATACAAAATCTAGTTCTCTCTCTATTTTTGAAAACTTAACCTAAGTTGAAAACAAAATTTCAAATGGAGACTTATAAAAAGAAGGAAAAGTTTAGGGTAACCTGAAACCTTTTGATAACCAAATTCTTGAAAAATGGATCATAACCTTTTTTTCTTCCTTTTCTTTTGAAAAACACTAACAATTTTTTTCTTGTTCTTGGGATTTTGTGGGTGCAATCCGCTAAAAACTCTCAGGAGACAACACTCTTCCTCTAGGGTAACGTAGAGATTTAACGGCTTGTTGCACGCGCTCAGTGCAATCGTGTCACCTACAAAAGTGGTGTAATAATTTAGTTAGGGTTGTTTCTCTTTTTCTTTGCTCGGGGACAAGCAAAAGTTAGGTATGGGGTGTGATTGGAGTTTATTTTGTATCATTTTATACAACCTTATCATGCTTTATATTAATAAAAATAGGATTTTTATTGCTTTTCTCTCTTATTTTTCAGGTCCATTCTTTAAGGGAGAATAAGGCCAAAATCATGGGATTTTTGAGGAATTAAAGGTGTTTTTAGGAGCCCACAACCATGAAGCCCAATTCTAAAGCGATCCAAAGTATATTCTCCAACTTTTAGAAACTCCAGCTGGGCACACGTAGCATAACAGAATGTCAGAGAATTTGTTGGCGCAACGGCCAAGATGCTGCCACGGATCCGCGGCACTTCCTTAGTCGTTGATCAAGCAATTGATCCTACAGCTATGATGGGACGTTATCTTCTCCTGAAGCCTATAAATAGACCCCCAAGGCCTCTGTAAAAAAGGAAAGAGAGAATAGCATTTTGTTTAGACAATTAGTTAGTATTTTCTTTAAGCTCGCTTTAGTCTTCTTGTGTAATTTTCATTTTCTCCTTCTAGATCCAGCGAAGGGAGAGTGAGGGTGAGAGAGAGATCTCTGTAATTGAAGAAGTGAAAACTTAATACAAAGGCTCAAGCTTTCCTTCCTCAATTCTTTCTTGTTCTATTGCATTTACCTTCAAGTTCTTTACTTTCTTGCACTTATTTTTCTACAATGTCTTCTTGCTTATTTTTATTTTCTATGGCTAACTAATCACTAACATGACTAACTAACTTCTAACACTACTAACTACTAACTCTTGGGTGATTGCTAAATCATATGAATCGTTGGATGTTTTTATTTCTAGTCTTGTGATTAACAACTCTTTTATTTTCAATGATGATGAGTAGTGTTTCAATTCTAGTGAATGCTTTGTATCACCTCCATGTGATTCATGTGTGCCTCATTTAGAGCCTTGTCTCTTGAACAAGTGTCTTGATAGAACATGAAGATGGATCACTTCAGTATGCTAACACCTATTGTACAAGTTTCTTATTTCATGTTAGCTTGTTATCGCTTTGATGGACTAATGAATCTTACATTCTTTCTTAGCATACCTAAGTGTGAATACTTATGTTCCATTATTGAGAATCTATTGGGAGCCGATGATCCAAGGAGGCCACCTAGCAAAGCTTAGATGAGAACACAACCTCAATTTGAGACAATATTGATTTGACAAAGCAAGATGTATTGTTGCCAGTGAATCTACATGAGACATGAATCACCCGACGAGATTAGTAAGTTAGTAGTATAGAATGTTAGTTAATGATGGCCTTCTCTTAATTGAATTTCAAAACTCCTTTCTAAAATCCTTCTCTTTTTCCAACATCACCGTTTTTCATGCCGTCTTACATTCTGTTTTCCTTTTCTTAACAAAATTTTACAAAAATTCTTCACTCTCTTTCTACCTTGTTTTATTTTTTCATTTTTAAACAAAGAAGAACCTTCATTTTTCTTCTCAAAAACTTCAACATAAAAATTGTGAATGCTTCCATCGCTAGTCCTCCCTGCAAATACGACCCGTTATAGCTTGTGCTACGAACGATGATTCAAAGGAGTAAAGTAAATCTTCATACATATTCAGAGTTTGATAATCAGCACACGGACATAAAAATGGTTTACTCTGAACTCTCACTTAATTCAATTCCTCCTATCGAACAGAGTGTTACAAAAAAAAGGGAGATACAAAAGGAGGAGGGCTAATCTCACTCAGCCAAATAGTAAATATGGTCCCGGAGGCGCTGAATCTCACACTGGCATGCCTTCTCAACCTCTGCCCAAGATTGAACTCTCATTTCTTTCTCTGACAAGAATTTCTTCGTGGCCAGCTGTGCTTGAAGAGATTCCAGCTTGGAAGAACGAGCAGTAAGATCTTCTTGGACCCGCTTCTTGGCAGCCTCCAGTTCCTCTAGCCTTTTCCTGGCAGCAGCAAGTTTCTACTCATTTACCTGAATTAAGGCTTGCGTCTTGGCAATAGCTTCCTGAGCAGTGGCGATAACTTACTCTGCATTCTTAGTGATGACTTCAGATTCTCTAGAGTCATCAACCAATCTTTGATAGCTGGCTTGGAAGTCATTGAGGTGACGGGCCTCCTCAGCCATCTGCTCCTCATCTCTTTCTGCTCGCATTCTTGAGCAGTGAGGAGCTTATTTAACATTAGCAGAGTCTCGTCCACCGGATTAGCCTTCTCTAGGGTCCTTAGTTCCTTCAAGCATATCCTTAGCTGTTTGACTAGCGTCAGATATGCCCCAACTTACTCTGAGCTTCTACTATGACAGATGTTCTCAATCTGGTGTTCAAGAAGCATTTGGGCAAACTCGAAAGAACTTCTCTCAGAAAGAACCATTTTGATGCAGGACCTCATGGAGGTGAAGAATTGTTGTACCATCTGATGAGTAAATTCTTCCATGATGGCTATGACTGGTGCCAACTCTGTTGGTGCACTCCCGGACCCCCTTTCTATGATTGTGTGTATAATGTTCGTAGAGGCGGAAGCCATATTACTTGGTGCAGAGACGAGGCCAATAGCAGGTTCTGTCAACACCAAGGTCATAACTGGGACCTCCACGACTGTTACTGTGGTAGCCTCTGAAGCAACAGCCACGGGAACAAACTCCACAGTATTTGGTTCAGCTGTTGAAGTTTAAAGTGTGTTATCCTCTGCGCCAGTGCTTGCCATGGCCTCTTCCACTTGGGCCAGCCCGGTACTCTCTGTAATCATAATATTGATGTTAACAATAACGATGAGGATGAGAGTATATGGAGAATCTTTGTTCTCTTACCAAGCTGAGGATCTTAAGACGGTAGATCCTTTGGCAGGTTGCTCTAGAATGAGGGTTCCCCAGCCGTGGTGGTTATACCCTCAAGGATCATTCCAGTAGTAGAAACTTCAAGGCCCTCCGGCTGGATCAGTTCCTTGATCATCTCCTCAATATGGGAGGAGGTTGCAGCCTCAACACCGGTAGCCACTCCTGTAGGTGAAATTAAAATGAAGTGTTAAAATATTTGCCCAACTTAATGGAGTAATAGTTAAAAGGGATAGAAGAAATACCATTGGTTACGGTGATCTCTCCTGATGGTAGAACCATTGTAGGAACATACACCTGCATCTCTTCCTCTGAATATGTGAAAACTTGCTGGTGTTGGGAAGAGCGGGTTCATCGTCGAAGTCAACTTTGTCTCCCGAATAGTCGCTGTGCTCTTCAGATGATGAAGATGACACCTGAACCAAGGAGGCCTCAGTGATTGGAGCTTTGCCACTGAGAACCCCAATGGTAGGGCTAGGCTCCACAACCCATGAAGTAGGCATTAAAATACTGGGAGAACCCGGTTGTTGTCCCTCCATCCCTCTGTCTTGAGCCGAAGAAGCTGCCGGCTGGATTGAAACTCGCAGTTAAGATAGAATTTCAACTTCGGCCCTCTCTGTCACTTCTTTCGGTCGTTCTGCAACCACAGCTCCTTTGGCTATAATGGACTGGCCTGCAGATTCTGCCTCCGCCAACACTGCGGGGCCCCTGCTGCACAAACCCCGGGGATGAAGAGAGGAAGCTACCTCTTTTTCTTCTTCCTCCTCCTGCTCCTCCGTACCAGAAGGAATTATTTTAGGCATCTGGGCTGAAGTTATAGCCTCAGATCCTTTTCTTGCCTTCTTTTGGTTGGGCTCACCTTGGGGAGCAGAGGCTCGAGGACGCTTGGCATAGCGTACCAAGTCCTCTGGGTGGGGTCTTTCCCTGCAGCTCCTGCTCCAGACTCTGATCCTGAAGCTACCTCTGTTCTTCCAGTCGCTTTCCTGGCCTCCTTTTCGGCCTCCCTCTCGGCCTCCTGGTACCCGCTCATCCCCCACATGTGGCTCTTGGAACCCGACTTGGCTTTATACGATACCTGAATACTCTTGATACAAGAGGTATTCATTCCATAGTCGGTTACCTTACTGGCGATGAAGTACCATTGCAGAAGCTGAGGCTTGTGTAACAATTAGGCATTTTGTGAGGTAGGCCGAAGACAGCCCCTGTTCCCCTGGCTACACTATAATACCACGCCCGGGCGCCTTCAAACAGGTTGCCGCTAAAGCGAAGGCCAGTGTTGGGGTTGTTAATACATAATTGATCATAACTAAACTGCCTAGCAAAATGACTGGGTATGTAAAGCTCGATCTTGCATGAATCACCTTGCTGAAAGACCAAATATCTAGGTCGGATGTTGATGAGCCACCAGAAGACTCTAGATGGTAGCCGAGTGAACTTTCCAGGCCTGCAAGGTCGGTAAACTTGTCCCTGTATGACGCACCAGAGATCTCGAAGATACCTCGGTCGAGCTGATAGCTCGAGCTACTCAGAATAGCTTTTCGAACATAATACATATAATATTGTGACCAGCTCGAACTCTCCAACCTTTGCACAAAAGGGACGAAGCCCTCTGAAGAAGATACTACCACCATCAGTGACGGGAAATGCATGACGTACCAGGCCATCAGGTACGTGTAAGGAAGCTCGACTCTAATATTGGGAGCCTCACTTCTGGCCTCCCCTTCGATCCTCCACTTGCCTACCCTGGGAGTCTATGACAGCCTTCACTTGACACAAGATTTTTATTAATGCCCGCAAGCCACTCTGGATGCCTGTCACCATTGCTTGAAGGAGAGATATAGACTTCTCGTGCGCTAACAGAACCGCCAGGTACACCACATCGATGACAATCACCTCATGCGGCAGCGTCGGTATCATGCAACGCTTCAGCCATAATGTAAGGAATCCTGCCAACAGGGCCCGGTCGCATATCAGGATCTTAGCCTGATGGTGACAACTTTCAAAGACCATGTCAGGCCTGAAGGTATACTCGTTAGATTCTGTCGTGTACGAGCTTATGGAGGTTACTGATCCTCTCAGCAATCTCTTCATCAGTACTAGGAGCCAGACGGGTCACTGGCTTAGACTTATCATTTATGTCATTGAAAAGATAGCTCGCCCAGGACATCTGCTTAATGCCCTTGTTTCTCCAGCCAGTCATCTGCCCATAGACATGGAAGTGGCATAACACTTCTCAGTAAGTCTCGTACACCTGAGGATCCTCCTTCTTCAATAAGTAAAGCTCCTCGGTAGTCAGGACATACTCTTCATACGGAGCATCTTCAATCACCAGCCCCGAAACTTCGTACAGCTCATAGAGAGCGAGCCCCATCTCTCCAACCGGGGTGAAGAATGTGCCCTTTAGGGGATTGTAGCGCTCCAAAACACCATAGAAGTGGTGGGAGCTCTGCGGGATACCATATTGAACATCCCTAACAGCCTGGTACAATCCCGCCCGCTTCAACGAGTCATCAGGCTCTGTGAGGACAACTCTCACCATTTTGCCCCACCATTACTATTCTGAAGAGTGAACCCACCCAAGTGGACGGAAGTAGGTGGGAAATTCACCCCTCGCCTTCAGGATTGATGAAGGTGGTGGCTAATTGAGGGGTTTTCCCTGCCGGGTACTCAGCCCTGACTAGCCCGGGATGTAGCTCGAATACATCTCTCCCGTGACTGGCAGCGTGAGCTTTATTCGTGCCCAGTTTGCCGAGCGACATGTCGGAGATAGACTTTGAGAGGTCACACTCCATTGCGCGGTGTACCGATATGTGCTGCAGATACGCCAAGGGGTACATCGTCTCCTGTCTCAAAGCTCCCTTGATTTCATAGCAAACACTGGAGCAGCCTCTTGGAGCACGAACGTAAGGTTAAGATCGGCTCCACTTACATGCCTATAGTGACACTTTTTGAACATAGGATTCGAGGGGTATCGCACTGCAAAAAGGACAACACAATAATCAGCAACCTGAAAATTATTTTAAGTGTTAAAGCTCAGACGTAAGGTTCACCTCAGAACCGCGTCTAATAATTGAGACGCGAGCTCAATAAAACCCGCGTCTAAACTCAAAGACGCGAGGCTCATATGAAGTCCGCGTTTGAAACTCCATAACTTAGAACTTTCTCTAAGTGTTGGAATCAGATGCGAGACTCAGTGAAAACCCGCATCTAAACTCAAAGACGCGAGGTTACATGAAGTCCATGTTTGAAACTCCATAACCTAGAAATTTCTCTAAGTGTTGGAATCAGACGCGAGACTCACTGAAACCCACGTCAAACCTCAGAGACGCAACGTTCACATGAAGTCCGCGTCTGAACTTCACTACTTAGAAAAATTCTCTAAGTGTTGGGATCAAATGCAAGGCTCAATGAAGCCTGTGTTCAACAAACAGACACAGATTCAAGCTGATGAAGCGAAAACGCGAAGGTCGTCAAACACACATCTTACCTACCAGTGCAAGAGTTGCATCTGAAATCAAATACGGGCGTAAGCCTCACGTTTATAGTTCAACCTAGAAGAAACTTAAGAGTTAAGATAATTCTTCAAGTTCTTTAATGGCGAAAACTGATTCAGGTGACTTTATTACCTGAAATTGGGGCCTCCTGCGTAGAGGAACCTTTCATTTGAACCTCTGGAGCAACAACGCTCGAGAATAGAACCACAGCCATGACAGAATGAAGATGAAAAAAGGAAGAAAAAGCTTGAATCTTTTCTTAAGTTCTTAAAACTCTGGATGCAGAGTTCAACGGAGAAGAAAAGAGTCTAATGATGACTCTTGAAAGATTGCTGCCTTTTTATAGACATAGTAATCGGCTAAAATACGCAACCCGTATCTCGAGACCAATCGTCTCTAGACGCATGGCAACGCGCCTAGAACGCAAAACCTCGCGTTTTAAGAGAATAATGCCTCTTCAAGCTCTGCCAGACATGTGATAACACACCCAGAATGCGAGTCTCACGTTTAACAGAGCCACGTCTCTTCAGCAAAAAGAAGTTCGCGTCTCCACCTCGAAGTCTGTGTCACTTTAATAAAGTGAGAGCTGCGTCTCCACTTCGAAGATTGTGTCTCTTCAGTATTCTCTGGCTCGTATCTTGAAAAGCAAGAAAGTTGTGCCTCTGTTCCCAGCGAGAGCTGCGTCTCTACTTTGAAGCAAGTTCGCATTTTGTAATGCTCAGAGTCGCATTTCTACATCAAGTGAAAGGTGCATCTTCACTTCAAGGAATCTCACACCTTGGCAAAACAGCAGAGTCGCGTCTCTTCAACAAAAGAAGTTCGCGTCTCCACCTCGAAGTCTGCGTCACTTCAATATCGTGAGAGTTGTGTCTCCACTTCGATGTTCGCGTCTCTCCAATGAATGAGAGTCGCGTTTCTACTTCAGACGAGGTCCGCGTCTCCAAGGCAACATTACTTTTGCATCTACAAGACCCATGTTAAGTATTTACTTCTATCATCAATTCAACAGTACACTGGCAAAAGCAAATGACTATTTTCGCCGGTTCAACAGTACACCAACAACCAGAATAGAGAACCAAGGAGGTTTGGACTGCGTATCCACATACTCACGATAATCATCTCTGGCGGCTTCAAAGAGTTTAACAATACACTCACGAAGAAAAAGATCCAGAAAAGATCGAGCTTAAGGTATCTCAGAAGATTGCCAGTCCAGTCTTTTGCGCTTGCTGCCAAAATTAAGTTACAAAGCATTTCGAAACCTGTCCCAGTCAACTGCGGAGTTTTGAAAATTTTGTAGGGAGTTCTGTAAACTATCTAAAAATCACTGAAGATAAGTCGTCAAATGTAGAGTCCATACTTCAGATACGAGGCTAATCAAAGCCATTCATGCAATGTCAACATGCAGGACTCAAAGCTTGCACCCCTGCATCACTGCAATGCTAAGAGGCAGGGCTCGAAACTCGCATTTCAGCACTGCTTCAATGCCAAGACGCAGAGCTTAAAGCCTGCGTCTAACATGCGAAGCTTGATACAGAGTTTGAAGCTCGTGATTCAACACCACTGTGGCGCCCAAACACGAAGCTCAAGACCTGCGTTTCAGACGCGAAGCTTGACACAGAGTTTGAAGCTCGTATTTCAACACCACCGTGACACCCAAATGCGGAGCTCAAGAATCGTATCCAGCGTTACCTTAACAGCTAAACACAGAGCCCAAGCCCGTGTTCTAACTGTAAGTGAGTTTCGCGTCTCAGTTGTAACTGCCCTCATTACTGGGTCAGTTACTACCCACGTAATAAGGGGAGTTAACCCCCATTATGAAGGGTTTTTAGGGGACAATTTTACCCTAGAAACTCCTATAAATAACTCGGTGTGCTATTGAAGAGGGGTCAAAATTTTTCAGTTAAGGAATACTAACAAAGAGTTAAACTCTTCTACCAACTTGCTGAGTTCAAATTTTTGCCTAAGTCTCTTTGAGGTTTGATTGGATAGGAGCTGTGCTACTCCATCTGTGATCCAAGAAGAAGATTTCCAGAAGAACTTGACGTTGCAAAGAACTCAGCCTTAAACAAAGAGGAGATCCAACCACTATTCCCTCTTTTGTAATCAGATTATTGATCCACTGTAATTTTATTTACAATCAAATAAAGAAGCTTGCACCTTCAATTTTTCCGAGGAAACAAGAGTCACTTCGGAGACTTTGGGATTTCTTTCAAGCAAACAAATGGTCCCTTGTAGTAGTTAAGGGAACAGAGGTTGTAAATATCTTTTTTGCTTGAAGAAATTGATCTCTTTGAACTTGGATTGTGTTTCTCCCTTGTGCCTGATCTTCTTTTTTGGGTGCATCTTGATCCCAACAAAGTATTACCAGAGCCGTAGCAGAATGGTTGGTTGTTGTTTGAGATTGAGTATACTATGTAAAGAAGAGACTAAGGGAAATTTTGCTCACTTGCAGTGGATCCAACACAGTGGCAGCAGGAAGAAAGGCTCTCAAGTGGCTGGTCAAGCTCATTTCCGGCAGCAAATAGGCATCTCACTGTGGCCAGCTTTGGTTTGGCGAGAGGCAGTGCTAGAGGTGCAGTTATCCCAATAAAGATTTCCCAGAGACAACTGGTGTTGGTGTACTGCACGTGCATATCCTCCATGCCCACCGCCATCAATAATTGAGTGTTACGGGCAATAAAGAGACCGGCATCCATATCATTTGCAAGTCAATTCTAAATCTATTAATCTTCATTGTTATGCAGTGCTGGGCTATTCAGCCATAAATAAAAAAAGAAGAGCTCAATTTGTAATGCAACTTGATTGTTCAAGTCGCTAATTGTATAAAGATGAAGACCCGGGGAGGTCAATTGATAATGCAACTTTGATTGTTCAAGTTGCCAATTGTATATTTACTTGGTGACTGATCACATTAATGTTGGGAATATGAAGAATATATGTGAATCTTTGAATTGAATTATGACGAGATCCGTTGATCGAATCAATTGGATAATGGTTGGAGTGTGTTCTCCTTTCATTGGGGATGAACGTGGTATATTCACATGTTCAATTCGACTTCAAATGAATGAGATATTCAAATCTAAAGTTTGTCTAATTCAAAGTCAAAATGGGACTAAAGGTAGCTATAATCATTTAGTCCCACATTGACCATGGGATGGAAGTTTGAAGTGTTTAAATAGAAAAAATGGGAACAAAGGGTATGCCTTTTTGGTATTTGGAGTTTTCGCGCGCGATTGGGAGGAAACCATACCCGCACGTGCACGCGCGCCAGCTGCCGGCCGGTGCCGGATTCGGGTTCCTTACCCTTGTCTGGTTCTATTTGAATCGGGTCTCACGGGTATGGGTTACGCGGAGCATGCCCGCTCCGCCATCCGGATCCGAACGCCCTGCGCAACGACTGTCAGCCAACCACCGCGGACAGTTGGGCGGTTGCTGCGGTTGAAACGAACCGTTGCAACAGTTCAGACAGAACCGTCGCAACTGTTCGGTTGAGTTCGGACCAAAATACCCTTCCCGGAGCGCTATAAATAGCGCTCCGCTTCTCTCAAACAAAACACACCAACTCTCTCTGCGTACTGAAGTGAGATCCTCTCTCTCTCTGTCTTGAAGTAACTTCCAACGGGAAGTGGGAAATCTCTCTCTCTCTCTGTCTTGAAGTAACTTCCAACGGGAAGTGGGAAATCAGCAACTCGGTTTCCGAAGCGACTTTCAAGAGATTCTGCAAAATTCGTTCTGAAAAGAGGGCTCAGAAAATTCAACAGATTATTTAGTAGAATTGTTGTCTGAATCTGAGACTTCCAAAGAAGAATATTCTTCTACCTTGGGTGCTCCTCTAAAGTAAAGACAAATATTCTCCCAAAATTTGTCTTAGTCCCGTTGCTTCAATAATCCTGTGAGGTATTGGTTAACTATGGTTCGACCGTATGGTGATGATTTGGTAGTGCTATCCAAATACCATAAAGGATGAAAATACACCTAGAGGGAGGGGGTGAATAGGTGTAAGACTAATCTAATAATCAATAATGTGGAATTAAAAACTTAATGTAACACACTTAGTGTAACCAATAAGTGTAGCCGAATTCCTAGTGAAGGGCTCTGGCTAACTCCACTGAATTCATCTAAATAAGGGTTGAGGCGCTATGTAAAGTTCTCTTGGTTAAACACAAGTATGGGTACACACAAACAATACAAGCATGTATATGATATGACAATATGAATCAATACACAATGTAAGAGAGAGTTAGAGAAAGTGGATCAAACGCAAACACCGAGATATATTTCGAGTTTCGAGCACACAGCTCTACGTCCCCGCCTTCACACAGAAGGATACTCGTCCACACAAGACTTCTCACACAGGGAACTTCCACTGAGGATTTGGGACAAATACAATCGGGAGTACACAACTCTTCTCTCAACCAATACAACCTCTCAGTAGAGGCAAGGCACAAACAATCACCTCTACACTTAGAGGGATAGCACAAAGCCACTCAAACAACAATCACCTCACACTTGAGGGATTCCAACACAATCTCCACCTCTCACTAGAGGGAGCCAAATACCACTTCCACTATCACCTCACACTTGAGGGATAACAACTCAATCACCTCTCACTAGAGGGATATCACAAACAATGGAAGGTTTACAACTTGGTGGTCTATCTCAACCACAAACCAAATCTTTTCCCCAAAATAATGATCCTATAGATAGGATAGTTAGATAAGCTCAAGTGTGAGAAATAAAAAGTTTGAAAATAAAAAACTCAAAGAAAAACTCTTGGGAAAACTTCTAAAATGAATATAAAGTGAAGATCAAAAACAATCCCAAAGACTTTCTTTTTCTTTGAATTTTCCAATCCTTTTAAAACAAATTAAAGATCAAATCTTTAAGTTTAAAAACTCTTTTGAAAACTTATTAAAACACTTGAGAAGATGGAAATTTTGCTACTGAAAATTCTTGTTAAAAATCAACTCAAATGGGGGTATTTATAGTCCCATTAGAAATCTGCCTGTTGGCAGCTGAAAAGGGCCAGAATGCCCTTCCGGTCGACCGGCCAGCGGTAAAAAATTTGACCGTTGAGCCCAGCGGTCGACCGCCCGGTCGACTGTGCCCAGAACCAGAGAGCAACGACTCTCTGGCCGGTCGACCGCCCGGTCGACCGAGGCTGGAAACAGAGAGTAGACTCTCTGTTCGGTCGACTGTCCGGTCGATTCCAGAGAGCAGAGCTCTCTGGCGGTCGACCGGCCTCCCCAGCAAGGCTGCGTGCACGTTCTGTGCACGTCGGTCGACCGCTCACTGTTACGATCGACCGGCAGCCTGCCAGCCAGACAAATATGGGACTTAAAAACTTGGGTTTTTATTATCAATTAAATCCCATAAAAACATATAAATTCCACAAAAATCAGTTCATGTTATATCTTTAAAATATAAATATGTGTGACAAAAATTCAACACATATTTCAAACTATTTGAACCATTTTTGTGTGATAGAAAATTTTTCTTAAACCAAAAACTGTATTTTCCAAAAATAGAATTTTTGAAATGGAAATTCAATTTTTCAAAACATATGTTAATACAAAAAATGATATTTAAACAACTTTGAAGCATATAGTAATGGATAGAATCCAATATACAGGAAAGGTATTATATCTATGTTTTTGACATTAAATCCAAAAATAAGTTTTGTCTAAATACAAAACTCCAAACACATGAATAGTGTATCAAAATAAGTTTTTCTAAGTAGATGAAGCATATATGTATATAGATCAAATCTAATATACATTAAACCATGTAAACTTGCTTTGATTCTATCTATTCATGAAAACCAAGATCGGATAAACCAAAAATCAAAACTAATAAACATGAAACTTAAACAAATGTGCTTGTTGTGAACTTGAGCATATCACACTATCTAAACTTTACAATGGATCTAAATAAAATATTAACTAAACAAATCGAAGCCTTCTTGTAGAACGCCTTCTTCAAGTCAACTCGATCCAAACTTGATTCACCGAGCTTGACTCCAACCGAGTACTAGATATGAACTTGACGCTCAGCTCTTGAATCACTATGTGAAAGCTCCAAAATACTTTTGTTGAAGCTAATCACCTACTAATATCTTGGTTAAATATCTGAAACTAAATATCACAAGATTATTAGTAAACTATAACTACATTAGTTAATCATCATGAAAACTAGAATGGAAGGCCTCTGGGTCAACAATCTCCCCATTTTTGATGATGACAAAACTCATGGAGTTATATATGCATAGATTAAAGTTAAGCTTCAAAGAAGCTCCCCCTTAACTCATGCATAGCAATAAACTATAAAGATATGCAATGAATGTTAAACATGAATATGCATAAACATGCATAAAATAATGAAATAAACATGCTCTTGATACCAAATTTTAAAATAAATATGTTCTTAAATAATTGCTCTTGATACCAATAAAAATTTTAATAAAAGCTCTTGATACTAACAAAATAAAACAATAAAATATGTTATTGATACTAATATCAATGCTCTTGATACCAATATCAACAAAACATAAAACAAATATTTTAATAAAACTTAAATAAACATGCATATATACTAAAATACTTCTCCCTTTTTTGTCAATTATCAACAAAAGGGTTAAAGAAAACAATAAAATAATGTTCTCCCCTTTGTCTGAAATAAAAAAATCAACAAGGGATGAAATCAAACCAAAAACATTATGATACCAATTGAAAAAAATCTATCAATTTAGTGCAAAGATATACATAGAAATATCATGATACCAAATGATGATACCAAATTGAAAATAAACAAAAACTTTTGAAGCAACCAACAAAAAATTTTGATATCAATTGAAAGATATAAACATATAGGTAATTTGATACTAATTGTAAAAATTAGTACCAATTAAAAATATTTTACACTTTTGATATCAATTGAAAATCATAAACCAATCTTTTTGGTTAAATACTTAACTCATTTTGCAATAGAGACACCAAATAGAGAATAATATCAATTTAGTGTGTTTGATACCAATATTGAAAATGAAACATATACCAATTGAAAATGATTTTCATTAGGAGCGTATGATACCAAATTAAAAAAATCAATATCATTTTTAAACATAAAGTGGGGGAGTAAGATACCAAATGTAAACAAAACCAATTGAAAGGTAAAATATAAATTTCTCCCCTTTATGAAATACCAAACAAAATGATGCATAAGCTTGTATAAGATACCAATTGAAAAATAATCAATTGAAATATAATTGTCATTTAAGGAATCAAGCTTAGCATAACAAAAATTTGTGCTCAAAGATATAAAGATATAGTAAGCACAAATAATATATATATATATATATATGTATGAAAAATTGAATACCAATCGAAATTGATACTATTTAAAGTTTAAGCATACATATAAAAAAAAACATATATGAGTATGCAAAAGGAATGTCAATAGTGATACCAACTGAAAAGATACAATGATACCAATTAAAAATAAAATAAGATCAAGTGTATAACTCATACTTTCTACCACCCATTTTATGCACATGTTTTAACTAGATTTTCAATAATGAGCATACAAGGCATGGTTGCCCAACCAACCACCCTTGGAAGGGTAGGGGTTTTCAAAAATAAGTTTAAAATAATATAAACATGTTTAAAAACTCTACCATATGAAGAATACCATAACTAGTTTAATGATAAACTTGTAAGCTAGTACGAAATCCTTCAAGGAAGAATAAAACAAAAATATATTTCATGAAAAACATGTAAGTCACACGATCATCAACATTTAAAATCTATAAGGCACATATCATACTCATGAAAATAAAATCATGAGAAAACATTAAGTAAAGTGAGTGTATAAGAGTTATGTGAAACATATCATCATGAAAATAGGCAATCAAGCTCAATATGAAATTCCTTAAAACATGAAAATCATTAAAACTAGAATCCTTCAAGGTATATGTATGTTTTGTACAAACTGAAAAACACCTAGAGGGGGGGTGAATAGGTGTAAGTGCTAATCTAATAACTAAATGCGCTAAATGCGGAAGATAAAAACAAATATTGCAACACACTTAATACAACACAACAAGTGTAGCCGAATTCCCCGTGAAGGGCTCTGGACTAACTCCTTTTGATTCCCCTAGATATGGGTTGAGGTGCTATGTGAAGCTCTTGTTGGTTAAGTATAAGTGAGGCACACAAACAACCAAGCATATAATATGAATAAGCAATATGAATATATACAAGGTACAAATGCAAGCAATAGAAATGAGATGCAATGTACTGATTGAAGATGCTTTGCACAAATTAAAAAGAGAAAGAGTTGAGAGACAATGGATCAAACGCAAAGGCAAAGATATGTTTCGAGTTCGAGCCCCTAGCTCTACATCCCCGCCTTCACCACGGTGAAGGATTTCCAATCCACTAAAGGAGTACCAAACTCCTCTCTCAACCTTACAACTTCCAATGAGGCAATACAATCACAAATCCACCTCTACCGAAGAGGGATAAGGCCCGTAGCCAACAAAACACAATCTCCTCTACCAAAGAGGGATCAAATACCACTCCGATCAACCTCTACCAAAGAGGGATTCACAAATACAAGGAGGGTTTACAACAAGTGGTTACAAAGACCACAAACTCTCTTTTTCCACAAAACAAGGATCCTAATAGATTAGGATAGAAGATATAGCTCAAGTGTGAAAATACTAGAGTTTGGAAAACAAAAACTCAAAGAAAACTTCTTGGGAAAACTCTTTGTAAATGATAGAAATGAAGAACAAGATAAATCTCCCAAAAATCTAATTTCTTTGATTTTCCCAAACCCTAAAACACAAAACCAAATTTGAAGTTTAAAGCCCAAAAACACTTTTGAAAACTAAAAATAAACTCTGGAGAAACACTATATTTTTCTTGTCAAAAGTCTTATCAAAATCCCCAACAGAAAACTAGCCGTTAGGCTGATCTGCCAGCCTGACAGGCTTCCGGTCGACCGGTCGGTCGACCGCCAACGGTCAAAAATCCGACCGTTGGAGCCATTCGGTCGACCGCCCGGCCGACTGCCCAGATACAGAGAGCAGAGCTCTCTGGTCCGATCGACCGCACGACCGACCGCCAGATACAGAGAGCAAAACTCTCTGGTCCGGACGACCGTCCGGTCGACCGGCCCACTGTGCTGCCAGACGTGCACAAGGCTGTGCACGTCGGTCGACCCCCACGGTCGACGGCCCTTGGTGCGGTCAACCGACCTGGCCTGTCAGCCACAGTCTGGGTCAGAACCTGGGAGAAACAAATATGTTAAAAATTCTTTTATCTCTTCTAAAATTTCATAAAACTTGTTTTAACAATTTACTTCGATAAAAAAACTTGTGATAAAAATTTCAAGACATATATCAACAAATTAAATCATTTTTGTGTCTTGCAAATTTTATCAAAACCAACACTTGTATTATATCAAACTTGATTTTTCAAATAGGTAATCTGATTTTTCTAAAACTTATTTAAATACAAAAACATGATATTTTAAACACATTTAAGCATATTGCATATGGACATATGTCCAATATACATGAAACAAGATATATCATAGTTTTTGTCTTTAAATCCATAAAACATGTTTTGTAAAAACACCAAAACATAAAAACACATGAATAGGTAAGTCAAACTAAGTTTGTATAAAAAGATAAGCATGCATGTATATAGAACATATCTAATATACATAAACCAATTAAACTTGTTTTGAACTACTATTCATGAAAACACATATCAAAATCAAAACGTGTGTGTATTGTGTACTTGAGCATATCAACTATACTAAGCTTTACAAATGGATCTAAAACACACTCTAAACTATGGATACCTAAGTCTTCTTGACGATCTCCATCTTCAAGTTGACTTGGTCCAAAAACTCCATCCATGAGCTAGGCACTGTGTGATCTTGATGCTTGAGCCCTGGAATCACTTGTGAAGTGCTTCAAAACTCCTTTGTTGAAGCAATCACCAACTAACATCTTGATTAATGATCTGAGACTAAAAACACAAGAATATTAGTAAACATAACTACATGAGTAATCATCATCAAAACTAGAGTGGAAGGCCTTTGGGCCAACAATCTCCCCCTTTTTGATGATGACAAAACTTATGGAGTTATATATGCATAGATTAAAGTTAAGCTTCAAAGAAGCTCTCCCTTAACTCATGCATAAACAAATAAACAATAAATATGCAATGAATGACAATGCATATAAACAATAAAAGGCTCTAGATATCCAATGAAATATTCAAAACAAAACATGCTCTAGATACCAATTAAAATTAAACAATTAAACTTAATATATGCAAAACACAAATATGCATATATTAAACTCAAAATCTTTCTCCCCCTTTTTGTCAATCATCAATAAAGGGGTAAAAACATAAACACAAAAATACGAATAAATTCTTCTCCCCCTTTTTGTTCTAATCAAAGAATCAACAAAGGGTTAAAAAACAATGTTCTCCCTTTTTTTTTTTTTTGTCTAAAAACATAAATGATGTAAATAAGGGGTGAATAGCAAATCATGATACCAATTGAAAAACATTTTACATTTGTTTAACCATGATACCAAAACAAATAAGCATGTTACCAACATTTTTCATCATAAAGTGTGGGAGTGGGAATCAAATACCAATTGAAAGACAAAATCAAGTTTTCTCCCCTTTATGAAATACCAAATGAGACAATGCGTAGGCTTGAAATGAGATACCAAATGAAAAATAGATCAATTGAAACATGATGGTGAAAACAATTCAAGCTTTAGCATAAACAAAAATATATGTATGAAAATTAGATACTAATTGAAATTGATACCATTAGATTTGAAGGCATACATACATAAGCACATATGAGTATACAACTAGATCAAAATTGATACCAATTGAAAGAGTTCAATGATACCAATTGAAACAACAATAGGAGCATGGTATAACTCATATAACAATGAAGATTGCGAACTAGTTAAAATGAAAAAATTTGTTAACTAGTACGAAATCCTTCAAGTAAGGAATAAAAACAAATTATTTTCATAAAAACACATGTAAATCACATGGCACTAAGACACTCTAAATCCATAAAGCCCATATAGTACTCATGAAAACATACTCATGAGAAAACATTTGAATGAAGTGAGTGCACAAGTGTTATGTGGAACACGGCATTATGAAAATGACAATTAAGCTCAATATTCCTTAAAACATGAAAATCATAAAAACACTAAATTTTATTAAAATTAGTTTATACTTCTAGGCATATGTATGTCCTATACAAACTAGAATATACATACATATCCAAAACACAATGAGTCCACAAAATATATGCATGAAGGCACATGGCTCAAAGGATGTATATGTATAATTAATAGTTTGGACAAGATGGACATATACATGAAGTTAAACATAAGCACATGAAAACATGAAAGACTAAATCTTCATTAAACCAATTTCATTTCAAGGTATATGTATGATTTGTCAACACAATAAGTATACATACATATCCCTAAACATGATTGAGTCCATATATATAGATTTGCATGAAAGGAAAATGACTCAAAAAGGGTGTACATGTATATCTGAAAGTTTGACAAAAATAACCATATACATGAAATGAAAAACACATGATCATGAAAACAAAACTAAAGATGGGAATACAAGTTTAAAGTGCATGAATCATCAAAACTAGACCATACTAGCACATCTAAAGGGTACAAACAAGCATTCAAGCACAAACATATATAGATTTATTTGTGATCCACTATATGCATAAGTATAAATCCTAGTCTTAATGAAAAACTAACATCTAAACAAATATTCAAGACATGAAGCATCAAAAAAAAATCATCATGATAAATCTTAAACATGATTATGTTGTCCCAAAGGCCCATCACTCTAGTTTTGATGATGATCAACTCATGTAGTTATGTTTACTAATGATCTTGTGTTTAATTAGTGACAGATTGTTATCAAGATCTTAGTAGGTGTGGAGCTTCAATAAAGGATTTGAAGTCAAGTTTTGGAGCTAGCACCGGTTGATTCAAGAGCTTGTGCATCAAGATCACATCAAGTACTCAAGAGGAGTCTAGCTCTATGGATCAAGTTTGGACCAAGTCAAGAAGATGAGAAGCCTTCAAGTGAAGACTTCAAGAAGATGAAGACTTGTGTCTAGGTATAAGATTTTGTTTTTGTTTTAGTTAAAAATGTAAAGGATAGATAGTTGGTGGATTGCTCAAGTACATATATACACACACACTCTTGATTTAATTGTTTTCATAAAAGATTTTTTGGTTTAGAAAAGATTTATCTTTATGACAAAATACTATTTGGATTTTGGTATTTTCATGTATACATATCTTTTATCCAAAATCAAGTTTAGAGCTTTATGACAAAAACGTAGATATTTCATCTTGATTGTGTAGTGGATCATATCCATACACACTATGCCTTAAAAGTATATCTTGTTTTTGTATTTGATGAAGATTTGAAAAACATGTTTTGGAAAAATATTGTTTGAAAAATACAGTTTTTATCATGAGCCAATATTTCCATGTTACAAAAATAGTCCAATCTTTTATAACATGCCTTGATTTGTGCAAGCATGTTTGTTTATCAAAGTATACTAGTTAAACTATTTTTGTAGATTTTTATGTATTTTATGAGATTTTATTTCAATCAAAAGACCATGTTTTAAATCCCAGAAAACTGTTTCAGGCTTCGTATAAGTCGACTTACCACCTTAATAGTCGACTAATACAGGAGTCGGCCGACCGGACCGGTCGACCGACGTGCACAAACGTGCACGCCTTTGTGTACTGGAGGACGGCCGACCGTGCCGGTCGACCGCTCCAGAGAGCAGAGCTCTCTGGAAAGTTCGGTCGACCGCACCGGTCGACCGACAGAGAGTTAGACTCTCAGCTCCAGTGGGTCGGTCGACCTGGGCGGTCGACCGTGGCTCCAACGGTCAGAAATCCGACCATTGGCGGTCGACCGCACCGGTCGACCGACAGTTCTGACAAAGCCCCAACGGCTAGTTTTCTGGCAGCCTATAAATTGGGGGTCTTGTCATTGTTTTGAAATAAGATTTTCAAGTGGGTTTTCACCAATTTTTCCTGAACTATTTAGAGGTTTTCCTCCACTTGATTTAGAGCAAATATTTCTAATCAAAAGGAGAGATTTATCAAGAGTGTTTAAAAGAAAGTCTTTGAGTTTTTCACCATAGCTTTCATCCTTGTTTTTCTCACACCACACTTGAGCATCCATTGATTATACATCCTACAGGTGTGTTGTAGTGAGAGTGCTTTAGGTGATCAAAGTGTTGTGATCACCAAAGATCTTTTCTTTGTTCTTTGAGGAGATGGGCAAGTGTGCTCGTGATTGTTTCGGGTCCTAGTGAGGACTTGGTGTTTTCGGGTTCGGGTGCGAACTCGTGTTTGAGGTGCGGCCTCGGCGAGCCGGTGGGCTTGCGGTGTGTACGAGACTAGAGAGTCCGAGGGCTTGTAGGTGTTGCGGCACCGAGGAGAGATCCAGTGGGATCTTGCATAGTGGAAATCCTTCGTGTGTCGAAGGCGGGGATGTAGAGCAAGTGTGCTCGAACCTCGAAACATACCCTTGTGTTTGCGATTGCTTACTCTCTCTCTCTCTCTTTGTCTCTTTATATCTTGCATACTTTATTGTGCTCATCTTTATATGCTAGATATTCATTTGTGCTCATATTGTATACTTGCTTGGGTTTGTTGACTAACACTTGTATTTAACCAAGAGAGCCAACGCGGCACCTCAACCCATTCAAGGGGAATCTAGAGGAGTTTGTCCAGAGCCCTTCACGGGGAATTCGGCAACACTCTTGTGTTATACATAGTGTCTAGTGTAAAAGTTTTAATTTGGTCATAATTGTTTTTAGCTTCCGCATTATTTGCATAATTCATCATTAAGTGACCATTAGATTAGCCTTCACCTATTCACCCCCCCTCTAGGTGAGCCTTCAGATTATTATGTAAATCCTCATGTTATTAGAGCTATGATATACACAATAGCAAACAAATGGTGAGAGCACAAAGAATTTATCCATATGAACATGGGTGATCTCAAAGGCTATACATGTATGTCAATTGTCTAATAATCATGGTATTTAGCATACTAATCAAAACATGAAACATCAAAAACTAAAATTATAAATATATGATCATTATGTATGTGCAAGTGCATTAGACATAGGACATACATGTTAGTTAAAGACAAGGTGAGAACACATATAAATAGATCCATATTAAACATGGGTGCCTCAAATAACTAAACATGTATAACACTAATCCAATAAACATTGCACAAGCATAATGAACACAAAAACATGACATGCTACAAATAATAAAATGTAGGCATGTAAACAATACATAGGAGTTAGGGATCGTTACCAAAACCTAGAAGACAACTTTCCTTGTCTCCAAAACAAGGTGGTCCTCCCACCAAACATCCCTTGAAAGTGATGCATCCAATTGATTTTCATGAAGCTCGGAACGCATCCACTCCAAGGTACGGCTACTCTCACATCATGTGAGAGCCCACACCTATATCATAAACAAGTGGGGTAGTCTTTGGTACCCATATCTTTTTGGGTCCATGGGGGTAGTACCTTCTCTAACCCAAATAAATTTATTTGCTAAATTATCATTATGTATTCTATCATAGCAAAATTTAGCAAGGTGGCCCATACGTCCACAATGTGTACAAGTGTACACATGAGCATACGTGTGATGGTGTCCGTGAGGAGCATGTGTATGCCGTGTATGGTTTGCATGAAAATATGGAACTTGCTTCTTTTGAAACAAGGATTCCAACCGTGTATGGCTCTTGGAACAATGGCTCAAGGTGGAGCCCAAACAATCCATTTTCTTCTTAATTAAATTTATATCATTTTCAATCAAAGAAGAAGTGGAGCATGCAATAGGTGAAGTGTGTGATACTACCCTAGCATGACAAACATGTGCATCAATCTTATGTTGCAAAACAATGTTTTTCTTTAAACAAGTATCTAAATCATTTGAAATAGAAATTATTTTATTTTTCAAAGCAACATTCGCCTTTAAAACAAAATCTAGTTTCAAAAACAAGTTTTCATTTTTCCTTTAAAATAACATTACAATCATTTTTATTTTTCAAAAATCATTTTCTTTAAGTGCAAAATCAAGTTGAGATTTCAATGAATCCCTTTCATTAGAAATCTCCTCTTTCTCTTGCAAAATAACATCAAGTCTAGCAATCAAAATTTTATTTTCATATTAATGCCTAGACTTTTCTTTTTCAAAGCATTATATTTTTCTATAAGTTTTTCACACACAATAGAAAGTTCTTCATTTGAAGCATGAGCATCAATATTATCATCACATGAAAAACTAGAATCAAAACTATCTAATTAAGTTTCCGATTGTACCTCAAGGGAGTCATTCCTTGGACCATGAAGCATTGTGACTCGGATTCTCCACTAGATTCCTCCGGTTGGATTGGCAATTGAAGCTCGGAGGTGGTGGTTGTGGTTGTCAACATGTTCCACACTGCAAATGCGGAATTAAAGTTAGAAACACGTATAAGATAATCTTTATTTAATGTGCTTCTAATAGCCTCAAGGGCTTGTGTATTGGCCCCTATATGAATGCAATTATCAAGATAGCATTTCTTGGTAGCCGCAAGGAAAACATATAAACCAGTGTCTTTAGGTACATGGACATTCTATATTTTCATGTGTCAATATTGGAGACATCGAACATGGGAGGTGAAAAGCAATCCATGGGTTTAAACTATATGTGTGCGAACAAGCAAATGCAAACAATAGATTAGCAAACAAAGGATCTCACTCCTAGGATGTTAAGCCTAAATATCAGGAGCGTTGGCTCTGATACCAATTGAAAAACACCTAGAGGGGGGTGAATAGGTGTAAGTGCTAATCTAATAACTAAATGCACTAAATGCAGAAGATAAAAACAAATATTGCAACACACTTAATACAACACAACAAGTGTAGCCGAATTCCCCGTGAAGGGCTCTGGACTAACTCCTCTTGATTCCCCTAAATATGGGTTGAGGTGCTATGTGAAGCTCTTGTTGGTTAAGTATAAGTGAGGCACACAAACAACCAAGCATATAATATGAATAAGCAATATGAATATATGCAAGGCACAAATGCAAGAAATAGAAATGAGATGCAATGTACTGATTGAAGATGCTTTGCACAAATTAAAAAGAGAAAGAGTTGAGAGACAATGGATCAAACGCAAAGGCAAAGATATGTTTCGAGGTTCGAGCCCCTAGCTCTACATCCCCGCCTTCACCACCATGAAGGATTTCCAATCCACTAAAGGAGTACCAAACTCCTCTCTCAACCTTACAACCTCCAATGAGGCAATACAACCACAAATCCACCCTACCGAAGAGGGATAAGGCCCGTAGCCAACAAACACAATCTCCTCTACCAAAGAGGGATCCAAATACCACTCTGATCAACCTCTACCAAAGAGGGATTCACAAATACAAGGAGGGTTTACAACAAGTGGTTACAAAGACCACAAACTCTCTTTTTCCACAAAATAAGGATCCTAATAGATTAGGATAGAAGATATAGCTCAAGTGTGGAAATACTAGAGTTTGGAAAACAAAAACTCAAAGAAAACTTCTTGGGAAAACTCTTTGTAAATGATAGAAATGAAGAACAAGATAAATCTCCCAAAAATCTAATTTCTTTGATTTTCCCAAACCCTAAAACACAAAACCAAATTTGAAGTTTAAAGCCCAAAAATACTTTTGAAAACTAAAAATAAACTCTGGAGAAATACTATATTTTCTTGTCAAAAGTCTTATCAAAATTCCCAAAGAGATGGGGTATAAATAGTCCCAACAGAAAACTAGCCGTTAGGCTGATCTGTCAGCCTGACAGGCTTCCGGTCGACCGGGTCGATCGACCGCCAACGGTCAAAAATCCGACCGTTGGAGCCATTCGATCGACCGCCCGGCCGACTGCCCAGATACAGAGAGCAGAGCTCTCTGGTCCGGTCGACCGCACGGCCGACCGCCCAGATACAGAGAGCAAAGCTACATGGCTTGGTCGACCGTCCGGTCGACCGGCCCACTATGCTGCAAACGTGCACAAGGCTGTGCACGTCGGTCGACCCCACGGTCGACCGGCCCTTGGTGCGGTCGACCCTGCGGTCGACCGACCTGACCTGTCAGCCACAGTCTGGGTCAGAACCTGGGAGAAACAAATATGTTAAAAAATTCTTTTATCTCTCCTAAAATTCCATAAAACTTGTTTTAACATTTTACTTCGATAAACAAACTTGTGATAAAAATTTCAAGACATATATCAACAAATTAAATCATTTTTGTGTCTTGCAAATTTTATCAAAACCAACAATTGTATTTTATCAAACTTGATTTTTCAAATAGGAAATCTGATTTTCCTAAAACTTGTTTAAATACAAAAACATGATATTTTAAACACATTTAAGCATATTGCATATGGACATATGTCCAATATACATGAAACAAGATATATCATAGTTTTTGTCTTTAAATCCATAAAACATGTTTTGTAAAAACACCAAAACATAAAAAACACATGAATAGGTAAGTCAAACTAAGTTTGTATAAAAAGATAAGCATGCATGTATATAGAACATATCTAATATACATAAACCAATTAAACTTGTTTTGAACTACTATTCATGAAAACACATATCAAAATCAAAACGTGTGTGTATTGTGTACTTGAGCATATCAACTATACTAAGCTTTATAAATGGATCTAAAACACACTCTAAACTATTATTGCCTAAGTCTTCTTGACGATCTCCATCTTCAAGTTGACTTGGTCCAAAAACTCCATCCATGAGCTAGGCAATGTGTGATCTTGATGCTTGAGCCCTGGAATCACTTGTGAAGTGCTTCAAAACTCCTTTGTTGAAGCAATCACCAACTAACATCTTGATTAATGATCTGAGACTAAAAACACAAGAATATTAGTAAACATAACTACATGAGTTAATCATCATCAAAACTAGAGTGGAAGGCCTTTGGGCCAACACAACTAGAGTATACATATATATCCAAATATGAACGAGTCCACAAAAGTATATACATGAAGGCAAGTGGCTCAAGAATATATATGTATAACTAATAGTTGGTCAAAATAGACATATACATGAAGTTTAACATAAACATGAAAAACATGTCAAAAATATGGAATACAAGTCAAAATGTATGAATCATCAAAAGTAGACTATACAAGTACATCTAATGGGTACAAATGAGCATTCAAGTACAAACATATAATAATCTATTTGTGGCTCACTAGTTGTACAAGTATATATATTCAAGTTTTAATGAAAACTAACATCTAAACATGTAATCAAAACATGAAGCATAGAAATTAAAATAAAACTTATATGATCATTATGGTAAATGCACATGTGTTAGAACTAGGACATACACATTAGTTAAACTAAAGTGAGAACACTAAATATAAATCCATATAAACATGGGTGTCTCAAATACTAATCATGTAAATCACAAGTCTAATAATCATGACATTTAACATATTAATCATGAAACAAGACATGCCAAAAATTAACAGTATGAAAAGCATGTGAACATAAATGGGAGTTTAGAGATCGTTATCAAAAATCATGAGGGTACATCTCTATGTCTCCAAACAGAAGTGGTCATCCACCAAACTCCCTTGAAAGTGATGCATCCAAATAGTCTTCTTTAAGCTCAGAACGCATCCACCTCAAGGCATCATCACTCTCACGTCATGTGAGAGCCCACACCTACATCAAATAAAATAAGAGTGGTCTTTGGTACCTATACTCTTTTGGGTCAATGGGGGTTAGCTCCTTTCCTAACCCAAACAAACTTATTTGCTAAAATAGAATCATGTATCCTATCATAACAAAATTTAGCAAGGTGGCCCTTACGTCCACAATGTGTATAAGTGTACACATGAGCATACAAAGTGTTATGGGTGTGAACGTGGGAAGCATGTGTATGCCGTGATTTGTGTACATGCATAGAAGGAACTTGTTTCTTTCGAAACATAGATTCTAAACGTGTATGGTTCATGGCACAATGGCTCAAAGTGGAGCCCAAACAATCAACACTCTTCTTAAGCATAAATATATCATTTTCAAATATAGAAGAGATGCATGCAATAGATATGCTAGATGATGAAGCTACACTAGCATGGCAAACATGAAAATCAAAGTCATTTTTCAAAGAAATATTTTCTTAGAAAACAAATCTAATTCTTTTGAAATAGAAATAATTTTATTTTTTAAAGAATCATTTTCTTTTAAAACAAAATCAAGTTTTGAAGTTAAAGTCTCATTTTTCTTCAAAACATTTTCACAATTATTTTTATTTTCAAAATTTCATTTTCTTTTAGAGTAAGGTCAAGTTTGGATTTCAATAAATCCCTTTCATTAGAAATCTCCACTTTCTCTTACAAAATCAAATCTAGTTTTAAACATAAATCCTTATTTTCTTTGTTAAGTCTAAAACTTTTCTTTTTCAAAGCCTTATATTTTTCAAGGAGGTTCTCACAAACAATAGATAGTTCTTCATTCAATGCATCGGCATCAATAATATCATCTCCTGAAGAACTAGCACAATCATCTAGTTGAGATTCCGAATATACCTCAAGGGAGTCATTCCCTTGGACCATGTAGCATCGTTGTTCGGATTCATCCTCACTAGATTTCTTCTCCATTTGGATTGGCAATTGAAGCTTCGGAGAGGTCAAAATGTTCCACACTGCAAAGGCAGAGGTACAATGAGAAACCATATTTTAATATTCTTTGCTAAGTGATTTTCTAAGTGCCTCTAGGGCTAGTGCATTGGCCTCTATATCTTGCTATCACTAAGGTATGATTCCTTGGTAATGGCAAGGTAAACTTTATAACCTATGGCTTTCAAATGCCAACTCATCAAAACCTTCCATGTGTCAATTTTAGAGATATCAAACATGGGAGGGCAATCCATGAGTGCAAATAATATGTGTGCAAATGCAAATGATAGATTAGCAAAACCAAGATCACACTCCTAGGTGGTTAAACCTAATATCAGGAGTGTAGGCTCTGATACTAATTGAAAATACATCAGAGAGGGGTGAATAGGTGTATGACTAATCTAATGATCAATAATGTGGAATTAAAAACTTAATGATACACATTTAGTGTAACCAATAAGTGTAGCCGAATTTTCGGTGAAGGGCTCTGGACTAACTCCTCTGAATTCCTCTAAATAAGAGTTGAGGTGCTATGTAAAGCTCTCTTGGTTAAACACAAGTATGGGCACACACAAACAATACAAGCATGTATATGATATGACAATATGAAACAATGCACAATGTAAAAGAGAGAGAGTTAGAGAAAGTGGATCAAACGCAAACACCGAGATATGTTTCAAGGTTCGAGCACACAGCTCTACGTCTCCGCCTTCACACAGAATGATTTCCACTAACTCGTCCATACAAGACTTCTCACACGGGGAACCTCTACTGAGGATTTGGGACAAATACAATCGGGAGTACACAACTCCTCTCTCAACCAATATAACCTCTCACTAGAGGCAAGGCACAAACAAATCACCTCTACACTTAGAGGGATAGGAACAAAGCCACTCAAACAACAATCACCTCACACTTGAGGGATTCCAACACAATCTCCACTTCTCACTAGAGGGAGCCAAATACCACTTCCACTATCACCTCACACTTAAGGGATAACAACTCAATCACCTCTCACTCGAGGGATATCACAATCAATGGAAGGTTTACGACTTGATGGTCTATCTCAACTACAAACCAAATCTTTTCCCACAAAACAATGATCCTATAGATAGGATAGTTAGATAAACTCAAGTGTGAGAAATAAAGAGTTTGGAAATCAAAAACTCAAAGAAAAACTCTTGGAAAAACTTCTAGAATGAATATAAAGTGAAGATCAAAAACAATCCCAAAGACTTTATTTTTCTTTGAATTTTCCAATCCTTTTAAAATAAATTAAAGATCAAATCTTAAGTTTAAAAACTCTTTTGAAAACTTGTATTAAAACACTTGAGAAGATGAAAATTTTGCTCTTGAAAATTCTTGTTAAAAACCAACTCAAATGGGGGTGTTTATAGCCCCAATAGAAATCTGCCCATTGGCAGCTGAAAAGGGCCAGAATGCCCTTTCGGTCGCCGGCCGGTCGACCGGCCAACGGTCAAAAATTTGACCGTTGAGCCCAGCGGTCGACCGCCCGGTTGACCGTGCCCAGAACCAGAGAGAAACGGCTCTCTGACCGGTCGACCGCCCGGTCGACTGAGGCTGGAAACAGAGAGCAGACTCTCTGTACGGTCGACCGCCTGGTCGACCGGAGGCTTTTCCAGAGAGCAGAGCTCTCTGGCGGTCGACTGACCCGGTCGACCGGCCTCCTCAACAAGGCTGCGTGCACGTTCTGTGCATGTTGGTCGACCGGCCCGATCGACCGCTCACTGCTACGGTCGACCGGCAGCCTGCAGCCAGACAAATATCGGACTTAAAAACTTGGGTTTTTATTATCAATTAAATCTCATAAAAACACATAAATTTCACAAAAATCAGTTCATGTTATATCTTTGAAATACAAATATGCGTGATAAAATTCAACACATATTTCAAACTATTTGAACCATTTTTGTGTGATAGAAAATTTCCCTTAAATCAAAAACTGTATTTTTCAAAAATAGAATTTTTGAAATGAAAATCCGATTTTTCCAAAACACATGTTAATACAAAAGCATAATATTTAAACAACTTTGAAGCATATAGTATATGGATAGAATCCAATATACATGAAAGGTATTATATCTATGTTTTTGACATTAAATCCAAAAATAAGTTTTGTCTAAATACAAAACTCCAAACACATGAATAGTGTATCAAAATAAGTTTTTCTAAGTAGATGAAGTATATATATAAATCAAATCTAATATACATTAAACCATGTAAACTTATTTTGATTCTATCTATTCATGAAAACTAAGATCGGTTAAACCAAAAACCAAAACCAATAAACTTGAAACTTAAAACAAGTGTGTGTGTTGTGAACTTGAGCATATCACACTATCTAAACTTTACAATGGATCTAAACAAAATCTTAACTAAACAAACCAAAGCCTTCTTATAGAACGCCGTCTCCAAGTCGACTCGATCCAAACTTGATTCACTGAGCTTGACTCCAACCGAGTGCTAGATATGACCTTGACGCTCGAGCTCTTGAATCACCATGTGAAAGCTCCAAAATATGTTTGTTGAAGATAATCACCTACTAATATCTTGGTTAAATATATGAAACTAAATATCACAAGATTATTAGTAAACTATAACTACATGAGTTAATCATCATCAAAACTAGAGTGGAAGGCCTCTGGGCCAACAAAGGAGTGTTGTATCTTGGGAGACTAGCGTCCAGTAACCCGTTAGCACTGGTGCAGGGGACGTAATTGTCTTAAGGAGATTCGCTTTAAGCGTACCTCACTCCAAGTACTGTATAAGTGAATTAATTTTCTTTATACAGGGGTTATACTAATATTCAGTATATCGAGACTGACTTATACCAGTCTAATTGGTGTTAAACGAAGGAAGGTAATTGAAAGGTTGTTCTTTAATTAAGGAACGTTCTATTGAACGGAAAACCTCCCACCTGATATTAACTGACCTGGCCAATTAGATCGGTGATATTTCAGTAATATTAATTAGTTATCAGATTGATCCTAGAAACTAACAATCTTAAGACAATTACGTATTGAAGTTTCTTACTTCTGTTCTGCTTGAACTTGCAGAAAATGTCTGAGACTAATCAAGATAGCTCAAGTAAGGCACCAAACAAATAATTACAAGCTTTGATGCCTACTCCACTTCCTAACCTGAAGCCGGAGAAGCGAGAAAATTTAATGGCACAGAATTCAAGAGGTGGCAACAAAAGATGCTCTTCTACTTGATCACTTTGCATCTGGCCAAATTCCAGCAAGAAGATCCACCAGAACCTGGAACCGATCGGGACTCAGTCCTTGCAGTCGATGCATGGACTCAAGGTGACTTCCTTTGCCGAAACTATATTTTGAATGGATTGGATGACTCTCTTTACAATGTCTACAGTTCTATCACAACGGCAAAGAAGTTATGGGCCAGTTTTGATAAGAAGTACAAGACTGAGGATGTTGCTACCAAGAAGTTTGTCGTAAGACGATTTCTGAAGTACAAGATGGTAGACAACAAGACTGTGATCAGTCAGGTGCAAGAGTTCTAACTTATCTTGCATGAGATAGAAGCCGAAGGTATGATTCTACTTGAAACCTTTCAGGTTGCTACTATCATGGAGAAACTCCCACCTCGTGGAGAGATTTCAATAACTACCTGAAGCATAAGTGAAAGGAGCTAAAGTTGAAAGATCTTATTGTGAGACTTCGAATTGAGGAGGACAACCGAAAGTCCGAGAAAAGGAGCAGTAAGAACTCCTATGAAGCCAAGACCAATGTGATCGAAGACTCAAAGGGAAAAATGTCTACTTGCAAAGGCTTAAAGTGGAAGAAGACTGCCCAAGGGTACAAAGGGAAGGTCCAAGAAGATAAGAACAAGCGCTTCAAGGGAACCTGCTACATCTGCAATAAAGAAGGGCATAAGGCGAATGAATGTCGAAGCCATCTCAAAATGAGCAAGAAGAATCATCCACAGGCAAACCTGACCGACCATGCGTCGCCCAGCCTTTCAGTTGTGGTGTCAGAAGTGAATCTGACAACCAACAATAAGGATTGGTGGGTAGACACTAGGGCTACTCGACACATCTGCTCTAAGAAATTATTATTCTCTGAATATCAAAAACTAAAGCAAGATGAGCAACTATTCATGGGAAACTCAGCCGTCTCCAAGGTTGAAGGAAAGGTAAGGTCATCCTGAAGTGGACATCTGAAAAAGAACTTACTCTGAACGATGTGCTACATATTTCAGATATCCATAAGAATCTGATCTCTGGATCAATACTTAGTAAGAACGGATTTAGAATAGTTTTTGAATCAGATAAATTTGTATAACTAAGGGTGGGATGTATGTGGGAAAGGGTTATCTTGTTGATGGACTTTTTAAAGCTAATGTTGCAGTGGTGGATAAAAAGTCTGTGTATTTGTACCCGAAGCTTATAAATAAAGAAAAATCTTCTGTTTATTTGCTTGAGTCTCCTACTTTATGGCATGCTAGATTAGGACATGTAAATTACAAGTCATTAAAAAACTTGTCTAATTTAGGATATATTCCTAAGCTCAACTTGGAAGAAATTCGCAAGTGTGAGATTTGTGTTGAGGCCAAGTTAGCAAAAAATTCATTTCACTCAATTGATCGAAATACAGAACCTTTAGGGTTAATTCATAGCAATCTGTGTGACTTGAAGTTTATGCAACCTAGAGGCGGTAAAAAGTATTTTATTTTTTTATTGATGACTGTACAAGATATTGTTATGTGTATCTTTTAAACACTAAGAATGAGGCAATGAATATGTTTATAACATATAAAGCTAAAGTTGAGAATCAACTCAACAAGAATATCAAGATTCTAAAATCCGATAGAGGCAGAGAATATGAATCAAATGATTTTAGTGAGTTATGTGCTAAATTTAGTATAATCCATCAAACAACAACACCATATACTCCTCAACAAAATGGAATTGCTGAACGGAAGAACAGAACTTTGAAGGAGATGGTCAATTCCATGCTCGTAAGTTCTGGAGCTCCACAGAACTTGTGGGGGGAAGCTCTGTTAACTGCAAATTATATTCTAAACAGAATACCCCACAAGAAACTTGGTTTTATACCATTTGAGTTATGGCATGGGAGGACACCTTCCTATTATTACCTTAAAATGTGGGGGTGCCTTGCAAAGGTGCTAGCACCATTACCTAAAAAGACTAAGTTGGGAGCAAAAACTATGGACTGCATATTCATAGGCTATGCCTTGAATAGTAGTGCCTACAGATTTCTGGTTCATAAATCAGAAATACCAGATATTCATGTAAACATGATTATCGAATATAGAGATGTTGTATTCTTTGAAGACATCTTTCCATACAAACGGGAAACAGATAAGACTTCTGGGAAAAGAACACATGAGATGACATTCAAGGACGAAAGTCTCGAGGAACCGATTGTCAATGCGAAAATTGAACCAAGAAGAAGTCAGAGATCTAGAATCTCAAAATCTTTTGGTCCAGATTTCATAACATATGCTATTAAAAACGAGCCTCAAACATTTAAAGAGGCTATGTCAACCCCAGAAGCAGAAATGTAGAAAGAAGCTATAAATAGCGAAATAGAATCCATACTAAGTAATCATACTTGGGAATTGACAAACTTACTTCCTGGTAGTAAACCAATTGGGTGTAAGTAGATTTTCAAAAGAAAATTAAAATTCGATGGATCTATCGATAAGTACAAGGCTAGATTAGTAGCCAAGGGTTATCGACAAAAGGAAGGACTTGACTACTTTGATACTTATTCACCAGTAACAAGAATAACCTCCATTCGGATGTTGATTGCAATTGCAGTATTGCATAACTTAGATATCCATCAAATAGATGTCAAGACTGCATTCTTAAATGGTGAATTAAATGAAGAAATATATATTGAGCAACCTGAAGGATTTATAGTCAAGGTCCAAGAACACAAAATGTGTAAATTGGTAAAATCCTTATACGGTCTAAAGCAGGCTCCAAGACAATGGCATGAGAAATTTGATAGTGTCATGATCAAAGATTGATTCACTATCAATGAATGTGATTAGTGTGTTTACACTAAAACAGTTAGAAATGCATGTATTATTGTTTGTCTTTATGTAGATGACATGTTGATACTTGGGACTAATATTAAAATTATTAAGTCCACTAAAAGAATGTTATCTAATAGTTTTGACATGAAGGATCTGGGGGTTGCTGATGTAATTTTATGAATTAAAATTACCAAAACACCAGATGGAATCAGTCTATCTCAATCTTACTACGTGGAGAAGATGATAGAAAGATTCAAGGATCATGGGATAAAAGAGAATACTAATCCTTTTCTCCCACACATCCACCTTTATAAGAATATAGGAACTGGAATACGCTAGTTGGAGTATTCTTAGATTATCAGAAGTCTAATGTATTTGATGAATTACACTAGACCCGATATTGCTTACGCTGTAAGCAAGTTAAGCAGATATACTAGTAACCTTAGTGATGCACATTGGACTGCTCTGCTACGATATTGGGTTACGTATCACATACTAAGGAATATGCCTTGAGATATGGACAGTATCCACCTGTACTTGAAGGATACAGTGATGCTAATTGGATTGCAGATTCTGAGAGTAGATACGTATTTACTCTAGGAGGAGCAGCGGTATCCTGAAAATCTTCCAAACAAACATATATGCCCGTTCCACTATAGAATCGGAATCATAGCCTTAGATAAGGCCGGAGAAGAAGTAGAATGGCTTCGACAATTTTTGAAAGATATACCATTATGGCAAAAGCCAGTGCCCGCTATATGCATACACTGTGATAATCAAGCAGCTATATCTAGGGCACAAAATGTTATATACAACGGTAAGTCTAGCCTTATTCGTCGTAGACATAATACTGTTAAGCAGTTGCTCTTAAATGAAATTATCTCTATTGACTTTGTCTCGTCAAAAGATAATTTAGCGGATCCGCTTACTAAATGTTTAAGTGGAGAGCGTATAAATTGCGCATCGAGGGGAATGGGTCTAAAAGCCCAACCTTACCGAGTCAGCTTAATGGAAGCCTCACTTAGCGACTGGAGATCCCACAGACTAAGTTCAAGAGGAAAAACTAGTTATGATTGACTCAGCAAGTAAGCACTTGGGAGATTGACTCCAATCCTTTCCTAAGGTGCACATAAGTGCTTTCTACAAGTGGATTAAGGATAAGCTTAACGCTTTTAATGATGCCTATATCTTGTTACTAAACAAGTGGAGTAGAGTAGACTACTCTTAATAAGATGATCACCTATGTGAGTATAGAGTTGGGTCGGCTCTTTAGGAATTTCTATGGAGGCTGTTATACCCTAAAGATACTCTCTGAAACCAAGAATGTCCAGGGCTAAAATGGACATAACTGAGAACCAAAGTTGATTTAAAAAGTTACTGTGTGAAACTTGCTGACTTGGCATATACTAACGGCTATCAGTTCAAGACCTAGTTCACTAATTAGCAAGTAAGTCCGATAAAGCTTTCTCTATGGAAAGTTCAAGACCTTGTTCACCTATCCTGATGCAGTTTCTTTTCTAAAGTACCTTTCACAATAGAGTCAGTCTCTTTGTGTGTCAATTCCTTGAATCTTCATTCATTAAGGGAGATTATTGTGAATATGAAGAATATATGTGAATCTTTGAATTGAATTACGGCGAGATCCATTGATCGAATCAATTGGATGATGGTTGGAGTGTGTTTTCCTTCCATTGGGGATGAACGTGGTATATTCACATGTTCAATTCTGACTTCGAATGAATGAGATATTCAAGTCTAAAGTTTACATAATTCAAAATCAAAATGGGACTAAAGGTAGCTAAAAGCATTTAGTCTCACATTGGCCATGAGATGGAAGTTTGAAGTGTTTAAATAGAGAAAAATGTGAACAAAGGGTGTGCCCTCTGGGTACTTGGAGTTTTCGAGCGCAATTGAGAGGAAACTATGCGCCGGTGTCGGGCCGGGCCGGGCTTGGCTCGGGACCGGGACCGGGTCCGGGTTCCCTCCCCGGTCCGGTTCTTTTTGAACCGGGTCTCATGGGTATGGGTTACGCGGAGCATACCAGCTCCGCCATCCGGATCCGAACCGCCCGCGCAACGGCTGTCAGCCAACCACCGCGGAGAGTTGGGCGGTTGCTGCTGAAAAACACCTAGAGGGGGGTGAATAGGTATAAGTGCTAATCTAATAACTAAATGCGCTAAATGCGGAAGATTAAAACAAATATTGCAACACACTTAATACAACATAACAAGTGTAGCCGAATTCCCAGAGAAGGGCTCTAGACTAACTCCTCTTGATTTCCCTAGATATGGGTTAAGGTGCTATGTGAAGCTCTTGTTGGTTAAGTATAAGTGAGGCATATAAACAACCAAGAATATATTATAAATAAGCAGTATGAATATATGCAAGGCACAAATGCAAGCAATATAGATGATATGAAATGTACTGATTGAAGATGCTTTGCACAAAATAAAGAGAGAAAGAGTTAGAGACAAGTGAATCAAACGCAAACAACAGGATATGTTTCGAGGTTCGAGCCCCTAGCTCTACATCCCCGCCTTCACCATCGTGAAGGATTTCCAATCCACTAAAGGAGTACCAAACTCCTCTCTCAACCTTACAACCTCCAATGAGGCAATACAACCACAACTCCACCTCTACCAAAGAGGGATAAGGCCCGTAGCCAACAACCAAACTCAATCACCTCTACCGAAGAGGGATACAAACTAATACTACTCCGATCACCCTCTACCAAAGAGGGATACAATACAACAAGGAGGGTTTTACAACAAGTGATCACAAAAGATCACAAACTCTATCTCTTTTCCCACAAATAAAATGATCCTATAGAATAGGATAGATGATAAGCTCAAGTGTGAAAAACTAGGTGTTTTGAAAACAAAGACTCAAAGAAAAATACTTGGGAAAACTCTTGTAAAAGATAGAAAATAAAAACCAAGACAAATCTCCCAAAATACTCTTTTCTTTGATTTTTCCAAAAACCTAAAACAAATAAGATAGATTCTTTTTGGCACTAAAACTCTTTTGAAAACCTTTTTAAAACACTAGTAAAGCTCTGGAAATTTTGCTCTTAAAATATTCGTTAAAACAATGAAGAAATGGGGTATTTATAGCCCCAATAGAAAACTAGCCGTTAGGCTGATCTGTCAGCCTGACAAGCTTCCGGTCGACCGGTCGGTCGACCGCCAATGGTCAAAAATTCGATCGTTGGAGCAATTCGGTCGACCGCCCGGCCGACCGCCCAGATACAAAGAGCAGAGCTCTCTGGTCCGGTCGACCGCACGGCCGACCGCCCAGATACAGAGAGCAAAGCTCTCTGGTCCGGTCGACCGTCCGGTCGACCGGCCCACTGTGCTACCAGACGTGCACAAGGTTGTGCACGTCGGTCGACCCCACGGTCGACCGGCCCTTGGTGCGGTCGACCCTGCGGTCGACCGACCTGGCCTGTCAGCCACAATCTGGGTCAGAACCTGGGTGAAACAAATATGTTAACAAATCTTTTTAAGTCTTATAAAAATCTTCAAAAATAGTTTTATTATTTCGTATTGATATATAAACATGTGATAAAAAGTTTAGCTTAAATATCAATCAACATGAACTATTTTTGTGTCTAACAATTTTTACCAAAAATCAAAACTTGTATTTTATCAAACTTGTATTTTTCAATGGAAATCTGATTTTTCCTAAAACTTGTTTAAATACAAAAACATGATATTTAAAACATATTTAAGCATATTGCATATGGACATAGGTCCAATATACATGAAACAAGATATATCATAGTTTTTGTCTTTAAGTCCATAAAACATGTTTTGTAAAAATACCAAAACATAAAAGCACATGAATAGGTAAGTCAAACTAAGTTTGTATAAAAAGTTAAGCATGCATGTATATAGAACATATCTAATATACATAAACCAATTAAACTTGTTTTGATCTACTATTCATGAAAACACATATTAAAACCAAAACGTGTGTGTATTGTGCACTTGAGCATATCAACTATACTAAACTTTACAATATGATCTAAAACACACAAATCTAAGCTAGGATACCTAAGTCTTCTTGATGATCTTCCATCTTCAAGTTGACTCGATCCAAAACTCCGTGATCCATAAGCTAGGCAAGGTATGATCTTGATGCTTGCGCCATGGAATCACCATGAAAAGCTTCTAAACTCCTTGTAGAAGTTAATCACCAACTAATATCTTACTAGATGATCTGAAACTTAAAATCACAAGAATATTAGTAAACATAACTACATGAGTTAATCATCATCAAAACTAGAGTGGAAGGCCTTTGGGCCAACAATCTCCCCCTTTTGATGATGACAAAACTCATGGAGTTATATATGCATGGATTAAAGTTAAGCTTCAAAGAAGCTCCCCCTTAACTCATGCATAAACAAATAAATAATAAATATGCAATGAATGGCAATGCATTATGCATTATATCATGCATGAAAACAAATAAAACAAAACATGCTCTAGATACCAATGAAATATTAAATGTTAAAGGTGATCTAGATACCAATTAAATGAACAAATAAAACATGTTCTTTTTCTTTCTTCTTTAAAACAAATACATGCATGTAAATCCAAATTCTTCTCCCCCTTTTTGTCAATCATCAACAAAGGGGTAAAGACATAAACACAAAACACAAATAAATTTTTCTCCCCCTTTTTGTATGAAACAAAGAAACAAGAATGGGGGGTGAATAATAAAATATTGATACCAATAAAACATATGTCAATGAAGTTCATCTTGATACCAATTGAAAGTGAACATAAAACAATCAATAAATGGTATAAGTGATATACATTCATGAAGAGGAAGACGGTAAAGTAACTTCCCTACATATATACATTACATGAAAGAGGGATGACAAGCCCTAATTCACATAACGTAAAATATGTAATGCGTAAGAGAAGATGTGAAGCTCCCCCTACACACGTGTATCACATAAAGAAGAGTTGTTAAGCTCCTCAATACTAGATACACTCATCATGAATCTATATGTAGAAGAGATGTTAAGCTCTCCTTGCATATAGGTAATATAAATCAAAACTTTTTGAATATATTCTTTAAATAAAATTTTGAGATACCAATTTAAAAACATTCAAATAAACATCTTGATATCAAAAGAGAGTATTTTTCTTTTTAAGTATGATATCAATTTGAAATTTTTATTTTCTATCATAAAGCAAGGGAGTGGAAATACAAATACTAATTTGAAAATCGAATTTTCTCCCCCTTTATGAAATACAAACCAAAACAATGCATAGGCTTGAATTAAAATACCAATTGAAAACTAAATCAATTGAAACATGATAGTTAAAAATTCAAGCTTTAGCATACACAAAATTTTGTGCTTAAGATATAGGGATATAATAAGCACAAATAAAACATATATGTATGAAAAGTTAGATACCAATTGAAATTGATACCATTGAAATGAAAGCATTCATACATAAACACATATGAGTATACAAGAAGATCAAAATTGATACCAATTGAAAGAGTTCAATGATACTAATTGAAACAACAATAGAAGCATGGTATAACTCATATCACAACGAAGAATACGAACTAGTTAAAATGAAAAAATTTGTTAACTAGTACGAAATCCTTCAAGCAAGGAATAAAAACAAATTATTTTTCATAAAATATGAATTCACATGATAATCAACACTCTAATCCAAATAAGCATAAATATGACTCATGAAAATAAAACATGAGTAAACAATAAATGTGAGTGTATAAGTACAATGTGAGGATCATAATCATTAAAAGTGTTCCATTAAGCTCAATATTCCTATAAACATGAAAACATGAAAATCATTAAAACTAATTTCATTTCAAGGTATATGTATGATTTTTCAACACAAGAAGTATGCATACATATCCCTAAACACGATTGAGTCCATAATATAGATTTGCATGAAAGGCAAATGACTCAAAAAGGGTGTACATGTATATCTTAAGGTTTGACAAAATAAACATATACATGAAATGAAAAACTCATAAACAAATTCAAAAATAGGAATACAAGTTTAAAATGTATAAATCATCAAAACTAGACTATACTAACACATCTAATGGGAACAAATAAGCATTCGAGCCCAAACATATATAGATTTATTTGTAGCCCACTATATGCACAAGTATAAATCTTAGTCTTAATGAAAACTAACATCTAAATATGTAATCAAAACATGAAGCATCAAAACATGATAAAAATCATCATGATAAATCTTAAACATGATTATTATGCAAATTCACATATTATTAGAGCTATGATAAACATGATAGCTAAACTAAGGTGAGAACACTAAAATAAATATTCTATATAAAACATGGGTGTCTCAAAATGCTATACATGTATGTCAAGGATCTAATAGACATGGAATTTTCACAATAATCTAAAACGTCAAAAATATGAAATGCAAAACATTCATATGATCATTATGTATATGCATATGCATTAGATCTAGGATATACATATTAGTTCAAACAATAAAGTGAGAGCACAAAAATATAAAACCATATTGATCATGGGTGTCTCAAAAACAACTAAATATGTATATCACTAATCTAATAATCATGACATAACATAATGAACAATAAACAATGACATGCTATAAATCAATGGACATGAAAAGCATGCTAATATAAATAAGGAGTTAGGAATCGTTACCAAAACCTAGAAGGCAACTTTCCTTGTCTCCAAACCAAGGTGGTCCTTCCACCAAACATCCCTTGAAAGTGATGCATCCAATTGATTTTCATGAAGCTCGGAACGCATCCACTCTAAGGTACGATAACTCTCATGTCATGTGAGAGCCCACACCTACAACACAAATAGGAGGGGTGGTCTTTGGTACCCACTGTCTTTTGGGTCCATGGGGGTTAGTACCTTCTCTAACCCAAACAAACTTATTTGCTAAATTATCATTATGTATTCTATCATAGCAAAATTTAGTAAGGTGGCCCTTACGTCCACAATGTGTACAAGTGTACACATGAGCATACATAGTGTGATGGTGTCCGTGAGGAGCATGTGTATGCCGTGTATGGTGTGCATGCATAATAGATGGAACTTGCTTCTTTCGAACCAAGGATTCCAATCGTGTATGGTTCATGGCACATTGGCTCATAGTGGAACCCAAACAATCCATTTTCTTCTTAATTAAATTTATATCATTTTCAATCAAAGAAGAAGTGGAGCATGCAATAGGTGAAGTGTGTGATACTACCCTAGCATGGCAAACATGTGCATCAATCTTATGTTGCAAAATAATATTTTTCTCTAAACAAACATTTAAATCATTTGAAATAGAAATTATTTTATTTTTCAAAGCAACATTCTCCTTTAAAATAAAATCAACTTTTGAAGACAAATTTTTATTTTTTTTCAAAAGAGTTTCACAATCATTTTTATTTTTCAAAAATTCATTTTCTTTAAGTGCAAGATCAAGTTGAGATTTCAATGAATCCCTTTCATTAGAAATCTCCTCTTTCTCTTGCAAAACAACATCAAGTCTAGCAATCAAATTTTTGTTTTCATTATTAATGCCTAGACTTTTCTTTTTCAAAATTTTATATTTCTCAATTAATTTTTCACAAACTAATGAAAGTTCTTCATTCAAAGCATGGGCATCAACATTTTCATCACATGAAGAACTAGAATCAAAACAATCTAGTTGAGTTTCCGATTGTACCTCAAGGGAGTCATTCCCTTGGACCATAAAGCATTGTGACTCGGATTCTCCACTAGATTCCTCCGGTTGGATTGGCAATTGAAGCTCGGAGGTGGTGGTTGTGGTTGTCAACATGTTCCACACTGCAAATGCGGAATCAAAGTTAGAAACACGTATAAGATAATCTTTATTTAATGTGCTTCTAATAGCCTCAAGGGCTTGTGCATTGGCCCCTATATGAATGCAATTACCAAGATAGCATTTCTTGGTAGCTGCAAAGAAAACATGCAAACCTAGGGTCTTTAGGTACATGGACATTCTATATTTCCATGTGTCAATGTTGGAAACATCGAACATGGGAGGTGAAAAGCAATCCATGGTTTAAACTATATGTGTGCAGACAAGCAAATGCAAACAATAGATTAGCAAACAAAGGATCTCACTCCTAGGATATTAAGCCTAAATATCAGGAGCGTAGGCTCTGATACCAATTGAAAAACACCTAGAGGGGGGTGAATAGGTGTAAGTGCTAATCTAATAACTAAATGCTCTAAATGTGGAAGATTAAAACAAATATTGCAACACACTTAATACAACACAACAAGTGTAGCCGAATTCCCAGTGAAGGGCTCTAGACTAACTCCTCTTGATTCCCCTAGATATGGGTTGAGGTGCTATGTGAAGCTCTTGTTGGTTAAGTATAAGTGAGGCACACAAACAACCAAGCATATATTATAAATAAGCAGTATGAATATATGCAAGGCACAAATGCAAGCAATATAGATGATATGAAATATACTGATTGAAGATGCTTTGCACAAAATAAAGAGAGAGAGAGTTAGAGACAAGTGGATCAAACGCAAACAAAAGGATATGTTTCGAGGTTCGAGCCCCTAGTTCTACATCCCCGCCTTCACCACCGTGAAGGATTTCCAATCCACTAAAGGAGTACCAAACTCCTCTCTCAACCTTACAACCTACAATGAGGCAATACAACCACAACTCCACCTCTACCAAAGAGGGATAAGGCCCGTAGCCAACAACCAAACTCAATCACCTCTACCGAAGAGGGATACAAACTAAAACCACTCCGATCAGCCTCTACCAAAGAGGGATACAATATAACAAGGGGGTTTTACAACAAGTGATCACAAAAGATCACAAACTCTATCTCTTTTCCCACAAATAAAATGATCCTATAGAATAGGATAGGTGATAAGCTCAAGTGTGGAAAACTAGGTGTTTGGAAAACAAAGACTCGAAGAAAAATACTTGGGAAAACTCTTGTAAAAGATAGAAAATAAAAACCAAGACAAATCTCCCAAAATACTCTTTTCTTTGATTTTTTCAAAAACCTAAAACAAATAAGATAGATTCTTTTTGGCACTAAAACTCTTTTGAAAACCTTTTTAAAACACTAGTAAAGCTCTGGAAATTTTGCTCTAAAATCTTCGTTAAAACAATGAAGAAATGAGGTATTTATAGCCCCAATAGAAAACTAGCCGTTAGGCTGATCTGTCTGCCTGACAGGCTTCCGGTCGACCGGTCGATCGACCGCCAACGGTCAAAAATCTGACCGTTTGAGCAATTCGGTCAACCGCCCGGCCGACCGCCCAGATACAGAGAGCAGAGCTCTCTGGTCCGGCCGACCGCACGGCCGACCGCCCAGATACAGAGAGCAAAGCTCTCTGGTCCGGTCGACCGTCCGGTCGACCGGCCTACTGTGCTGCCAGACGTGCACTAGGCTGTGCACGTCGGTCGACCCTACGGTCGACCGGTCCTTGGTGCGGTCGACCCTGCGGTCGACCGACCTGGCCTGTCAGCCACAATCTGGGTCAGAACCTAGGTGAAACAAATATGTTAACAAATCTTTTTAAGTCTTGTAAAAATCTTCAAAAATTTTTTTATCATTTCGTATTGATATATAAACATGTGATAAAAAGTTTAGCTTACATATCAATCAACATGAACTATTTTTGTGTCTAACAATTTTTATCAAAACCAAAACTTGTATTTTATCAAACTTGTATTTTTCAATGGAAATCTGATTTTTCCTAAAACTTTTTTAAATACAGAAACATGATATTTAAAACATATTTAAGCATATTGCATATAGACATAGGTCCAATATACATGAAACAAGATATATCATAGTTTTTGTCTTTAAGTCCATAAAACATGTTTTGTAAAAATACCAAACATAAAAGCACATGAATAGGTAAGTCAAACTAAGTTTGTATAAAAAGTTAAGCATGCATGTATATAGAACATATCTAATATACATAAACTAATTAAACTTGTTTTGATCTACTATTCATGAAAACACATATTAAAAGCAAAACGTGTGTATTGTGCACTTGAGCATATCAACTATACTAAACTTTATAATATGATCTAAAACACACAAATCTAAGCTAGGATACCTAAGTCTTCTTGACGATCTTCCATCTTCAAGTTGACTCGATCCAAAACTCCGTGATCCATAAGCTAGGCAAGATATGATCTTGATGCTTGAGCCCTGGAATCACCATGAAAAGCTTCTAAACTCCTTGTAGAAACTAATCACCAACTAATATCTTGCTAAATGATCTGAAACTTAAAATCACAAGAATATTAGTAAACATAACTTCATGAGTTAATCATCATCAAAACTAGAGTGGAAGGCCTTTGGGCCAACAGCTGCGGTTGAAACAAACCATTGCAATGGTTCAGACCGAACCGTTGCAATTGTTCGATTGGGTTCGGACCAAAATACCCCTCCCGGAGCGCTATAAATAGCGCTCCGCTTCTCTCAAACAAAAACACACCAACTCTCTCTGCGTTCTGAAGTGAGATCCTCTCTCTCTGTGTGTCTTGAAGTAACTTCCAACGGGAAGTGAGAAATCAGCAACTCGGTTTTCGAAGCGACTTCCAAGAGATTCTGCAAAATTCGTTCTAAAAGAGGACTCAGAAAATTCAACAGATTGTTTAGTAGAATTGTTGTCTGAATCTGGGACTTCCAGAGAAGAATATTCTTTTACCTTCCTCCTTACTCTCTACAGTGGGTGCTCCTCCAAAGTAAAGATAAATATTCTCCCAAAATTTGTCTTAATCCTGCTGCTTCAATAATCCTGTGAAGGTACTGGTTAACTACGGTTCGACCGTATGGTGATTTGATAGTGCTATCCAAATACCGTGAGGAGTGTTGTATCTTGGGAGACTAGCGTCCAGTAACCCGTTAGCACCGGTGCGGGGACGTAATTGTCTTAAGGAGATTCGCTTTAAGCGTACCTCACTTCAAGTACTGTATAAGTGAATTAATTTTCTTTATACAGGGGTTATGCTGATATTCAGTATATCGAGACTGACTTATACCAGTCTAATTGGTGTTTAATCAAGGAAGGTAATTGAAACGTGGTTCTTTAATTAAGGAACGTTCTATTGAACGGAAAACCTCCCACTTGATATTAACCGACCTGGCCAATTAGATCGCTGATATTTCAGTGATATTGATTAGTTGTCAGATTGATCCTAGAAACAATAATTAACATGCATGCTTCTCCTATATGTATCTTTGTTCATGATCATGAAGGTGGCCCTGGGCACTAAAAAGGTTGAAAGAAAGATTTGGATTTTGCTTTATATTTCACCTCTACAAAAAGATAATTCCGCTTGAGACTCTGAATTGTGACTTTGTTTCCGTTATTTGTTATAGTTGTGGATCTTGAATAGACAACTATACTCTTGCCCTTTTGATTCCGTGTATGAAGTATCTAACATTTAATCATTTTGAAAACAAAATATCATATTAGAGGAGCATGTAATAATGTTCAATTTTTGTTTATATCCTGGAAGGGCCAAGAGAATCGGGCTCCCAAATATGAGGTAGTTATTTTAAAGAAAAACAAGAAATTAACCCACCAAAGTTCAAAGAAAACTAACCGTGTGGTTAAGAAAAAGCACCTTCACTTCAGCCCTAATTTAGCCCTATTTTTGGCCGAATATCTACAAATTTCTTTCCTGAATTAGAAAGACTATTCCTTTGGATTATATATAGATCCACAAGAATCCTAATCCTAATCTAATTTCTAATTGTCATCTACTTTCATTAAGATTATAATTCTGGAATCTCGTCATTTAACTAGAATTCTTGATACACTAATTGTTTTTTTTTCAGAATATTCTATTTAATAATTATCAATATTTATCTCTATCTCAATAACATCAAAAATTAAAATCAGGCATGTTTATTTCAAATTTTATTTAATGATTTAATATTATGGGCATTACAAAATTTAAACTATCTTATTATCAAACGTGAGCATAATATTTACTATTTTTTATTGCCTTCACATGTAAAACATAGGTATGCTGAACCTGAGTTTAGGCATGCTTCTTACAAATTTGATTGGAATGTTTAAAAAAACAACTGTTATAACATTGCATTCATCTTCATCAAGAAATTCCTCATACATACACTCTGATCAAAGCTTTATTTCCTAGTTTTTGAGGTAACGTCAGCATTATTTCTTGATTGGTTGGGTGGCCCAAGGCCCTAAAGTCAACTTTGGAACTATTAGTTTATGTTAAAGCATATTACCCACTTTCGTTTCGTTCATTGTTTCTGTCCTTTTGTTTGCTGGGCAGTAGAAACTAGGCTTCAACCACCACAACACAACCGATCTTCCAACTTGTGTGAAGCAAGCAGCAGCCATGGCTGAATCTGCAGCTCTAGGAGCCTTTCTGCAAGTCCTCTTTGAGAAGACAGCATCCCTCACACCCGTCCTCTATAGGCAGTACAAAACATATTTGGGGATTGATGTCAACAAAGAAGCAGCAAAGCTACGGAGCACTCTTGAAATCATTCAAGCTGTTATTGAAGATGCAGAGAAGAAGCAACACAACGACAAGGCCATCGGACTCTGGTTGGCGAAGCTCAAGGATGCGGCCTATGATGTTGATGACATACTTGATGAGTTTCAGTGGGAAGTACTGCGGAAGGAGGCTGAGACTGAGGACAGCATGAAAAGGAAGGTGCGCCACTTCTTCTCTTCTGAAAATCCTATTTTGTTTCACATTAGAATGGGCCGTAGAATTAAAGAGATTGTGGAGAAACTCGATCTCATTGCTGCCGAGAGATCCAGGTTTGCTTTGAGCAGGTCTAGTGCTTCCGCAAGTAACTACCAGATTGGAAGCAGTAACAGGACAGAGACCCATTCATTTGTTATTGAATCAGAAGTTGTTGGTAGAAGAGAGGATAAAAATAACATTGTAGAGATGTTGATTAGCCTTGACACTGGAGACTGTCCTTCAGTCCTTCCCATTGTGGGGATGGGGGGCTCGGACAGACGACGCTCGCCCAAATGGTCTACAACGACCCGAGGGTGGAAGATCGGTTTCAGCTAAGGATGTGGGTTTGTGTCTCAGACAAATTTGATGTTGCAAGGCTCGTTGAAGATATAATCAAATCTGCAACAGGGAGCCCATGCAGTGGTTTGAGCATGGATTTGTTACAAAAGAAACTCAGAGAAACACTCACTTCAAAGAGATATCTGCTAGTGCTAGACGACATATGGAATGATGAGCATACTAAGTGGGAAGAACTAAGAGTTCTATTATCCCATGGAGAACAAGGCAGTGCAATTGTGGTGACAACCCGTAGCCAAATGGTTTCATCGATTGTGGGAACGATGCTTGCATACAATTTAGCTTATTTGTCAGAAGAAGACTGTTGGACTCTATTCAAACAGAGAGCATTAGGTGCAGAAGAGCCTTCAAATTTGGTAGAGATTGGCAAGGAAATAGTCAAGAAGTTCGGGGGGCTGCCCCTGGCCGCAAAGACTGTAGGGAGCTTCATGCGCCTTAAGAAGGAGGAAAAGGAGTGGTTGTCTGTGTTGCAGAGTGAAATATGGGATCTACCCTCTGGGGAGAATGAAATCCTACCTGCATTGAGGCTGAGCTATGATTATTTGCCTTCCCATTTAAAACAATGCTTCGCTTACTGTGCTATTTTCCCAAAGGATTATTGGTTAGAAAAGGATGTCTTGATTCAACTCTGGATGGCTAATGGTTTAATCCCACACGGAGGTAAAATGGAGTTGGAGGACAAGGGCCGTGACATTTTCAATGAGTTGGTATCAAGGTCTTTCTTGAAAGACGTGCAAGATGTTCATGCAAGATACTATCGGCTTATTCCCACCACATGTTGCAAAATGCACGATCTTGTTCATGACCTCGCACAAACAATTACTAGAAATGAATGTTGTTGCATTCTTGAAGAAAAAGAGTTTGAAGCAGGTCAAAGTATTGCAATGCGTCATGTTTCAATTCATCTAAAAGACACCACTAGGATCATTGATAAGATCACATTGACTTTCTCCAAGTTTATGCGCACTCTCACATACCATGATTTATATCACTCACATTTCATAATTCTCAAGAGTTTAACGCTGAAAGCCAAATCTCTAAGGGTCTTAGACTTGTCAGACACTGTCTTAAAAGATGTTCCAGTTTCCATTGACAATTTGAAGCACCTGAGGTACCTGAATCTCTCAAAAACTTATATAGAAACATTACCTGAAGCCACAACTCGACTCTTTCATTTGCAGACATTGAAATTAGAAGATTGTAATTATCTCCGTGAACTTCCTAAGGGCATCAAAAACTTGAAAAATCTAGGGCACTTATATATTGGTGAGTGTCACAATCTAATGTACATGCCGAGTGGTATGGGGAATTTAACCTGCCTGCGAACATTATCAAAATACGTGATTGGAAGCAAGACAGGCAGTGGCAGCATAAGGGAGTTGAAAGAGCTGAAAATCAGCGGTGAGTTTGAACTCTGTGGGCTCAATAATGTGAAGAATGAAGAAGATGCTAAAGAAGCGCGCTTGTCTTCCAAACATGGTCTTCAGTCTGTAACTCTAAGATGGGATGATGTTGACGAGCAAAGCGTGGAGAACGTGGAAGAGGTGATAGAGTGCCTTCAGCCTCCTCAAACCATTAAGAAGTTGAACATATATTGCTACCCGGGCACCGTCTTTCCGAACTGGATGATTATGTGTGCAACACACCTCCCGAATCTGGTTGAAATTCATTTATCTGGTGGCAGTAGATGTGAACATCTCCCAGCGCTTGGGCATCTCCATTCACTTGAGGTTCTCGAGATATCCAGAATGGTTGGAGTCAAGTACATCGGCGGTGGTCAAAGCTCGTTCCATGGAGTATTCCCTTCATTGAAAGCACTGGAACTATACGACATGGCTAACTTGGAGGAATGGGTGGGATGGGAAGTGACAAGAGCATCATCATGTTTCCCTCAGCTTGTCGAGCTCAAAATTAGATACTGCCCCAAAATGAAATCCATGCCGCATGTTCCGTCTGTCCAAAAGCTACACGTGTCTAATTGCCCTCTTCTTCTTCCTGAGAAAGGGTTCTTTCTGAAAATGAATTTTTTGAAGGAGTTATATATGTATAAATGTGGCAATCTAGCTCTGTTGCTGAGCAATGAGGAAGTGAGAGATAACACATTCCCCAGGCATCTGGAATCTGTACATATATCATCATGTGATGAGTTAACTTCATTATCAGATGAGTTCATGTATCATTTGAGCTCCCTCAAGAAACTGGAGATCAGCGAGTGCAAGAACCTGGTTGGTCTACCATCATTATCGTCATCATCGACCGGTATCAGAGGAGAAAGTTGGTTGCAACTGCAATACCTCACTACCCTCGAAACACTTGTGATTAGGGACTGTGAGAAATTGATCTGCGATCAGCTGGAGTTGCCCCAATCCCCATGCCTGCAGGTGTTAAGACTACAACAATGTCCGAACCTCCGATCCTTGTCGGAGGAGCTACAGTGCCTCACTGCACTTCAGAGATTATTGATTTTTGAATGTGAAAACTTGGTATCTTTGCCCCATTCAATGGTATGCCTCACTGCACTACGAGAATTGCAGATTATTTCATGTGAAAACTTGGTATCTTTGCCCCAGTCATTTGGATGCTTCACTGCACTTCAGAAATTGTGGATTTCTGAATGTGAAAACTTGGTATCTTTGCCAGATGGGTTAGGATGCCTCACGGCACTTGAAACGCTAATGATCACCAAGTGTTCTGGGATAACTACATTACCAGAATCGCTGGGATGCCTCAACAATCTCAGATATCTGACTATTGGGTCGAACAGTCTGTTATCTCTTCCCCAATCTCTGGGATGCCTCACAGACCTCACTTATTTGAAGATTAAAGATATAGCATGGGCATCTCTGCCCGATTGTCTGGGAAGGCTCACCGCACTTGAGTTTCTATCTATTTCTCAGTGCACTGAGCTGACTTCATTGCCAGAAGGGCTGGAGGGCCTCACCAGACTAGAGCAACTAGAAATTGCCAACTGTCCTAAGCTAGTCTCTTTACCAGAGAGGTTGCAACGTCAACTGCCCAAGCTTCAGAGTATTTATATTTACAATTGCCCAATCCTGCAGAGGCAATGCACAACTGGAGGAAAGTACTGGCGCCTCGTCTCACACATTCCCAACAGGATCATACAATCTCTGAGCAGCAGCAATGAAAACAATCAGAGGGTCCTTGGGAGCTGCAACCCCAGAAGCATCCTTTGTGGTTCTTCTTAGAGCGGCAGCCCTGCCTTATCTAGTCTTTGCGCCTAGGAACAGCACTCAGTCTCAAGATTTTTCATTTCAAGGTATATAATGATGCTCTTCTAACCAGATTAACTATTTTCAAATACATCCTTTCCCATCTCTTCTTCATTTGTCTCATGTGCATCTTCATTTTCTTTTTACGAACAGAGAAGTTGATGTCAGTGGAGGAGTTCCTGCAAAGCATTTGATTCTTCCTTCCAATTATTTTGAAACTGATGTACTCAAGCACAAGGAAATCATCATCGGTCATGCAACTGGCCACAGCCTTAGGACATTGTCCATTTGGTATGTTGTATTTTAATTGCATGAAAGAGCTGCTTTAAAATCTGCGATTGATCATCTAGGAGTAACTAGAGGGTTTTTAGTGTTCTTCTTCGTCATCCTTTACTCACATCCATGCATCTTCTTTGCAAGTCAAGGCCTTCAAAGTACAAGATATGTTCCTTTCAGTCTAGGAAGTTGAAATCACAACTTCTCAAGACAGTTAGGCTGTGTTTGGTTAAGAAGAATGAGAAAACAGAAAGAAAAAGGAAAAAAGAAAAGAAAAAGAAATGAAAAGCTAAAGAAATCTATTTTTATAGTTTGGTTACTGAGACAGAGAGAGAGAAAAGTAAAGAAAAAGATGCAAAAAACTATTGATAGAGTTTGCATGGTTTAAGAGTGTCCAATTAGTAATTATAGGCAACACTCCTCTTCTTCTATGCATTTTCTCTCACTTTTCACTATGTTGGAGGATAGAAAAGTGAAAATTATGCTTGATATTTTCATTTATTTATTTCTCCTTTCTTTTTCTTCTTAGTTTCTCTCACAACCAAACAACAAAAATGATTTTCCTCCCAATTTTATTTTCTTATCCCTCATTTTCTTTCAAACCAAACACAACCTTAAGGAAGTTCAAAATTAAATTTCACATGTAATTTAATTTTTGTTTAAATTGTGCTAGATGCCTTAAATAGTAAATTTAGTTTCTAGGAACTGTTTCTTAGGCATACAAGTTTGTATTGCAGAGAGAGGGCAAAAACAGGAGATAGAGTTTTTTAACTCTATGACAGGACTTCTGTCGACCGGGCGGTCGATCGATATGCGCAAGGCTTGGATCAGTTGACCGCTCGGTCGACCGATGTTGCACGAGGAAGAGGAACTCAGTTAGGTCAGTCGCCTGGTCAGTCGATCAACATTTCCAGTAAGTCCTGCAACGACAGAGGGCATTGAGCGGTTGACCGGCCGGTCGACCGCGCACTTGAAACAGTCGACCGGCCGGTCGACCGATAGTTGGGTCAGAACTGTTTCTGAACCCGACCTGAAACTTTTTTGGGGGTTTCTTCTTCTCCTTATAAATAGAAGATGTGAACCCATTTTAGGGAATGGTTGATTTCTGAGTAAGTTCTTGAGAGAACCAATTGTAATCCTCTTATAATTTTGTGTAAATCATTAATAGATCTCTCTCTTCTGCCCCGGGGACGTAGGTATCTTGCCGAACCTCGCAAATCTTGGTCTCCCTTTCTATGTGTGTGCGCGTTTGTGATCTAGGGTTTGTGTTTTTGGTATGATCCAGCCCTAACAAGTGGTATCAGAGCTCAAGACAATGCTTGAGTTAAGTTTGGTTGATCGGATCGTTGATTTGGAAGCTTGGATTTTTGGGATCTATAGCTTTTGTTGGATAAAAATCAAATTTTTATTGAATAAAAATTGATTCTTTATCAGATCGGATCTGGCCTACAATTGTTTGGTGAGTGAATCTTTGGTTTGAAGCTTGGATCTTGGAGATTGGAAGTTTCAGTTGGATAAAAATCAAATTTTTACCATATTGGATCTTGTCTTCAATCTTGGTGGAGAGATCAATTGAAAACTCATCTTTGGGTTTCAGTTGGAGGTAAAAATCTAATTATCATTTGTAGTTTCATTCCATAGTTGTTTCGTTTGTATGGTTGTGAGATTTGGAGAAATGGCCGAAGAAATATCCAGTGAGAGTGATTCTTAAGTAGTAAAGAATATTCAGAATGTTCATCACATGAAAATGGATGTGGTGAGTTTGATGGCACAAATAATTTTTCGATTGTGAAGATGTGAGGTAATTGATGCGCTGAATGCACAGAATCTGGAGGATAGTTTTGAGCTTCAAGAGAGACTAGCAGAAGTAGATGAAAAAGTTTGGAAGAAGATGAATAGGACGCGTGTGACGTCATTAGGTCTTCTTTAACACAAGATCTAAAGTATGATGTGATGAATGAGACTTCTGCGAAGCCGATTTAGGAGATTGTAGAAAGCAAGTACTTGACGAAGATCGTCGAGAATTGCTTGCATTTGAAGAGGAGACTTTATCGTTTTTAGTTAAAGTGTGAAATCTCCATTAGTGATCACATCAATAACTACACAAAGCTTCTCGCGGATTTGATAAATTTGGATGTAGTGATCGAGGATGAAGACAAAGCGTTGATATTGTTTAGTTCTCTCCCCGATGAGGGATATGAGACATTTGTGCTTACCTTGATCAATGAGAGGACATCCCTTAGCTACAGTGAGGTAATCGATGCTCTTGTGAACCTTGAATTGAGGAGGAAGGACGAGGAGTGTCCTAATAGTGACACATCGGCTGAGGTATTGACCGCGACAGGAAGTAGTCCAAACCGAAGAAGAGAAAATCAGCAGAAATCCAATTAGAAGCTCATGATTGGTAATCGCAAATTAGAGAAAGATCAGTGTGCCTTCTCTAAAGAGAAAGGATACTGAAAAAGTGATTGTCATAAGCTCAATAAGTCGAAGAAGGAGTCACAATTAGAAGCCAATGTCGTGAGGTCAGATGGTAATGATTCTGACTGTTCTCGCTTTTCACTTTCTATTACACCATCAGATTGTCATTCAGATGCACCTGAGTAGGTATTGGATAGCTACATATCACATTTATCCCAGAAGGGAGTTGTTTGCTTGTTTTGAGGAGCTAGATGACGGTTTGATATCTATGAAAGATGATTACACATGCCAGTTGGTTGGTAAAAGTACAGTTCGTATCAGGATGTATGATGGGACATTGAGAGAGTTGAAAGAGGTGAGATATATGCCTAGTATGACGAAGAATATAATCTCAGTTGGAGCTTTCAAAGCGGAGGGCCTCAGGGGGACTCTTAGAGAAGGCGTTCTCAAGATGTCTAGAGGCTCGTTGGTTGTTCTGAAGAATATTAGACGCAACAATTTGTACTACTTGATAGGTAGTGCAGTTACTGGATGGCGTCTTTAGGACAGTTGGACGGCAATTCCACCAGATCATGGCACAGTGGGCACGGAACAAGTTGGCTTGAAGTCAGATCAAGTATTGGAAGGTGCATTGACTTGCCATTTGGAAGCACGTGACAGTAGTGTTCTGGACAAGAAGAAAGTGAAATTCGGCATCGATACTCATCATTTGTATGGTCTTCTTGAGTTGGTTCACGTGGATGTTAGGGGTCCTACAAAGAGTGCATCACTTGTAGGCCATAGGTACTTTGTCTTTATTGTAGATGATTATTATAAGCATTGTTGGGTATACCAGATGAGATAAAAAGTTGAAGCTCTAGAGTTGTTGGTGAAGTGGAAGGAGCTAATGGAAAATCAGACAGATAGGAAGATCAAGGTGCTCCGGTATGATCATGTTGGGGAGTACAAGGATTCTTTCCTGCAATTTGGCCAGAACAATGGTATTGAAACCCACTTTACAAATGGGAAAGATAGTGTAGCTAAAGAGATGAATCGTGTCTTACTGGAGAAGGTTCGGTATTTTTTGTCTAATGCATCATTAGACAAATCGTTTTTGGCTAAGGCGATTGAGTATGCTAGTCATCTCTTGAATAGGCTACCGACGACTGTGAAGGAGATGAGACTTCTTTGGAGATTTGGTCAGGTAGAGCTGCTCGTGAGCATGGTTCACTTAGAGTATTTGGTTGCCCGGCCTATGTTGATGTCAAGAAAGACATGTTGGACTCTAAGGTGAACAAATTAGTGTTTTTGGGGTACAAGAAAGATTTAAAAGGTTACACGTTATGGTATCAGAAAAATAAAGAGTTTGTCTCGAGCAGACATGTCACATTGGATGAGGCTTCAATGGTGAAGCATACCGTCTCCCGGCAAGTGAAAATGTGGAAGACCAAAGGAGTATCGCAGCCGGTGGTGAGTGATGCTACTCCACATTTTCCAGTTAGTTCAATATTGTCTTAGATTCCATCGGTCGTGACACCGGGTGGAGATCGAATAGTCGATATGGATACTGAATATGTTGAAAAAGGTGATCAAAATGCAGCTAGAGGAACCAAAGGGAATCCGCGAATGTGAGTTGTAAAGAAGTGTGTATGTCATGATGATAAGGTTCATATGACTAGGCCAGTTGGGTTCGTTGCTGCCAAGAAGAGAGTTGGTTGAGCTCGGTGGAGCTTATCAGAATGAACTACGAGAGACTTGATCCCTTGGGCAGAAGGTACGTAGGCAGCCGTGACGGTGCAGCTGTTTGGTGATGCAGGCCGTATAAAGCTATTTGGTGTATTTGGGTTCTCGAGAATTGGCAACGGAAGCTGATTTGGATTTCACATAGAGGTGAAGAGTTGGACTTCACGTAGAGGTGAAGTGTTGTGATCTCGATGAACATTTGATCTTCTGGTGAGAATATAGTTAAGCTTGCATAAGAGAAACGTGCATCCAGTTTGTTGAGCCAAAGTTGGTTATTTGGTGTGCTCTACTCAGATTTGGTTGGACCGTCTTGAAGACATTTAGGCTGGAGTGCCAGTCAATTGGAGAGTCAGTGTTGGCTCATGTTGGATTCTTCTTGATATCATTTGGAATGGTGTTCTATTTGCTGAGTTGTAGACATGGTCGTTGGTTGACTCATATGGTGTTGATTCTCTTCGCTGGAGTGCTGAGAATACATGAATGATGCATTTCGTTTAGATGGCTGAGCTGAAATTTGGAATCTTTACAATTGATATTGGAGTTTGAAGAGAGTTGCCTGAGGGGACGACGAACTCAATTTGGATTGAATCAATCATTTGGATCCGGTGTGATCGTTTGAAAATAATTGTAAGTGTGTGCTTGTGATTCGTTTGGAATCGGCTGGTTCGTTTAACCAAGTCGAGATCCTGTGTCGATTTCGCCGAGATCATGTGTCGATTTCACCGAGATCATGTGTTGATTTCATCCGGAGCGCTTAAGCCGAGATCGTGTGTCGATTTCGCTAGGAGTTTATTGGAATTCGGCTCATATTTGAAAAATCTTCATCGAGATAGAGAATGTAGAAAGGGCAAAAATAAGAGATAGAGTTTTTTAACTCTATGAGAAGATTTCGATCGGCCGGGCGGTCGATTGACATGCACAAGGATTGGATCGATCGTCTGTTGTTGCACGAGGAAGAAGAACCCAGTTGGATCGGTCGACTGACATTTCCAGTAAGTCTTGCAACGACAGAGGGCATTGAGCGGTCGACTGCGCAATTGGAACGGTTGACCGGCCAGTCGATCGACAATCGGGTCAGAACTGTTTTTGGACCCGACCTGAAACTGTTTTGGGAGTTTTTTCTTCTCCCTATAAATATAGAATGTGAACCCATTTTAGGGAATGGTTGATTTCTGAGTGAGTTCTTGAGAGAACCAATTGTAATCTTCTTGTAATCTTATGTAAATCATCAATAGATCTCTCTCTTCTGCCCCGGGGGCGTACGCATCTTGTCAAATCTCGTAAATCTTGGTCTCCCTCTCTTTATGTGTGTGTTTGTGATCTAGGGTTTGTGTTCTTGTTATGCTCCAGCCCTAACAAGTACTCCTTTCAAATCTTATGTGGTATAATTCTGAGAGAACCAGGTCAGAATTCAATCACCTGAGCAGTACAATAGTTCAAATCTTGTTTGGAGGGACTCCTTGCACCTTTTATATTATTTAACAAAGCTCAAATCTTGTTTTGAGGGACTCCTTGCACCTTTTATATTATTTAACAAAGCTCTACTTGCCCACCATGGCAGCTGACCTTGTTAGGAAAAATAATTTGACTACTGGAGATGCTTCAGTCACTTTATGTGCAAATAGAACAACACTGCTAATTGAAAAGTTTCCTTTTGTGTAGTTTCCATATAATTGATGTACTATCCTTTAAGTTGATTAATTAATAATTTCTTTTTCTCTTCAATTCTGTCATTTTACCGTGTCAAGACAGAAGATTTTGTAAATTAGTAAGCTAGCTATGTGTTATAAGTATAATATGATATAAGACTGGAATTTTCCGACGAGTTAGCATTACCAGTGTTAAGGAAGGTTATATTTTTTTAATCCTTTTCAGTATTCAAAATGTGAGTTCTGATGGGATTATTATTTATTTGTTAAAAAATATTTATCAGGATCCTTCAGCATGCACCAACATTTAATACAAGTCTTCAACTGAATTCTGCAGTCCAAGCAAAGAGATGGCCCAAAAATTGTAGACCTGTTCCAACAATATGTCGTGAAAGACAGACATGTACTTCTCACTCCAATGTTAAAGCAAATTATTATGCTCGCAGAACTGGGAAGGAGCGGCCAACAGGCAGTCCTTGTACATGCAGCTTTTGCTATGCTAGGATTTATATTGTTCTTCACTAATTTGGAGATGCATTATTATGACCTAGTTTGATTTTCATCAAAGGTATGATCTACTTCTTTAAGTAGTGACTAACACCTCCATGTGCTTAATCCCCTTAATTCGCTTCCTTGTTCAATTCTCAGGGCAACGCTAGAAGGGGAGGGTCGGATACTTTATGTGTAAATCATATGCTGCAAAAAAATGGTAAGGACTTGGTCTCTTGCTGCTCCGTAAACAAAAGTACTTCTTCATTTAGTATCCAAATTCACATTGTAATCATCTTTTTTTTTTTCCCTTCCACAAGTAAAATACTAAATTTTAACAGGAACCCGTGCGGCCATTGTCATCTGATTTTTTTTTTTTTAGAGAAATTGTCATCAGAAATCTATCCCAGAAAAGACATCATTTTTAGAGTTTTCTGAAACATGAGCATCCGTCTTAAATCATGTTATGCGACAGGGATTGGTTTGCAAGTTTTTGCAGTCCTCTAGGTTCTTGTTTTTATGCTGTAGATTCTTTGGATTATCATGTTAAATGAAAGAACATGGACACTAGAAGTTCCACGAAAGCAGATTTGAATCAAACAGTGTATATCCTTATTCAAATGTATACCATGTTATAATCTAACTTGATTTACATGTTTGTATTCTTGTATTATTTTCACATGTAATACGTCCACGTGTTATATTATCAGGTTTCTTTTTTACTCAAAAAGTTATCAGGCTTTCTTTGAAATTTCAGTGTAGACATTTTTCCTCTCTAGTTAATAGAGTTCTGTACAGAAAAAGTAAGTGGTGGCACAATATTACATTTTCATCCTGAAATTACTTCCATCTGCTCTGAGAATAGCTTCGGTATTAAGTCATCGTGATGTCCTTTTGCATATGCAGGTTTTAGAGGTAAGGAATTTATTGGATGGGAGGCCTAACAGCAATTGTGGAAAACTACTAGCTGGTAACTGTAGAAAGGTGGGAGATTCTCGCCCAATTTGAGAATCTGACAATTTGAAACTTCCCTAATATGAAATTATTGATGGAGATTCTGCTACTGCTACTGCACAGATTTTGAACACAATGTTTCCATGAGAAGCGGCATGTTGCTGCTGAAAATATAGCAAGAGCAGAAGCAGATACAAACATCCTTGTAAGCAAGCCTGTTAATACAGTGGCATCTCTTGATTTCATATTTGAGCAGTTTGCAAAATTGGAACTGCAGAGGTTATTGTAATCCACTTTGCATCCTCTGATGATGAAGTATATTATGCTTTTTGAGCTGGATAAACTACACTCACAACTAGCTTTCCCAAGCTCTTTTCTTTTTTTTAAATCTCATGCACGACTTCAATTTCTATGAAACAGGTCCAAGCTTTTACTCAAGGTGTTAATATACAATGAAATTACTATGCTGCAACCATCCCATGGTTTCACAGTGCAATAAATTAGGTAAATTTACACTACTATAAAAAAGCACCAGTTTGAATATTCTAAAAAATTCCGTCATCAATTTTGACCTGAAGTGAAATATGAACTATTTAAGTATGAAAGCTTAGTTATAATCTAATTAGACTTAACTTATTCTTCTGAACCTTTTATTCTGTAGTGATCTCAACTCGAGCAAAACGGATGGTGGGTCTCCACCATCTTGCAGGTCTGATTATGGTTTCCCTAATATGTTATCATTGCCAGAAAATCCGCAATGTCTACTGCCCAGTTTCAGAGGCTTTTGTTTCCTTGTGCCAAATATGGAGAGACATATGTTGCATTCGGGGAAAAATACTAACAAGTCTCCACACATCCTATCGAGCAGCAACCGAGGCAGTTCAAGAATTCTTGCAAGAAACCTCAGGAGCACCCTTTGGTGATCTTGTTATCACGGCAGCGGTGAGGCTCATCTTTGAACTTTTTGGACCTGTGCAATCATCATTGCAATGTATTTGAGTTCTTTATGTGAAGGTATATAATGCTTTCTCAATTGGTTTAGCAACTTCACAAGCTTTACCGATTTCTTCATTTATTTCATGCACATCTTCACAAATCTAGATATGCCGGGAAACCATCCAATAAAACTGTCTTCTTAACATGAATCTTCCTTCATCTGATTATTGTGGATTTGATGTGCATGTGCTCATGAGCAATGAATTATTGTTAGTGGGATCATCTCATTGTTTCATGGTACCCATCAGATATGTTTAAAATAAAGTGAGACAAATAAAGGTTCTTTGTGCTGTTTAGAGTTGCAAGAGTTCAAAATAAGGTTTGTGTGATCTAAAATGTCTAGATCATACAATAACTCATTGTATTAAAACTGGTTTTAATGTTTTTTGGTTTTCCTCATTTATCAAACACATGCATGCAAGTTGATTTTGAATTTAGGGATTTAGGGCGCAGAATATTTCCTTTCAGCCATGACTTCAAAGTAGTTGCAAGTTCCAGAAGACTAGAACTAATTTTAGGGCACAAGTTGTGTCTTGTGCAAGCTGACTGTACCACACAGAGATTGTAACTTGTTATTAAACAGCAATGCTCATATGACACGAGCTGAGCATTTTCCTGTACACAAGTTCCATGTAATTTCTGCTCGTGATTTGCTTGTTACATACTCTTTTACTTTTATTCAGCTATTTCTCCTTCATCGAAGCAAAACTCAAGGAACCTCTCTCTCTCTAGCTCTTGAGATCTTGTATGCTAACTGAGATTTCTTTGGCCTTAATATCTGATAGACTGCCTCTGCAGTACTCTAGTGGTCTCATGTCCTCTCACAAACCCAAATTTTCTTCTATTATTGTTCGAACGCTTTCAAAAGTTGTGGCTTATTGTTTTCCTTTATTCACTTAGCTTTTATAAGATATTTTTATCTGCTAACAGGCTTAATATAGTTGGTAGTTATATCTCATATGAGTCCACTTCAGCGTTTTCTGTTAGAAATTACCTCTGGCCAAGTAGAAGAATTCTATATCTGTTTCTAACCTGTGTACCAGTTGCCGCATAATGTTGCCTCCTAATTCATTTCTGTAAATACCTCTTCTGTTTACAGGCAAAAGATGCAAAACCGATTTCCCAGTTAGCAGAGATGGATATCATAAATGATCAGATTTTCAAGCAAGCCCTGCAAAGCTTCTGTGGATGTTACCAGGTTCTTGGATCGTTACGAGATGTCCAAACTTCTCAATTGTCCATTTGATAAGGAAGGGGCCTGCCTGATTATCACAGCTGGACAAGAAGGCATCACCTCTGAGGTTTAACATTTAACTACAAATTAAATTTAGAGAGCAATACTTTTGAACAGTAAAAGAAATAAGATTATACTCTCTAGCAAGAACTGGAAAATGAACTAACCTCAATGTGGCTAAGTGGAGGACCAACACTCACCTCCACCATATGTTTCAGTGAGAAGCCAACGATACTGAAATGTTTCTTTCAAATAATAAGTGTTTTCACATACTTTCGAGATCAAGTAGCAACCTCTTACTAAGAGGCTTATCGGACTCTTCAAATGAAAATGAGAAGTAACTTATGAATATTCATGCATTGAAGTATGGTTCATGTATATCTTGTTCGTTTGGCCAGTTGGCATGCGATGTCTGAATGTCCATATTAAGTGATTTTTTCCCCTGAATTATGTTATTTTATTTTAGATGCTAAGAATAGGGGTTTGTTTCTTCTTTACCATTTAAAGATAATGATTTTAATTTTGTACACCATTAATTGTGGTTGGATATGTTCCTTGGCAAAAATTAAGAATATATAACTCTCTAGGTTCCAAATTTTCTATAAAGATAAATTAATTTTTATGCAGTGATTGCAGATATTTACAACTTGCATACTTCTAGACAATGTGAATCTCAACTAGCAAGAGGGGGCCTTTCAGTAATTGAAGAAAAGAATGCTTGTGTTGCCTGTGTTGAGCTTTGTGCATGCTTGCATGTGTGTGTTGCAGACGCATCAAAACTTACAGACAAAAAGCTAGACAGCTAACAAAAACAAGTGTGAATTGGTGAAAATAACTCATAATGATGATAAAGTAGGATAAAGCAAAATAATAAACCTAATTCATCATACCTTTCCTATAGGAGTTCTTTACTAATCAATCCTTAAAAAATGTCAGTATGGTTGAAAATTCTGTGACCATGCGCACTCATGTACTTCTTATCCTTCTTTCATATATGCTTTTTGATCAGGACATCACATATTGCCTTCTTTTTATTTAGTTATTTTTCAGTTGTAGTTAATTTTGTCTAGTTGTATTTCTTTTATGCAGGCGTTTAGTATCACATTAATTATTTTTTAGAACTGTTCTTTTGTAAAGCCTATAAATAGGTTCCAGGTTTCTTTTATCAGTAGACAGTGATGAACTAAAAAAATTCAGCTTAAATTTCTTAAGTTTTTGAGTTCTTGAGATTGGGATGTGAAGCCCATGACGTAAGGATGTGAAGCCCGTACTGCAAGGGTTGTGAACTTCTTTTTTTTCCAAAATCCTAGTTTTTTTCCTTTTCTTTGGATTGAAGGTGATTGCGATTCTGCTGTACATCAATTTGATATCAGAGCTTAGGTCTCAATCCCCACCAGATTTTTCTCCATCTCTTTCAAACTCTAGATCTATTCCAAAAAAAACATTGTTTTTCTTCCAATCCCTTTCCTCTCTATTCCTATTAATTGTTCATCAAAAAAAATTTTAAAAAAAATTACTGTTCAAAATTAGCCTCAAAATTAGACTGAAATTCAGTCCAAAAAAAAACTCAAATTACACTGTTCCTTCTTCCCTTCTCTCAGTTTTCCCAAATAACACTGTAACAAAAGAAAAAAAATCCCAACATCACCCAAAATTCCCCTAATGTTCATCTTCTCCTTCCTCTTCGGACCCATCACTTCACCATCATGATCCATCTCCATCCGAACCCAAACCAAATCTCCCCTCCCCATCTCCATCTTCATCACCCTCCATCTGAACCCACCCCCGCCAATCTTCCCCCAAACCCCAACCCAAACCCATCGGCCTATCGGCTAGCTCCCACAACCACCATTGACAACATCCACATCCGCCTTCACCCCAAGCTCACCACCAAGCTCAGATCCAACGCTGTCAGCTCGTCCCCCGCAAGCATCACCGCTCCTCCAGCATCAACACCATCAGATCGATGTCGTCCCCTCGTCACCACAACCCTCGCTTCTGCCCGCCATCATGGACTCTATCATTGCGGGCCTTGCATCGCCACATCTTCACTGACGCCATTAGCATCACCGTTATCAACTACCCCCACAAGCATCACCACCTCTCTCACTTCAACCTCGCCGCCGACCTCTTGAGCACTATAGCCGCCTTCTTGTTGGCCCAAAGGCTTTCCACTCTAGTTTTGATGATGATTAACTCATGTAGTTATATTTACTAATAATCTTGTGATTTTAGTTCCAGATCATTAATCAAGATATTAGTTGGTGATTGCTTCAAAAAGATGAGTTTGGAAGCCTTCACATGGTGATTCCGGTGCCCGAGCTTCAAGATCACTCATTTGCACTCGGTGGATCACGGTTTGGGATCGAGTCGACTTGAAGATGAAGATCGTCAAGAAGACTTAGGTATCCATAGTTTAGTGTGTTTTAGATCCATGTGTAAAGCTTAGAATAGTTGATATGCTCAAGTGCACAACACTCACAAGTTTTATGTTTGGATATTGATTTTTCAATACATGAATAGGAAAGTCAAAATAAGTTTGTTTAAAAGTTAAGCATGCATGTATAGAATGAAACAACTATACATGAACCAATTAAACTTATTTTGATCAACTATTCATGAAAACAAATATTGGTTAAATCAAAACCGAAAAACCAATATCCAAACATAAAACTTGTGAGTGTTGTGCACTTGAGCATATCAACTATTCTAAGCTTTACACATGGATCTAAAACACACTAAACTATGAATACCTAAGTCTTCTTGACGATCTTCATCTTCAAGTCGACTCGATCCCAAACCGTGATCCACCGAGTGCAAATGAGTGATCTTGAAGCTCGGGCACCGGAATCACCATGTGAAGGCTTCCAAACTCATCTTTTTGAAGCAATCACCAACTAATATCTTGATTAATGATCTGGAACTAAAATCACAAGATTATTAGTAAACATAACTACATGAGTTAATCATCATCAAAACTAGAGTGGAAAGCCTTTGGGCCAACAATCTCCCCCTTTTTGATGATGACAAAACTCATGGAGTTATATATGCATGGATTAAAGTCAAGCTTCAAAGAAGCTCCCCCTTAACTCATGCATAAACAAGTAAACATAAAAATATGCAATGAAAGCTCTTAAACATAAATGCATATCTATGCATAAACAATAAAAGGCTCTAGATACCAATGAAGTGTTCAAAAACAAAACATGCTCTAGATACCAATTAAAATTAAACTAAATTAAACTTAATATATACAAAATATAAACACAAAACATGCTGTAGATACCAATTAAAATTAAACTAAATTAAACTTAATATATGCAAAACATAAACATGAAGTTTTATATATGCATATTAAACTCTCAAATAATTCTCCCCCTTTTTGTCAATCATCAACAAAGGGGTAAAAACCAAAACAAAATAAAACAAAAACCAAATAAATAAATTTTTCTCCCCCTTTTTGTTCGAAACAAAGAATCAATAAAAGGGTTAATAAAAAATGTTCTCCCCTTTTTGTCTAAAACAAAAACAAAACCAAATAGGGGTGACAATCAATTAGGATATCAATTGAAAATATATCAAAGAAGCATCTTGATACCAATTGAAAGTAAACATAGATCAATAAAATACATGGTATATGCTATATACATTCATGAAGAGGAAGATGTGAAGCTTCCCTACATAGATACATTACATGAAGGAGGGATGACAAGCCCTAATTCACATAACGTACACTATGTAATGCATAAGAGGAGATGTGAAGCTCTCCCTACACACGTGTACCACATAAAGAAAAGATTGTCAAGCTCTTCAATACAAGATACACTTAACATGAATCTATATGTAGAAGAGATGTTAAGCTCTCCTTGCATATAGGCAATACAAATCAAAACTTTTGACTATTTGTCTTTTTAAACAAAATTTTGAGATACCAATTTTTAAAAACATTCAAACAAACATCTTGATATCAAAAGAGAGTATTTTTCTTAGTATATGATATCAATAAAAAAATTTTATTTTCTATCATAAAGCAAGGGAGTGGAAATACAAATACCAATTGTAAATATGAAAATCGAATTTTCTCCCCCTTTATGAAATACCAACAAAAATAATGCGTAAGCTTGAAATGAGATACCAATTGAAAAGCAATTGAAAACTAATCAATTAAAATAAAATTGAAGCTCAAGCTTAGCATAAACACAAACATATATATGTATGAAAAATAGATACCAATTGAAATTGATATTCTTGGAATTGAAAGCATACATACATACAAACATATATGAGTATACAAGAAAGGTCAAAATTGATACCAATTGAAAGAATTCAATGATACCAATTGAAACAACACTAATGATCAAGTGTATACATCATATAACTACCACCCAATCATGGTTCAAGTTTTAAATGATTTTCATTTTAAAGCATACATGAACATGATCTCCCGTCCAACCTCCCATAGAAGGTAAGGGTTTTCAAAAATGGATTTGAAAATAAGCTTTGTTTGAAAAACTCTACCAAAATAAAGAATACCGTAACTAGTTAAATGGAAAATCTTTTAAACTAGTACGAAATCCTTCAAGGAAGGAATAAAACAAAATCATTTTTCATGAAAACATGAAATCCACATGATAATCAACACTCAAGTCAATGAAGCATAAATATGACTCATGAAAACAAACACATGAGTAAACAATAAATGTGAGTGTACAAATACAATGTGAAGAACATAATCATGAAAGATAGACAATAAGCTCAATATTCCTTGAAACAAGAAAACATGAAAATCATCAAAACTATTTAATCTTCAAGGTATATGTATGTCTTATACAAATTAAAGTATACATACATATCCAAAACACAACGAGTCCACAAAGATATATGCATGAAGGCACGTGGCTCAAAAGGATGTATATGTATAAACAATAATTTGGATAAAATGGACATATACATGAAGTTAAACATAAACACATGGATACATGAGAAACTAAATTTTCATTAAAATAAATTTTATTTCAAGGTATATGTATGATTTGTCAACACAAAAAGTATACATACATATCCCTAAACACAATTGAGTCCATATGTATAGATTTGCATGAAAGGCAAATGACTCAAGGGGTATACATGTATAACTTAAGGTTTGACAAAATAGACATATACATGAAATGAAAACACATGATCAAAAAAAACAAAACCAAAATTAGGAATACTAGTTTAAAATGTATGGATCATCAAAACTAGACTATATTAGCACATCTAATGGGAACAAATAAGCGTTCAAGCACAAACACATATAGATTTATTTGTGGCTCACTATATGCACAAATATATATCTAGTCTTAATGAAAACTAACATTTAAACTAGTAATCAAGGCATGAAGCATTAAACAAAACAAAATTCATCATGATAAACAAAACATGATTATTATGCAAATTCACGTGTTATTAAATCTATGATAAACATGATAGCTAAACAAAGGTGAGAACACTAAATATGGGTCCATATAAACTTGGGTGTCTCAAATACTATACATGTATGTCAAGAGTCTAATAATCATGATATTTTCATAATGATCATATAAACAACAAAATATGCTATAACTAATGAAAATGAAAAGTATGCATAAATAAAATGGGAGTAAAGGATTGTCACCAAAACCGAAGATGCAACTCTCCTTATCTCCAAAAACATGGTGGTCCTCTCCACCAAACTTTCCTTAAAAGTGATGCATCCAAATTGTTTTCTTTAAGTACGGAACGCATCCACTCCAAGGTACCGCTACTCTCACGTCATGTGAGAGCCCACACCTACATCATAAACACGAGGGGTGGTCTTTGGTACCCATATCTTATTGGGTCCATAGGGGTTAGTACCTTCTCTAACCCAAACAAATTTATTTGCTAAATTTGAAACATGTAATCTATCATAACAAAATTTAGTAAGGTGGCCCTTACGTCCACAATGTGTATAAGTGTACACATGAGCATACAAGTGATGATGGTGTCCGTGAGGAGCATGTGTATGCCGTGTAGAGTGTGCATGCATAATAGTTTGATAAAATACAGTTTTAGTTTTTGATAAAATTTACAAGACACAAAAAAATGATTCAATATACTTGATATTTGTCTTGAAATATTTATCACAAGTTTGTTTTTCAATATAATATGATAAAAACATTTTTGGGATTTTTAGAAGTTATTAAAAGAATTTTCAAGATATGTTTTAAACCAGTTTCAGGCCCAGACCTGTCTGTCAGGCCAGGCCGGTCGACCGAACCATAGGCCGGTCGACCCGTACGGTCGACCGACGTACACAGAACCGTGCACGTCTGGCACACAATGGGACGGCCGACCGGGCGGTCGACCGTAACTGAGAGCAGTGCTCTCTGTTTATTTCGGTCGGCCGGGCGGTCGACCGGGTTGCCCCAACGGTCACATTTCTGACCGTTGGCGGTCGGCCGGGCCGACCGACCAGTAGCCTGTCAGGCTGCCAGATCAGCCTAACGGCTAGTTTCTGTTTTGGCCTATAAATACCCCATTTCTTGGGGGTTTTGTCTAGGATTTTCTGAGCTAATTTTTCCCTACTCTCTAGTTTTAAAAACAAGTTTTCAAAAGAGTTTAAAGAGCAAAAAGATTCATCTTCTTTGTTTTAAGTGTTTTGTTATTTTCAAACAAAATAGGTTTTTGGGAAATTGGTTTATTGTTCTTCATTTCAATATCTATTTGGTATTTTCCCAAGAGTTTTTCTTTGATCAAAACACTTGTTTTCCACACTTGAGCATATCTTCTATCCTATTCTATTTAGGATCTTTGTTTGTGAAAAAAGGAAAGAGGTTTGTGGTTGAGATATACCACTTGTTGTAAACCCCTTGATTTCTTGTATCCCTCTTGGTGAGGTTGATTTGGGTTGGAGTTTGCTCCCTCTTTGGTAGAGGTTGAGATTGTGGTTTGCTCCCTCTAGTGAGAGGTGGAGTTGGTTTGTATATTCCTCTTCGGTAGAGGTGATCGGTTGTTATTTTGGCTACGGGCCTACCCCTCGGTTGTGAGGCGGTGTTTGAGAGAGGAGTTCGGTACTCCCTTTGTTGTAACAAATCCTCCTCGGTGGAGGTTCCCTCGGTGGGAGTATATGTAGGCTGTCTAAAAATCACTAAAAGACAAGCCAATGAAAAGCAGAATTTCAAGTTCTAGACGCAAAGCTAATTTTGGCCGCGTCTCAGCATCAAGGCGCGAGGCTCGACAGCTGCGTCTCAGCATCAAGGCGCGAGGCTCGACAGCCGCGTCTCAGCCACACCAAGGCGCGTGGGTCGAAACCATCGTCTCAGCAGCATCAAGGCGCGAGGCTCGACGGCCGCGCCTCAGCATCAAGGCGCGAGGCTCGACAGCCGCGTCTCAGCACCAAGGCGCGAGGGTCGAAACCCGCGTCTCAGCAGCATCAAGGCGCGAGGCTCGATGGCCGCGTCTCAGCATCAAGGCGCGAGGCTCGACAGCCGCGTCTCAGCACCAAGGCGCGAGGGTCGAAACCTGCGTCTCAGCAGCACCAAGGCGCGAGGGTCGAAACCCGCGTCTCAGTTGTAACTGCCCCGGTTATAGGGTCAATCACGGCCCACATAACGGGAAAAGTTAGCTCCCATTATGGAGTGTTTTTAGGAGGCACGTACGCCCCTGAAACCTCTATAAATAGCCCCGTTGCTATGAAGAAGGGGTCAGATTTTTTTTTGGGAGAAAAGAGTTCTGAGAGAAAAGAGAGAGAGTTCAACCCTTCAGAAAACTTGATGTGTTCAAGTTAGCCTTTGCCGACAATCTCTTTGAGAGTTTTGGTCGACAGAGCTGTGTTACTCCGTCAACCACCCGAAGAGAAGAGCCCCGAAAGATCTCAACGTTCACCCGGTCAACGGAGAACAAGATTCACTCTCCACCGCCACTTGAAGAACCCAGCCTTAAACAAAGGGAGGATTCAAGACTCAACATCCTCCCTCCCTTGTAATCGGAATACTGATCTGTTGTAATCTTCTATCCAATCAAAAGAATTTTGCAATCGAATCCTCCTTTTCCGACGCGTACAAGAGATGGCGACTCCGCTGGGGACTACATTTGTTACTGACGAACAAATCGTGGCGCAAGGTGACGTCCTCTATAAGGGGAAGATGGTTGAATCGCTTGTCGTCGAGTTCGATCAGGCAAAGTATGAAGAGTTTCTCTCCTCCGGCTCCAAGAGCTCAAAGACCCGCGTCTGCCGCAGGGTCTCTACGGGGACTTACCCCGAAACCCGCTCCGAGACCCGCGTGGCCTCAGGCGCAGCCGCTGTAAAGGATGTCGCGGCCAACCGCACCATACGAGACACACGCGCCAACGTCTCTCAGGAGACCCGCGTGGTCAAGCCCTCTGGTGTCCAGTCAGTTCACCCTCTCCCTCAGCACCAGGTCGTCGTTGGTTTCTCTCCACCTCCACGACGCAACCGAAACGCTGAACGCCGACAGAGGAGGCGTGCGCGTCAGCTGCAAATTGGAACTTCTGATCGTCCAACTGAGGCAGGACGCAAGGTTCAAACTGGCGTCTTGGCTGCGCCGCATCCAGCACGCGAAGTCCGCGTTTGGCGGCCCAAACGCGAGACTCCCCAAATTAGTTCCTCTGAAGCCCTACTCACCAGACGCCAAGGCGAAGCTTGCGCGCCTCGTCAAGTACAAGAGGTACGCGCCCTTAGGCGTAAGGCCCAGCAGCCCACTCTCTCTCAAGCGTCCCTGCCCCGACGCACCAAGCAGCAACACGACAGCCGCGTCTCTTCTCAGCAGAGACGCCAGACACGCGTCCTAAAGCTGCGACGTGAGAACCGCGTCTCTGAATCCTGAGTCCAAGCTGTACAGCGCAAGGATGCCTCCCGCCCTCGAAGTTGCGAGGCTAATCTCTTCGATCCTCTTCCCATGGATCTAAGGGATTACTTGATGAAGAAAAGAAGTGCTAATCAAATCACTTCATCATGTTGCTGCCAACGACTCATCTCTATGATCTCGGAGTGCCGTTGTGATTCAGGCGTGAACCAGCAATCTTTGGTTAGACAGCTGACCCTGATTTCCCCATCAGCCAAAAGAAGACGCTCTCACAGGCGGAGGATCTTCTCTGACACTGAATATCCCGAGCTCACTGCTAACATGGCGAGCAGGAGCAGGGGAAAACAACCTGCAGTCAGTTCCGAGAATGAATCTGACTCTGAACCGGAAGGAGTGTACCAACACACTCGCACCCGGACCGGGGCCATTCCCTCAATTAACTACAATGCCTTAGCCCGGGGCATTGAGATTAATGACTCGCACTCTGCCATTGCAGAGTCGCAGGCTTCAAACTCTTCTATAGAGAAAGAGGCCTTCACATACATGACGAGCACTCCTGAGGAAACCGCTAAGCGCTTGGAGCTGCAAGCCCAGGTCCAGAAGGAACAACTCGAGATGATTCGTGCTCAGTAAGAATCTATCGACTCCCTCAAGCAGATGCTCGCACAGTTGCTCGAAGACAAGAGGAAGTCAACCAACAGAGCCTCCTCTAAGACGTCTAAAGGCAAGCGAAAAGAGGGCGAAAGCTCATCTTCCGAACACTCCGAGAAGAAAGAGCAACCCACCTCTAGTTCGTCTAAATTCTCGTCGCAGGAAAAGAACGACCGAGACCAGGGAAAGGTTCATTCTAAAAGAATGAATCAGTTGGAGCAACGTCTTGAGGCCCTTACCAACCGGAAAGGCCTCCAAGAAGCTGGAGTGGTCCGACCTTATCCGGCCGAGTGGGACCTGGTTCCGTACCCTTCCAAGTTCAAGGCTCCAACCCTCCAAGCATTCGATGGGAAGGGGTCACCCAACCAACATATCTACTACTTTAAATCCCAAACAGGGAATGTAGTAGATAATGATGCTATCTTGGCACGCTTATTCATTGGCACCCTGAAAAGGCTCGCCTTTGAATGGTTCATGAAGCTCCCAGAAGGCTCCATCAAGAACTGGGGTGATTTGAAGAAGCTTTTCTTAACGCGCTTCTTCGAAGATGACTCGGAAGTCACAATGCCCACCCTTTTGGCTACTAAACAGCGAAAGGGAGAGTCCGTCAAATCTTTCATGGAAAGATTTCGGAACGTAGCACTCCGATGTCCGAGCGGTATGACCCAGGTTACCCTGGTGGAAACATGCCGCCACAATCTCCAAACCTCGCTCCTTGCTCAAATAGGAGTTGCTGAAAGCCGCACCTGAAAGCAATTGGTCCAACAAGGTGAACAGGCTGAGGAGATTGTCGCCCGCGTTAGAGCGGAAGAAGGTAAGCCCAGGCCGGAGAGGTCAACAAGGCGTATGCCAGACACATCCCTCCAAGCCAAACGGAAGGACAACTTGGCGACAGAAACCAAATCTTCTGTCAAACCTCAATCGGTCAAAGGGAGTGGCTCTTCAAGCCAACCACGCGCCAACAAGCAGTATTCCTTCAAGAATGAATATATCGACTCACTCTTCAAATTACTCAACAAGAGCAATCGACTGAAACTTCCTGAAGCTAGGCGCCCTGAAGAAGTCGGTAAAACCGATAATCCTAGCTACTGCATGTATCACCGGATGTTAGGACACCCCACCAAGAGCTGTTATGTCTTCAAGGACATCCTCCAGGCTCTGATTGACGCGGAGGTATTAAAACTCCGTCCAGAGCAGAAGAAGGTGGCGGCCAATATGACGTCATTCCTCCAGTTTGGAAGGCAACCTCCAACACCCTCTAGAGTAGTCCCTATCCCAAGAGGAGAGCTGAGAATGGTCAACACAAACCCTCACCAGCAGCAAGAAAAGGGCCTGGTACCTGTTCCCACGCCTCGGGGAGAAGTCATGTGGGTTCATCCCGACCTTATAGATGGCCAGCAATGGACTACTGTAACCAGCAGGAAGTCCAAAGGCAAAGCAAAGGCTTCATCCTGCAATGTGGTATGCGCCTCTTCTCGAGAAACGAAAACTGATATTCCCTCGCTAACCGACTCAGAAGAGGAGACAATAGTTCTGGCCGCAGAACCCAGTCGGCTGGTGGCAGAAACCCGTTCGGGGCAGCCATATTTGAAAAAGTATGGCGAAACGACGGTAACTCCTCCAAGACCGCTGCAGAGCCAGCCAAGCCCTCCACGAAGCAACCGGGGAGAAACAGAAAGAACTTCAGTTTTCTCGAGTTCTTTCAAAAGACATAGCAGAAGGATCCACAGCACCTTACCGCTTTGATGTCCTAGCTCAATTAGCCAACATCCCGGCGCGGATTACGCTTTATGAGCTTCTCAGGTTATCAAAATCGACCAGAGAAGCTCTACAAGATGCTCTGGCTAATGCTGAGGTCTTCATGACCCAGATACCAAAGGAGGAAGATGTAGAGGATTGCCTCCACGCCTCCCAAAATATTCCCTGCATCGCCTTTACGGCAGATGATATGCAAGTCAAAGGGAAGCATGATCGACCCCTTTACTTAGCAGGGTATATTGGATCAGCTGAGGTGAACCGCATTCAGGTAGATCCCGGGTCCGCATTGAGCATTATGCCTCGTCGGGTCATGCAACATCTCAGGATTCCTACTCACCGTTTGAGCGCCACCCAGACTACTATTTACGGGTTCAATGCCAATAGTACCCGTCCAATGGGGAAGGTCAAGCTCAAATGCCAGATTGGAGACCTAAAGTCAGAGGTGACATGCTACGTCATAGATGCTGACACCTCCTACAACTTGTTGCTGGGACGACCGTGGATTCATCGCAATTCTATCGTTCCCTCTACTCTCCACCAAGTCATGAAATACATTGATGGAAGTGGAAAGGTACGAACGTTGATTGCCGAAAGGCATCCGTTCAAGGAAGTGGAGAATTATTTCACAGATTCCCTCCTGTACCAGGAATCTGTAGAAACAGATGAAATCCCGCAACCAGAGGAGCCCGACTCTGGTAACGAAGCCGACACCGAGCTCGAAGAAGAAGAGTGCATGTGGGAGCTAGATTCACCTGTAACGAGCACTAATAAGCTCGATATTGATAATACCACCGATGATGTAGGCGGATGGTATATTAATGAAGAATTAGATTTGGCGTATTTCTCTGTATTTGCTTCTGATTCAGTGCCTTCAGACACTAGCACTGATGTGGATGATGATCTCTGGTCGGCAATGGATGCTTTGGTATCATTGCATGTACCAGTGAAATCATCCTTCGAGACATGTCGGAATGCCGGTGATGCGCAAGAAGCTGTATTCGTGGTTCCAGCAAGACGGAAAGACCAAAGACCAATCCTTTTCGGACGAATTGAATCCGAACCGATGACCCATGAAGAATCAGAAGGCGAGCAGGAATCCCCTCAGTTCAGTCATTATGAACCAAAAGCACTCAGAATGATGAAACGCATGGGGTATGACGTAACAAGCGGACCCGGGTTGAACTTTGGCAAAGGAAGGAGAACGCTACTTCGATCCTTTGTGCCGAAAGGAAAAACACCCGATTACTATCATCAGACTCGCAGGGGGTTAGGCTATGTATCAACTCCGGCTCCATCAGCCTCTGATTCTCGAGGATCGTCAGGTCACGATTACTCTTCAGGCACGTCATCATGGGAGTCAGATGTCAGTGTCGGCAACATCTTCAGAGAACTTTCAGTGAACATGGTTTCAACAAGCCACCTGGAAGACGGAGATGAAGAAATGATCCAATCCGATACGGATCTTTGAATCAAACATTTAAATACTCTTTGGGATACCCGCTTTGAACAACGAGAGCCACCCACAGAAGACAAGATTGTTCAGATCAATCTGGGGGATGAGGCTAATCCTAAGCCCATCTTCATAAGTGACGGCCTGTCACCTTCGGAGAAAAGGGATCTAGTATCTCTTGTACAAGAGTATATAGATGTCTTCGCCTGAAATTACGAAGACATGCCCGGACTTGATCCTCAAGTGACTATGCACCGCCTCAACATCAATTCGGACGTAAAGCCTGTCAAACAACAACAGCGACGATTCCGCCCAGAGATAATGGAGGCGATTCAATCAGAAGTCAGAAAGCTTATAGATTCTGGCTTCATCAGGGAAGAACAACATCCCGACTGGGTAGCCAACATCGTCCTCGTTGCTAAGAAGAACGGAAAGATCCGAATCTGCATCGATTTTCGTGATTTGAACGAGGCATGTCCCAAGGACGAATTCCCACTGCCAATCACAGATGTCATGATTGACAATACATGTGGATTCGAACGAATGTCCTTCATGGACGGATTCTCAGGATATAATCAAATCAAAATGTATCCTGATGACGAAAAGCACACCTCCTTCAGAACACCACTAGGGGTCTACTGCTACACCGTCATGCCCTTCGGACTGAAGAATGCAGGGGCAACATATCAAAGGGCCATGAATGCCATTTTCCATCAACACATGCGCAAAACGGTGGAATGCTATGTTGACGACATCGCAGTAAAAAGCCGCGCTAAAGGTGATCATATCACTGATCTAAAGGTTGTCTTCGACATCATGCGGGCCCATCAGTTGAAGATGAACCCTACCAAATCCTTCCTGGGGGTGGCCAGCGGCAAGTTCCTAGGGTTTGTAGTGACTTCCACAGGAATTCATTTGGACCCAGAAAAGGTTCGTGCTATCCAGAAGATGCAACCTCCGAGAAATCTCAAGGAACTCAGGGGATTGCAAGGACGATTGGCATACATCTGCAGGTTTATCTCAAATCTCTCCGGAAGATGCCAACCCTTCGCTAAGCTAATGAAGAAGGGTGTTTCGTTCATTTGGGACGACGCTTGCCAACAAGCATTTGAGGAAATCAAGCAATACCTCACACAACCACCAGTCCTTGCAGCTCCGATATCCGAAAAACCTTTCCTGATATACGTCCGAGCAATGGATCATTCTTTGGGAGCTCTACTAGCTCAGAATGATGATCAAGGATGAGAGCAAGCGATCTACTATCTGAGTAGAACAATGATCGGAGCCGAACATCGGTACAACCCGATCGAGAAGGAATGTTTGGCATTGGTGTTTGCTATTCAGAAAATGCGACACTATCTGGTAGGCCAAACCATAAATGTCATATCAAAAGTCAACCCCTTGAGGTTATTCATGACAAAGACTTCATCGCTAAATGGCCGACTGGCAAAATGGGCCATATTGTTATCTCAATATGAGATGCACTTTTTACCACAGAAGGCCATTAAAGGACAAGCGGTGGCGGATTTCCTGGCTGAGCATCCAGATCCGAGGGCAACCAAACTTTATGACGATCTCCCAGACGAGGTCGCTGAAGCCTGCCAGACCCAGACATCCTTTGAAAGGCAGGTGTGGCAACTTTTCTTTGATGGTGCATCAAGAACAAGCCCAAAAGGACACATAGTGGCAGGAGTAGGAGTAGTACTCGTCTCCCCACAGAACTATGTGATTCCTCGAGCTGTCTCATTAACTGAGCCGTGTTCCAACAATGTGGCGGAGTACAATGCTCTTTTGATTGGGATGCAACTCGCCGATGAGATTGGCGTTAAAAATCTCGAGGCATATGGTGACTCCAAACTCATCGTTAGCCAGGTTCGCGGGGAGTACGAAGTCAGACATGAAGACCTAATACCCTATTACAACGCAACCGTCCACATGGCTGGAAAGTTTACAAACTTCTACATCGACCATGTACCGCGCAGGCAAAATGCGCATGCAGATGCACTGGCATCCCTCGCTGCCTCTTTAGCTCTTCCAGCTGGAGCAGTGGAGAAGATATTTGTCCACAGTCACGACTTGTATTGCCCGAGAATTGCTCCTGAGGATTACCAAGAGCCAACAGGAGATTCTCAAAATAAAGAAGCGCTGGAATTGTCAATCGATCCAGAGCCTAGAGACTGGCGATTCCCCTACATTGATTATGTCCTGTATGGCATCTTGCCTGAGGACACCAAGGAAGCGGCTGCCATTCGAAGGAAAGCCCCCAAATTCTACTATAATGCGATTACACGAACATTGTATCGTCGATCGCACGACGGGATCTTGCTCCGCTGCCTTTCATCAAAAGAGGCACAGGAAATATTGACAGAAGCCCATGACGGTATGTGTGGAGCCCATCAACCTGGCCCAAAACTTGCATACCGACTCCAAAGGCTGGGATATTATTGGCCTAAGATGATCGCTGATGCCATCGTTCATGCCAAAAGATGTCACGCCTGCCAAATACATGACGATTTCATCCATCAAGCGCCAGGCTACCTTCACTCCACGACCTCCACCTGGTCATTTGAAATTTGGGGGATGGATGTGGTTGGCCCTATCAGCCCACCATCATCAAAAGGACATCGGTTTATTTTGGCCATAACCGATTATTTCTCCAAATGGGCTGAGGCCGTTCCTTTGAAGGAGGTGAAGTCATCTGATGTGATCAAATTCGTGAAACATCACGTCATTTACCGTTTTGGGGTACCTCGGCGAATTGTCCACGACAACGGACCCCAATTCATCAGCCAGGCTTTCCAGAGATTCTGCGTCAAGTTCAGAATCCAGAGTGTGTCCTCAACGGCATACTACCCCGCCGCTAATGGCCTCGCAGAAGCTTTCAACAAGACCATTGGCAAGCTCCTCAAGAAATTCGTCTCGAAAAGTCAACGTGACTGGGACGACAGGCTAGGTGAATGCTTATGGGCTTATCACACAACTGTTCGAACCCCAACTAAAGCTACGCCATTCTCTTTGGTATACGGGTGTGAAGCTGTGCTTCCACTGAAAATCCAAATTCCATCTCTACGCGTCACCTTGACAGCAGAGATGACAACAGAGGAGAAGCATCGACAGCGACTCCAGGAATTGGAGGCCTTAGACGATAAGCGTCTGCAGGCCCAACAACAAATCGAGCTTTACCAAGCTCGGATTACCAGAACCTTCAACAAGAAAGTTAAAGTGCAAACTTTCAAGAAAGACGATCTTGTCTTAGCCGTCAGAAGACCCATGGTGATGACGCACAAGACAAAAGGAAAATTCCAGCCCAAATGGGAAGGACCGTTCGTAGTAGAGTCAGTCTACTCAAATGGATCATATCGCCTCATAACTTCAAACGGCGATACACTTATGATGCCGATCAATGGCAGATTCCTAAAGAAGTACTATCCTTAATAGTACTCCTCCACCGATCAAGTTAAAAGTACACCTCTGATCAAAACAAGAAGAGTTTCTTCATTAATATCCGACGCCTTCGACGGCTAAGGATAGAGGAAAATGTTGGCTTCTAAGCCCAACATAAGTCTTCGACAACTCATCATGCTGAGGGGAATAGCATGGCTAACCCAACTCAAACGGTAGTTGGTAAAGGCACCTCAAATCCGTTGATAGCTGAGGGTTTGCTAAAAATCCTAAGTGGACTTGACTCCACTCTCCCCTCCAAAATCCCTTACCAATTCTCATCCACAGAATGGTAGGTCTACGAAATACAGTCGTTGCCAAGTTAACACTATACCTCTGGCACTTCAAACTTCACTTGCCAATTCTCATCAATAGAATGGTAAGTCTTCAAAATTGCTCATATCGCAAATCCAAATTTGTCAAGTTAACATTATACCTCTGACATTTTTAAACTCCACTTGCCAATTCTCATCAATAGAATGACAAGTCTTCAAAATTGCTCATATCGCAAATCCAAATTTGTCAAGTTAATACTACACCTCTGACAAATTACTGTTAAGTTAACAAACAGTACATCGAGTTTCTGTCAAGTTAACATCACACCTCTGATAGTCATCTTTTCTTCAGTCTTCCATATCGAAGCTGAAATGAACAATGCTAGGTTTAACACTACACCTCTAGCATCCAGGTCATCGCCAAGTTCAACAATACACCTATGGCCATGACTTTTCCTCGGACTTCCTCGTTGAAGTCGAGATGACTAATGCCAAGTTCAAAATTACACCTCTAGCATTACCCTCATTGTCAAGTTAAACATTACACCTATGACAGTGACACTTTCAGTTTTCCTGGGCGAAAACTGAAATGCTTTTGAGTCAAGTTAATATCACACCTCTGACTTATATTCTTGTCAAGTTAACATCATACTTCTGACAAGACTTCATTCAACCCGTTAAGTTAATATCACACCTCTAACGGTAAAGACTTTCCTAGACTCCCCGCGAGCCTAGTCTCACTTGTTATTCTCCTCAACAGAACAACAAGTCTACCTAAAAACATTGTTAGGTTAACATTACACCGTTAACAGTGTTTTCATCAACTCTCCAGTTGACCTTAAACCTTTGATAAAAGCTCACCTTCCCTGGGGGTACCAATTCAACCTGTTACTTTCTTTTATAAAGTGGCAGGTCCACCAAAAATCATTTTATCCTTATTAAGTTAATATTACACCTCTGACAGTATTGTGGGGTTCCTGAAATAGGATCTTTCTCCATAAAATTTGACTTGTTAAGATTATCATCATAGTTTTGACAAGCCAAAGATTTTTTGCTTCTATGCGTCTGACTAAAAAGAAACGAGAGAGTTCAAGACAATAGAAGAGACAAAAAGAAAAGTGTCACTTTTATTTATATCCAGGTATATGAAAGTGATACAAAACGCTCTCTTATACAATGAGATTGAGTGTTATAGTTAAGGAGTACAAAGAAGTCCCTCTCTCTCTCAGAGGTTGCACTCACTCCTCAAAGCTGCATACAATTCCAAGTACAGGATGTTTGGAAGGGCACCAAAGAAGGATCGGACATTGTGGCAACGATCAGAAGCTGGTTGCACCATGATGCATGATGTAAACATCGAAGAAGTCTCTGGTTGACCGAGAACAATGGTGTTTCTTGAGGTCGAAAGGCAGCAGAATCTTTTGATTCCACCTGACCATCCGAAGTGGGGGTATGATCCTTCGTTGATGAACATCTCTTCCACTAGAAGGTCATTCAGTAGGCATGAAGTTTTCCTCGATGTCACTTCTGGGGTAAGAGAGGAGGTTTTGAGACCTCACAGGGGATGCTACCCACCACTATATCCACCGTTACCCCAGCCGCCATACTCACTCTGACCATGCCATGCCAGCAAGCATGACTGGTGCATCACGTCCAAAGAGATCTTGGCGAGGGTTAAGTCCCCGTCAGGGACCATGATTTCTGCCCTTGCGGACGACGGGGACCATGATTTCTTCCCTTGTGGACGAACATCGAACAAGTTCGCCGGCCGAAATATTCTCCCAGGGGCCCGGCAAACATAAGAAAGGATGATCAAGCCTACCTGCATGAAGCAAACAAAATTAGAAAATCCGAAGCTTAGTGTACTTCGACTGAAAACACTAAGTGACAGACGCAGCTATTGCTGAGGACTTCAGACGCAGGAACAGCCCATGCAGAGAGCCAAACTTCTGTGGAAGCAGAAACAGACGCGAATCAAAGCTGTGATATACGCGGAATTTGAACGCGATCTAGTTCCACACCCATGTCTAAGATGCAAAACGCAAAGAGAATCAGACGCGAAAATTGCCGTCTCCCTGTTGGATGAATAGGAGTTGCAAGATTCAGGCCTGAGACCTCCAGTCTGAGTTGAGATTCTCCTAAGTTGACAGCCTCAAGACGCGAGCTCCATATGCAGAGCCTGCGGCCAGGTGTCTAAGTCTACTATACTCGCGTCTAGAGAAGTTTAAGTCAATAGCGCAACTTTCAAAAGAGGAAGGCACCAACTCACTTCAGGAGAAAATCCAGATGATGAATCTCTTTAAGAGAGATCAAAATTCAAACTTAGTCAGACTAAAAATATCATGGCAAGTCGGGACAGCGTACCCGCAGAGGCCTCTATTAAGAGTTGAACTCTCTGCATCGAAGCGCGGACATAAAAGGTGCTCAAGGAGACGCTTTCTGTTATTGAAATCACTTGACAGTGGTAATCTTCTAAAGAGACCAAACAGAAGCATGAAAGGTCTGGGTCATCTTCATCCATGGAGGCAAGCCCCTGGTAAAGTCCTTGAAGGGAGAAGATGGAGTCTCTCAGAGCACTCGCTGTTAAAAGAGAATAGTCCAAGTATGGGACTGCTAAAGGAAGGGGGTAAGCCCTATTTATTGGCGAGCCATAATGCCCATAATTAATGGCTCACTAATCAGAACCGTCGGCCTTAATGACAGCACGAGTGTCAAAGTCCAATGGAAGGCTGACGCGTGGAGCGTCGCTTCGGGAAGCGTCGAAGACGCAGATCTCCAACCGCCAGCGCCGGCTTGGCATTAAAAGGCATTAACGCCCAGGCCCAATGAAGAGCCGACGCGTGGATGGTCGCTCCGGGAAACATCGAATGGTGCGAGTCCCCAATCGTCAACAACGATTGGACGTTTAAAGATCCGATAAAACCTTTATGACAGGCTGCATGTAACGTCTGGGAAGTTGCACCAAAACGCAGGCATGAGAGCCGCGTTCAGGAACCCGCGTCCCTTTTTCAAAAAAAAAACGGCGTCCTCCTTAAGAAAATTCTCCGCGTCTCTCGGAGTGATTCAAAGCTGCGTCCATCAACAAAAGGAACCCATTCTGGGGGTCTCAGTGGGAAAGCGCATAATAAGAGGAAGCTGCATCCTGAGGCTTGAGTCTTCAGCAAAGAGGATTATCAGATTCACAGGTACCTTGGAGCTGCGTCGACATGGCGAGATGATGATGGATTTGCACCGGGTCAAAGACCCAGCGTCGCGTCCTCTTATATGTCTGCACCAGTTTTAAGGAGCGTAAGACCACATTCTTGATGCATCCTGATTCTTGCGCCTGGATAAAGTTAAGGACTGCGGCCAGTAAGTCACACTTAAAGTTGCGTCTTTCGCGTCAACTTGAACCGCGTCTTCACTGGCAGGTCAAAGTCGCGTTCCTCAGAACCGCGTCTCTCTTTGGAACGACGTTGCGTTTCATCAAACGAACTTAGTTCTACCTAAGTCTGTTATTCACAGTCAGTAAGGGAGCACAACCAAAATCTGTGATTATAGGTTGGATTCATCTACAGCGGGGCGATGAAGGTGGAACAAAAATTTCAACGACTTTTATTATTCAAATATGATAAAAGTAAATACAAACACTCTTGGTGAATAGAGTGTCCTTTTCTTTACAAAAAGGAAAAGAAGAAGAAGGCTAAAAATCTTGGTTCGCCAAAAAACGGATTTGTTCTCTAAGGCGATGTATCTCATGTTGACACGCCTTCTCAGCTTCCATGAGAGCCTGGGCCCGTAGCTCCTCCTCGGATAAAAATCTCTTCGCAGCCAGCTGCACTCGTAGGGATTCCAGCTCGGAGGAATTAACAGAGAGATTTTCCTCAACATGCGCCTTGGCAGCCTCTAATTCCGCTAGCCTCTTTTCGAAATTGGCCAACTTCTGTTCATTGATAGCAATCAAGGCCTCAGCTCTGGCTATGGTAGCTCGAACATCGAGGATAACCTGCTTCGCAGCCTGCATGACCATCTCGGACTCCTTTGACTCGCCAGTTAGCTTTCGATGGTCAGCCTGGAAACATTGGAGAAGACGGGTCCTTTCAGCTATCCTTTCTTCCATCTCCCTTCGCTCTTGCTCTTGAGCAGCAAGGAGCCTGGTCAGAGTTTCCTGGGCCTCGTGAAATGAGCCAGCATTCTCCAGGGATCTAAGCTCTTTCAAGTCATGTCCCAACTGCTCCACCAGCAGCAGACACGCCTTGGCTGGTGAAGGGCCTCCGGCTAAATTGATGTTCTCGACCAGATTTCCGAGAAACATCGGGCGAATTCGAAAGAGCTATTCCCAGACAGAATGAGATCAATACATGATCGCATAGAGGCAAAGAACTGCTGCACCACTTGACGTGTCAGTTCCCCCATGGTATCACCGCCTAGGAAAATTTCTGCTGAAGTACTCTCCGATCTCCTTTCTATCACAGGGCGAGGGATGTAAACTGATTCTTTCGGTATAAGAGTCAGGCTAACGGCAGGTACGGCAGGAGCAGGGGTTACCCCCAGCGCTTCTGGGGCTACTGTATCTGTAGAAACCTCCACGGCGGATGAAGTAACAGCAAGCCCGACCTCTTCAGGTTCCTTGGCCGAGGTTTGAGCTGTACGGCCTTCCGGGGAGGCACTGACTGCCAAATCTTCTACCTGAGCTTCCTCGGTGCTCTCTGCAAATTACTAGAACATCAGCCACGACGGTAAAAGGAAAATATTCAAAGCATCAATGTTTCCTTACCAAGTTGGGGTTCAAAGGTGGCGGGTTCTGGGGCGAATCTTGCAGAGTGGAGGCCTCCCCGACTTCGATAATTGCCCTCTCGTGAGGCACCCCAGCAATAGGAACCTCGACTCCCTCCTGCTGGGCCAGCTCATGTATCATCTCCTCAATATGGGAGGAAGTCGCGGCCTCGCTAACCACGACCAGCCCTGCAATATGAAATCAAAAGGAAAAGAAAATGTCAAATTCTTTTCCCTAGTTAAAAAGAGGAGCTAGGTTAACAAAACGGCGAAAAGAGTACCTTCAGCAGAAGCAACTGCAGCTGGTGGTGACGCCGTCACCGGATCACGCCCATATATCTCCTCCTCCGAGATATGTGAGAATTTACTCGGATCCGGAAGAACAGGTTCATCGCCAAAATCGACCTCATCACCTGAATCATATCTATCCTCTCCGGATGATGAGGACGATAGTTCAACGTGAGAAGCCTTAGCAATCGGGGCCTTGCCGCCAAATACCCCAGTAGTAGGGTTGGGGTCAATTACCCGTGAGCTGGGCATTAAAATACCAGGGGACCCGGGCTGTTGTGCCTCATCCCTCCTCTCTTGAGCCGAAGAAGACCCAGGCTGAGTTGAGACCCCTGGAATCTCAACGTCATCCCTGCTCATCAGGTCAACTTCGAGCTGCTCAGCTTCATCAGCTGAGGTGGGTTCGTCAGCGGTGGTGGGTTCGTCAGCAAATTCCCCTTCTTCTAAGAATGCGGGGCCCCTGCTGCGCAATCCACGAGTGCGAACAAGAGTGGCACTATCCTCCTCCTCCTCTTCCCTCTGCTCCTCAACACCAGAAGGGATGGCCTCGGATAAGGAAACTTCGCCCGTCAAGTCTCTCCGGGCCTTCTTGGGGGCAGGCTCAATGATGGAAGTAGAGCCCTGAGGACGCTTATGCACTGCCTGTCGACCCTTCGCTGCTCTCGGCTCCCCCCTTGACACCCTTTTGGCCTCCTTTTGAGCCGCCCGATATTCATCGACGCCTCGCGAGCGCTTTTTGGACACCGACTTTGCTTCATAAGATGCATTGATACTCTCAATGCACGAGTACTCCGGCGAGAAGTCAGGCATTTGGTTGGCTTGGAAGTACCAGGTGCAGAAGCTGAGGCTTGTACAGCCTTTCGGTCCCTTGGGAGGCAGACGAAAAAGCGCTTCCGTCCCTCCAGCCATGCTATAATACCAAGCCCGAGCACCTTCAAACAAATTCCCACTGAAGGCGAGATGAGCATTGGGGTTGCCGACATATAACTGATCATAACCGAACTGTCGGGCGAAGCGATTCGGCATGTATGGCTCGATCGTGCACGAATTCCCTTGCCGAAAAAGCACATACCCAGGCCGAATGTTGACCAGCCACCAGAAAACTCCCGACGACAGCCTCGTGAAGTTGTCTGGACCTACTAGGTCGGCAAATTGATCCCCATAAGATGCACCAGTAATCTCGGGGAAGCAGCGATTGAGCTGGTAGTTCGAAGCAGCTAGAATGCACTTCCGAATGAAATACATATAAGTATTACACCAGCTTGAACTCTCCAACCGCTGTACGAAAGGGATAAACCCCTCACACCAAGACACCGGCGTCATCAGGGAGGGACAGTGCATAATGTACCAAGCCAAGGTACGTGTAGGGAAGCTCGACCCGAGGGTTGGGACGCTTTACTATCGGCCTCCCCTCTGAGTCGACAATTGGCTCACCCTGGGAGTCGACAACCTTCTTTACCCTGCATAGACCCTGAGTTAAGGCCCGCAACCCGCTTTGAATACCGGCCGTCATGGCCGGGAGGAGGGCTATGGACCTACCATAAGCCAGGAGCACCGCCGGATACACCACGTCGGCAACGATTACTTTATGTGGCAGTGTAGGTACCACGCAGCGCTTCAACCACAACATTAGGAAGCCTGCTAACAATGCCCGATTAGAGATAGGGATCCGGGCCTGGTGATGGAAACTTTCGAAAACCGTGTCAGGTTTGAAAGTATCCTCGTTCGACTCGGTGGTGTAGGAGTCTACAGAAGCCTTGATCCTGTCGGCAATCTCTTCGTCGGAGCTGGGAGCCAGTCGGGTCACTGGTTGGTCCTTCTGATTGACACCATTAAACAAGTAGCTTGCCCAAGACAGCTGCTTAACTCCCCTCGTCCTCCAAGAGGTTATCTGGCCGCAAATGTGGAAGTGACATAACACCTCCCAATAAGTCTCGTACACCCGAGGAAACTCTTTCTTCAAGAGGTGAAGCTCCTCAGAGGTTGGGACGTATTCCTCATAGGGAGTATCCCCCATTGCCAGCCCCGAGACTTCGTGCAGCTCATGCAGGACAAGACCCATCTCTCCGACCGGAGTGAAGAATGTCCCCGTCAGAGGATTGTAACGCTCCAGGATCCCAAAGAAATTTTGAGAACTCGGTGGAATGCCATACTGTACGGCCCTGACCGCTTGGTACAACCCCACATGCTCCAACAGACCTCCAAGATCGGCAAGGACAAAGCTCACCATCTTGCCCCACCAGTACTTGTCAGTGGAATGAATCCACCCAAGCGGACGGAAATCGACCGAAAAGTCACCCCCCGCTTTCATGAATACATTAATGAAGGTGGTGCCGAGTTTAGGAGTTTCTCCTACTGGGTGCTCGGACCTGAGCAGCCCAGGAAACAGGCCGAAAGCCTCCTTCTCATGACCAGCATTATATACCTTCCTGGAGCCCAGGGTGCCGAGAGAAACTTCGGGGACAGATCGGGTGATCGCCCACGCCATTGGCCGAGGGACAGACATATGCTGGAGATAAGATAGTGGGTACATTCTCTCCATGTTCGGAAGAAAGAACCTTCTACCCTCTATCTGACGAAGCCATTTATAATCTCCGTCATGCAAGGTATAGCCACCCTCGCTAATGTTATCTCCGAAGAAGAAGGCAGGTTTCTTCATCGGAACGCGAGAATCCGTTGTGAATACCGCGTCAGTCATGAGCTCCCGGAGAGTCGCCGGGTCAACTTTGGAGAGCCTCTCCCTTCGCTCCTTCGACTTGTCAGCAGTCACGGGAGCAGTCCTTTGCAGCACGAAGGTTAAATCGCGGTCAACACCACCTACGTGCCCGAAGTGGCACTTCTTGGAGAGTGGATTGGAGGAATATCGCACTGCATGAGAAAATGACACTTGATCAGAAGTCTAAACGAAAATGATTAAGTGTCTATAATTCAAACGCAGAAGAAATTCCAGACGCAGAAATTGTCAAAATCTGCGTCCGGACCTGAGGACCATGAGGCCAGCATGGAGTCCGCGCTTTAAAAATCCAAGACTTATGAAAAATCTCTAAGTACTTGGGCTCAGGCACAAGATTCATGAAAACCAGCGTCTGATGTCACAAAATGCCAGAGTCAAGTCTGCATCCGAATCTTTCATAATTAGAAACATTCTAAGTGATGAGTTCGGAACGCAAGGCTTACTGGGGCCCTGTGTTCAACAAACAAACGCATACTCAAGCAGATAAAAGCAGCAGGGTCATCAAACCCGCGCCTTGACCGCGTCTAAGAATCAAATACGGTTTCGAATCCGCGTTGGCAGTTCTTCTTCAAAAAAGGGGATTTTTAGAGTTATAAGAACTCCATAAACCCTTCTAATGGCGAAAATTAAGCCTGATGGGCGTTATACCTGAGATAGGGGCTTCCTGCATGGAGGAACCGCCCCTTTGAATCTCAGTGGCGACCGCCTTTGAAGATGAGGCAGTTTGCTTGGCCTTGGGTGCCATTGCTAATCAAGAATCCGATATTAGATGAAGAAGAAGAGAACAAAGAGAGCTCCTTTCTCAAAACCCTAACAAATGCAAGCGAAGACGAAAGAGAGATTAATGATGACTCTCCCGATGACTGTTGCTATTTATAGGCACAGAGATTCGCAAAAGATACGAGGCGCTTGGCTCGATTGACTCAACATCGAATCATCTTTTGACGCGTGGAAAGCGCATTTAATACAGCGTGAAGTTCGCACGCCAAAGAGCAGATGTCCCGACAGTTCCGCAGGACAAGTGGCAGTGCACTCATGGTATGGCGCGAATTCGCACCCAACAGTCGCGCCTCTTCAATGGACGCATCTCTTCAGCTAGGCCATTGTTCCGTCCAAAAAAAAAAGTCGCGTCTTTACTCCAAAAAGATGCGTCTCTCCGAAAGTTCGCATCCTTCCAATTAGGCCAAGAATTGCGTCTGTCTTGCAGAATATCAGTCGTGTTCTCATTCCAAAAGATGCAGCCCTATGAAAGTCGCAACTTTAAAGCTGGCGTTCAGTCCTTGCTTCTGCAGAACAGTTCAGCAGTACACTGGCACAAGCAGACGACCGTCCACTCATGGCTTAAAGTGCACCCACGACAGACTTAAAGCAATCGGGGAGGTTTAGACTGTGCATCTAGACACTCAACACGATCAACTTTGGTGGCTTCAAAGAGTTCCACAGTACACTCACGAAGACCATACTCCAGAAAAGATCAAACCCGGAGCATTGACAGTCCAGTCATAAGGGTGAGCTCAGCTAGAGTCCAAAGTATTTCGAAATCCGTCCCACTTAACTGCGGAATGTCGAAAACTTTGGAGGGGGTTTTGTAGGCTGTCTAAAAATCACTAAAAGACAAGCCATTGAAAAGCAGAATTTTGGCCGCGTCTCAACACCAAGGCGCGAGGGTTCAAACCCGCGTCTCAACACCAAGGCGCGAGGCTCGACAGCCGCGTCTCAGCATCAAGGCGCGAGGCTCGACAGCCGCGTCTCAGCATCAAGGCGCGAGGGTTTAAACCCGCGTCTCAGCATCAAGGCGCGAGGCTCGACAGCCGCGTCTTAGTATCAAGGCGCGAGGGTCGAAACCCGCGCCTCAGTTATAACTGCCCTGGTTATGGGGCCAGTCACCGCCCACATAGCGGGGAGGTTAACCCCCATTGTGGAGTGTTTTTAGGGGGCACGTTTGAAAAGTCACCTAGAGGGGGGGGTGAATAGGTGATGATGCTAATCTCGTGAACTTAATGCGGAATTTAAAAACTAATTGCAATTTCTATAATGATGCACACACAAGCAAGTACAAGATATAACAATTTGCACAAAGTAAAGAGAGAGAGAGAGAGAGAGCAAGAGTCAATGGATCAAGCGCAAACAAAGAGATATGTTCCGAGGTTCGAGCACCCAGCTCTACATCCCCGCCTTCGACACACGAAGGATTTCCAATCCACTAGCTTGTCCACAAAGGACTCCCACAAAGGGAACCTCCACCGAGGATTTGGGGCAATCACAATACAAGGAGTACCCAACTCCTCTCCTTATAAACACGACCTCCTCCTTGAGGCACTCCTCCAATCCAACAAACAATCACCTCACAACTTGAGGGATTAGCACCAAGCTTACACAAAACACCTCACAACCCAAGTTGCACAACCTCCTCAACACAATGAGGGAAATGGCACAAAGCAAGAATTGGGTTTACAACTTAGTGGTTTCAAACAACAACCACAAAACAATCTCTTTTTCCCACACAAAACCAATGGAATGGAAATCAAAATCACAAAGAAAAATCCTTGGGAAAACAATAGAAATCAAGATGGTGAAGTTCAATCAAAAGCTTTTCCCAAAAACCTCTTCTTTGATTTTCCAAACCCTAGCAAAAACCTCAAAATAGATTGTTCAATATGAGTTCAAAAACTTCTTTTAATTGCAGCAAAAACACCAGAGAGTATGAAAAAAATTCGCACCAAAAACCTTAGAGAAAAACTCTTGCAAATGGGGTATTTATAGCCCATTTAGGAAACTAGCCTTTGACAGTTTAAACGGCCAGAAATAGCCTGTCGGTCGACCGGACGGTTGACCGCCCAACGTTCAAAATTTTGAACGTTGCAACACCCGGTCGACCGCCCGGTCGACCCAAACAAACCAAGAGTAAACTGCTCTCAGTCGGTCGACCGCTCGGTCGACCGGCCAAGGCTGTAGCCAGCGTGCACGTTTCTGTGCACGTCGGTCGACCGCCCGGTCGACTGGCTACTTGGTGCGGTCGACCGTGCGGTCGACCGACCTTGCCTGGCAGGCAGCAAATAGGTCAAAAAACTGAGGTAAAAAAAAATATTCCAATAAATCTTTTAACTCTTGTAAAAATCCCCAAAAATAGTTTTTGCATTTTGCATTGATATATAAACTTGTGATAAAAAGTTTAGCTCAAATATCAATCAACATGAACTATTTTTGTAGCATATTATTTTTACCAAAAACCAAAACTTGTATTTTCTAAAACTTGGAATAGAAAATACGTTTTGTCTAAAAACTCATCCAAATATAAAAACATGATATTTAAACACTTTTGAAGCATGATGCATATTGATAGAAATTCAATATACATGAAACATATACATATCATAGTTTTTGTCATTAATACCAAAATATATGTTTTGATAGAAATACCAAAACATAAAACACATGAAATAGAATATCAAACTAAGTTTCTTTAAATAGTTGAAGCATACATGTATATAGAACAAATCTAATATACATTAAACCATGTAAACTTATTTTGATATAATCCTATTCATGAAAACCAAGATCGGTTAAACCTAAAACCGAAAAACCGAAAACCAATATTCAAAACATGAAACGTGTGTGTATTGTGAACTTGAGCTTATCATACTATACTAATCTTTACAATTAGGATCTAAACACAAAACTAGACTATGGATACCTAAGTCTTCTTGTAGAGCGCAATCTCCAAGTCGGCTTGATCCAAAACTCCTTGATTTGCCGAGCAAGTGCTATATATGATCTTTGACGCTCGGGCTCTTGAATCAACATGTGAAAGATGTGTGGAAGCTTTCACCAACTAATATCTTGTTAAATATCTGAAACTTAAACATTGCAAGATTATTAGTACACATAACTACATGAGTTAATCAACATCAAAACTAGAGTGGAAGGCCTTTGGGCCAACAATCTCCCCCTTTTTGATGATGACAAAACTCATGGAGTTATATATGCATGGATTAAAGTAAAGCTTCAAAGAAGCTCCCCCTTAACTCATGCATAACAATAAAACATATAAGATATGCAATGAATGTTCTTAAACATGTTTATATGTGTTTAAAATAATATCAAAACATGCTCTTGATACCAATAAAACAATACTAATACAACAAAACATTATCAAAACATGCTCTTGCTCTTGATACCAAATTTGAAAATTAAACAAAACATTTGCAACAAGACATTACTAAAACATGTTCTTGCTCTTGATACCAATAACCAATCATATTGAAACCAACATATTATTACTAATTGAAACAACTGAAAACCATCCAAAACATATGCATAAATCAACCATGCATATAAACTACAAATTCTTCTCCCCCTTTTTGTCAATCATCAACAAAGGGGTAAAAACAAAAGGTAAAACAATAAATTCTTCTCCCCTTTTTGTTCAAAACACAGAACTGATAAAGAGTTAAAACACACAAAATTTTGTTTCCATTATGTTTGTTTTTACCAAAATATGATGCCAATTGAATGTGTCAATAAAGTGCATTGTGATATCAATTGAAATTAACAAAATTCAAGAAATGCTAAATCCAATTGAAATTAAAACAAGGCTTTGAAACAACATAACATTTTATATCAAAATGTAAACATGTAATATAAACTTGATACCAATAAAAAAATGATACCAAATTTAAGGAAACAAATAGCATCTTGATACCAAAAGAAGATATTTTTCATTGTAAGCATATGATACCAATTACTTTAATATTGATGTGTAATAGTTTTTCATCATAAAGTTAGGGAGTGGAAAACAAAAATAATGGTAACCCAAATACCAATTGAAATATAAAATACGAGTTTTTCTCCCCCTTCATGAAATACCAAAGGAAAATATGCATAGGCTTGAAATAAGATACCAATTGAAAATTAAATCAATTGAAACATGATATTCATTAAAAATTCAAGCTTAGCAATCTTAAAATTATGATACAGCTTGTATATGGATACCAATTGAAAAACTCAAGCTTAACATAACCAAATTTGTGATATCTTGAAGCACAAATAAATCATCTATATATGTATGTAAGAAATAGATACCAATTGAAATTGATACTAAATGAAGTGTAAGCATACATATATAAAACAAAACAAATATGAGTATACAAAAGGATGTCAAGATTGATACCAATTGAAAAAATTCAATGATACCAATTGAAACAACAATAAGATCAAGTGTATATCTCATATCAACTACCACCCAATCATGTGCAAGTTTAAAAATGATTTTCATTATAAAGCATACATGAACATGATCTCCCATCCAACCACCCTTAGATGGTAGGGGTTTTCAAAAATAGATTTGCAAATATAGTATGTTTGAAAATCTCTACCAAAGTGAAGAATAAGAACTAGTTATAGAAAAAATTATTTAAACTAGAACGAAATCCTTCAAGTAAGAAATCAAACAAAAATATTTTTCATGAAGACACATGTAAACCACATGGCACTAAAACACTCAAAATCCATATAGCACAATTTGTACTCATGAAAACTAAGTCATGAGAAAACATTAAATAAGGTGAGTGTACAAGTGTTGTGAGAAACATATCAACATGAAAATGGACAATCAAGCTCAAAATTAAAAACATGAAATTCATTGTGAAATCACCAATTGAATTCATCTTTAAAAACATGAAATTCATCCAAATGATCTAAACTTCATGGCATATGTATGTCATGTACAAACTAAAGTATACATACATATCCTAAACACAATGAGTCCACAAAAGTATATGTATGAAGGCACGTGGCTCAAGGATGTACATGTATACTCAATAGTTTGGACAAGATGGACATATACATGAGGTTAAAACAAAACATGTAAAATGATGAATACAAGTCAAATGCAAGAATCATCAAAACTAGACTATACTAGTACATCAAATGAATACAAATGAGCGTTCAAGCACAAACATATATAAAGGTCTATTTGTAGCTCACTCGTTGTACAAGTATAAATCCTAGTTTTAATGAAAACTATCATTCAAGCAAGTAGTCAAAACATGAAGCATGAAATGGGAATCATAAACCAACATAATAATCAAAACATGAATTATTAAAACAAAAAGTCATAGTCAACCATATGTTTTTAGCATGACAAAGACATGTGCATAGATCTATGATTAACATGATAGCTAAAACATAAAGAGAACACAAAATATGGGTCCATACTAAACATGGGTGTCTCAACAACTAATCATGTAAAGCATAGGTCTACTAAACATGGCAAATATCATACTAATCATGAAACAATAAAACATGATTCATCAAAACAAAACTTCATAAAATCATAAACATCCAAATGGTCATAATGCAAATGTATGTGCATAAGATCTAGGGCTTACATGTTAGTTCTAAACAAGGTGAGAACACAAAGATAAGATCCATATAAAACATGGGTGCTCAAGTAACTAAACATGTATAACACTAATCTAACTAACATAGCATAAGCATAATGAACAACAAAACATGCTATAAATAGATGAACATTAAAAGCATGCAAAATAAAATGGGAGTTAGAGAATGATAACAAATCCGATGAAGGGCACTTCTCTAGTTCTCCAAAACACGGTGGTCCTCCCACCAAATCCCCTTGAGAGTGAAGCATCCAAATGGTTCTCTTTTAGGCTTAGAACGCATCCACCTCAAGGCACCAAAACCCTCACGTGATGCGAGAGCTCCCACCTACATCAAAAGTCAAAGAGGTGATTTTTGGTACCCATTTTCTAGTGGGTCCACGGGGGTTAGTTTCTTTTCTAACCCAAACAATATTAGTTGCTAAATTTTCATGATAAATGCGATCATAACAAAATCTAGCAAGATAGCCTTTTCGGCCACAATGTGTACAAATGTACACATGAGCATACATGTCATGGTTGTGTCCGTGGAAAGCATGTGTATGCCGTGTAGGGTGTGCATGCAAAGTTGGACCTTGTTTCTTGCGAACCAAGGTTTCCAAACGTGAATGATTCAATGTGCATTGGCTCAAAGTGGAGCCCAAACAATCAACACTTTTCTTCAAAACATTAATATCACTTTCAATAGTGGAAGACAAAGTGGAGCATGCAATAGGTGTGCAAGATGTAGAAGCTATACTAGCATGGTACACATGAGAATCAATTTCAATTTTCAAAGATTCATTTTTCTTTAAAACCAAATCCAACTCTTTTGAAATTGAATCAATTTTATTTTTCAAAACAAGATTATCTTTAAAAGTAAAATCCAATTTTGAAGATAAAATCTCATTTTGCTTCACAACATCATCACAATCATTTTTGCTTTTTAAAACATCAATCTCATTAAGGGCAAGGTCTAGTTAAGATCTTAGTGAGTCACATTCACTAGTGATTTCTTCCTTCTCTTGCAAAACCAATTCAAAATTAGAACACAAATCTTTTAATTCATTTTTCAAAACAAGGTTGTTTTCTTTCAAAAGATTGTGTTTTTTCAATAAATTTTCAAGCTTTTGAGCAAGTTCCAAATTCAATGTTTGAACTTCAAAACAACCATGGCAATAGGAACTAGAGCTATCTCTAATTGAGTGTCCGATTGTACCTCAAGGGAGTTCTTCCCTTTGACCATGAAGCAATGCTCTTCGGACTTTTCTCTCTTAGATCTCCTCATCTTGTTGATAATCCTTGGAAGCTCGGGAAATGTCAATATGCTCCAAACTGCAAAAGCCGAATCATAGTGATCAAAAACGGGTAAAAGAAATTCATTTAGAGATGCTCTAAGTGCTCTAAGTGCTAATGCATTGGCCTTCTTATGCTTGCTACTATTTGGGAGGGATTCTATGGTAATGGCTTGATAAACTAGATGTCCTAAGTCTTTTAAATGTTTAGTCATATTAGCCTTCCAAGCATCAAGTCTAAAATGGTCAAACATGGGAGGGCTAGCCATAAGTGCAACTATATGTGTGCAAAAGAACAATGCAAATGAAGATTAGCAAACCAAGATCTCACTCCTAGGTGGTTAAACCTAAATATCAGGAGCGCTAGCTCTGATCCAATTGAAAAGTCACCTAGAGGGGGGGTGAATAGGTGATGATGCTAATCTCGTGAACTTAATGCGGAATTTAAAAACTAATTGCAATTTCTATAATGATGCACACACAAGCAAGTACAAGATATAACAATTTGCACAAAGTAAAGAGAGAGAGCAAGAGTCAATGGATCAAGCGCAAACAAAGAGATATGTTCTGAGGTTCGAACACCCAGCTCTACATCCCCGCCTTCGACACACGAAGGATTTCCAATCCACTAGCTTGTCCACAAAGGACTCCCACAAAGGGAACCTCCACCGAGGATTTGGGGCAATCACAATACAAGGAGTACCCAACTCCTCTCCTTACAAACACGACCTCCTCCTTGAGGCACTCCTCCAATCCAACAAACAATCACCTCACAACTTGAGGGATTAGCACCAAGCTTACACAAAACACCTCACAACCCAAGTTGCACAACCTCCTCAACACAATGAGGGAAATGGCACAAAGCAAGAATTGGGTTTACAACTTAGTGGTTTCAAACAACAACCACAAAATAATCTCTTTTTCCCACACAAAATCCTATAGAGACGATAGTAGATTTTAGCTCAAGTGTGGAGAAAACCAATGGAATGGAAATCAAAATCACAAAGAAAAATCCTTGGGAAAACAATAGAAATCAAGATGGTGAAGTTCAATCAAAAGCTTTTCCCAAAAACCTCTTCTTTGATTTTCCAAACCCTAGCAAAAACCTCAAAATAGATTGTTCAATATGAGTTCAAAAACTTCTTTTAATTGCAGCAAAAACACCAGAGAGTATGAAAAAAATTCGCACCAAAAACCTTAGAGAAAAACTCTTGCAAATGGGGTATTTATAGCCCATTTAGGAAACTAGCCGTTGACAGTTCAAACGGCCAGAAATAGCTTGTCGGTCGACCGGACGGTCGACCGCCCAACGTTCAAAATTTTGAACGTTGCAACACCCGGTCGACCGCCCGGTCGACCCAAACAAACCGAGAGCAAACTGCTCTCAGTCGGTCGACCGCTCGGTCGACCGGCCAAGGCTGTAGCCAGCGTGCACGTTTCTGTGCACGTCGGTCGACCGCCCGGTCGACTGGCTACTTGGTGCGGTCGACCGTGCGGTCGACCGACCTTGCCTGGCAGGCAGCAAATAGGTCAGAAAACTGAGGTAAAAAAAATATTCCAATAAATCTTTTAACTCTTGTAAAAATCCCCAAAAATAGTTTTTGCATTTTGCATTGATATATAAACTTGTGATAAAAAGTTTAGCTCAAATATCAATCAACATGAACTATTTTTGTAGCATATTATTTTTACCAAAAACCAAAACTTGTATTTTCTAAAACTTGGAATAGAAAATACGTTTTGTCTAAAAACTCATCCAAATATAAAAACATGATATTTAAACACTTTTGAAGCATGATGCATATTGATAGAAATTCAATATACATGAAACATATACATATCATAGTTTTTGTCATTAATACCAAAATATATGTTTTGATAGAAAAACCAAAACATAAAACACATGAAATAGAATATCAAACTAAGTTTCTTTAAATAGTTGAAGCATACATGTATATAGAACAAATCTAATATACATTAAACCATGTAAACTTATTTTGATATAATCCTATTCATGAAAACTAAGATCGTTTAAACCTAAAACCGAAAAACCGAAAACCAATATTCAAAACATGAAACGTGTGTGTATTGTGAACTTGAGCTTATCATACTATACTAATCTTTACAATTAGGATCTAAACACAAAACTAGACTATGGATACCTAAGTCTTCTTGTAGAGTGCAATCTCCAAGTCGGCTTGATCCAAAACTCCTTGATTTGCCGAGCAAGTGCTATATATGATCTTTGACGCTCGGGCTCTTGAATCAACATGTGAAAGATGTGTGGAAGCTTTCACCAACTAATATCTTGTTAAATATCTGAAACTTAAACATTGCAAGATTATTAGTACACATAACTACATGAGTTAATCATCATCAAAACTAGAGTGGAAGGCCTTTGGGCCAACAATGTTCACCCCTGATACCTCTATAAATAGCCTTATTTGCTATTGAGAAGGGGTCGGTCGATTAGAGAGGAGATACAGAGAAAGAGAGTCCAACTCTTCAGCTAGCTTGCTGTGCTCAAGTTAGTCTTTGCTGACAATCTCTTTGAGAGTTTTGGTCGACAGAGCTGTGTTACTCCGTCAACCACCCGAAGAGAAGAGCCCCGAAAGATCTCAACGTTCACCCGGTCAACGGAGAACAAGATTCACTCTCCACCGCCACTTGAAGAACCCAGCCTTAAACAAAGGGAGGATTCAAGACTCAACATCCTCCCTCCCTTGTAATCGGAAGACTGATCTGTTGTAATCTTCTATCCAATCAAAAGAATTTTGCAATCGAATCCTCCTTTTCCGACGCGTACAGACACAAGTCTTCATCTTCTTGAAGTCTTCACTTGAAGCCTTCTAGACTTGGTCCAAACATCGTGCTAGCTCCAAAACTTGACTTTAAATCCTTTGTTGAAGCTATGCACCTACTAAGATCTTGATCATAAATCTGTCACTAATTAAACACAAGATCATTAGTACTATAACTACATGAGTTAATCATCATCAAAACTAGAGTGATGGGCCTTCGGGCCAACACACAGCTCTACGTCTCCGCCTTCACACGGAAGGATTTTCACTAACTTTTCCACACAAGGAACCTCCACTGAGGATTTGGGGTAATACAATGACCGGGAGTACACAACTCCTCTCTTTACAAACACAACCTCTACACTTAGAGGTTAGGCACAAAGCCACCATAATATCAACCTCACAAATGAGGGATAGGCACAAAGCCAAACAATCAATCAACCTCTCACTAGAGGGATAGGACACAAAGCCACCACTCCAATAATCAACCTCTACACAAGATGGATAACACAAAGTAGGAGGGTTTACAACTTGGTGATCACAAAGACCACAAACAACTTCTTTCTCACTAAACAAACATCCTAATAGATAGGTAGATATGATAAGCTCAAGTGAGAAAATAAAGTGTTTGAAAATGAAAACAACAAAGAAAAACACTTGGGAAAATCATAAGAAAGATATTGAAATAGAGATCAAAAACCAATTCCCAAATTCTCTCTTTTTCTTTGAATTTTTCAACACTTTAAAACAAATGAAGATAGATCTTTTGAACCCAAAACTCTTTTGAAAACTTGCTGTTTAAATACTAGAGAAGTAGGAAATTTTTGCTCTAAGAATTCTTGTTGAAACACTACTTCAAATGGGGTATTTATAGCCCCATAAAAATTCTGCCTGTTGGCTGGCAGAAAGGTCAAAAATGACCTTCCGGTCGACCGCCCGGTCAACCGGCCAACGGTCAAAAAATCGACCGTTGAGCCTGCCGGTCGACCGCCCGGTTGACCGCGCCTAGAACCAGAGAGCAACGGCTCTCTGGCCGGTCGATCGGGCCAACCCGAGAGTGGGTTGACTTCAGTCGGTCGACTGCTCGGTCAACCGGCCAAGCAAGCTGGCCTGCGTGCACGTCCTTGTGCACGTCGGTCGACCGGTCCAGTCGACCGACTCTTGGTCCGGTCGACCGCCAGAGCCTGGCAGGGCAATTTTCAGAACTTGAAAACTGAGTTTTTTTATTATCTAATTAAATCCCATAAAATCTCTAAAAATCCACAAAAATAAGTTCTTATATTATCTTTGAAATACAAACATGTGTGAAAATTTTAACACATATTTCAAACTATTTGAACCATTTTTTTGACTTAGAAAATTTGCCGAAAACCAAAATCCGTATTTCCAAAACTTGGATTTTTGAAATGAAAAATCGTTTTGTCCAAAACTCATCCAAATATAAAAACATGATATTGAAACAACATTGAAGCATGTTGTATATGGATATAATCCAATATACATGAAAGATATATATATATATATATCAATGTTTTTGACTTTAAATCCGAAAATAAGTTATGTTAAAATACCAAAACTCCAAACTCATGAAATAGACTATCAAACTAAGTTTGTTTAAATAGTTGAAATATAGATGTATATAGAACAAATCTAATATACATTAAACCATGTAAACTTGTTTTGATTCTATCTATTCATAAAAACCAAGATCGGTTAAACCAAAAACTGAAAACTAAAACATGAAACGTGTGTGTTGTGAACTTGAGCATACCACACTATCTAATCTTTACAAATGGATCTAAACAATAAACTAAACAATGTACCGAAGTCTTCTTGTGAAGCGCTGTCTCCAAGTCGACTCGATCCAAACATGATCCACCGAGCTTGACTCCAAACAAGTGCTAGATATGAACTTGAAGCTCGGGCTCTTGAATCACCATGTGAAAGCTCCAAAATACCTTTGTTGAAGCAAATCACCTACTAATATCTTGGTTAAATATCTGAAACTAAATATCACAAGATTATTAGTAAACTATAACTACATGAGTTAATCATCATCAAAACTAGAGTGGAAGGCCTCTGGGCCAACAAATCTCTATACCATTACTTTTAATTTTAGGTTAGAATAAACTGATTGGATCATATGCATGCTTAACCCTTGGATTAGTTAAAGTTCTTGAAGGCACATGATGATGACTAGTCAAATCCATATATGTTAATATTTTTTAATAGTTTTTCTTATTCTATACTTAGATAGCTTTAATAGTTTAATATTAAATCTTAGTTATTCTTCTTATTCTATGCTTAGAAGGCTTTGATAGTTTAATGCTAGGTCTTGATTAATGATTATTTCAAATAAGATTTAGTTTTTATCTTATGTATCTTGCTTGAATTTAAGGCAACTCTAAGTCTGACTTTTATGATCTAAAGTAAAGTAAATTCTTGCATAGGTTAGTAAGTTAGTGGTGGTAGATGATTAGTAGGTCATATTTCTTTAACTCTTTTCTAAAACTCTAGATTAGTCCCCAAATTTCATATTCTTCTTTATATTTTTGACATTTAACAATTGAGTTCTTTTTCTTAGAATAATACTTAACCAGTTTAGTATATACGGAGATACCGAAAAGTTTCTATCACATTCCTCCCTGTGGATTCGACCCGCATAGCCCTTACTACCGCGGATAAATTGTGAAAGGCAGAGATTTAACCGACATTCAAATAACATCCTTTTAACACTTTAATTTATCTCTGTTTTTTTGCAATCATCAGCCGATCAGGGCTCGTGCAAGTTGTGCACGTCAGTCGATCGTTCGGTCGACCAAGCCTCCCTACGGTCGACCGGTCGGTCGACGCAAGCAATAATAAGTTCTATTAAAACTTGGACTTGTAAAACCCATAAAAATTCTATTAAATCTCATAAATTTCACAAAAATAAGTTCATTGAAATACTTTGAAGTATAAATATGTGTGATAAAAAATAAATACATATAACAAACAATTTGAACTATTTTTGAGGTATAAAAATTTAAGCTTAAACTGAAAACCGTATTTTTTCAAAAACCAATTTCAAAATGAAAAATCGATTTTTTCAAAACTTATACAAATATAAAAATAAGATATTTAAACACTTTTGAAGCATAGTGTGTATAGATAGAATCCAATACACAAAAAAGATGAAATATACTTATTTTTGACAATAAGCTCAAAATAAGCTTTGATAAATACAAAACTTGAAACCATAAACTAGAAACATCAAAATAAGTTTTTAGACAATTTGAAGTAATAATGTATATGGATGAAATCCAATACACATATATACCATATAAACTTGTTTTGATAAAATCTATTCATGAAACCGAAATATGTATTCTTTGAAACTCAAAACCAAAACCAAAGCTAAAACTATTTGTTATGAAAATAATATATAAATTTTGCATGTGTGTAAATGATCTTATGCAATCCACAACTAATCTATCCTTTACATTTTATCTAAAATAAAAATCTTAAAACTTACAATGAGGACTCAAGTCTTCTTTTGAAAATCTTCTTCTCCATCTTGACTTGATCCAAACTTGATCTAAATGAGCTAGACTCCTTTTTGAGTACTTGATGTGATTTTGAACCGCGAGCTCTTAAATCAACACGTGCTAGCGCCAAAATTTGACTTCAAATCTTTTGCTGAAGCTAAACAATTAAGATCTTGATAAATATCTGAAGCTTATTAAACACAAGATCATTAGTACATAACTTCATGAGTTAATCATCATCAAAACTAGAGTGATGGGCCTTTGGGCCAACAGACTAAACATCAGAGCCCATAATTGTGCCACGCAAATGCGATAAAAGCCGTGTTTTCACGGCATTTGTGGTAAACTCTGACTATAGTTTCTTGTAGGTTGCTGTATTTGAAAGTATATAGCTTCTATATCATCTAGTTTTCAGTATAACTTATTCTGCATGTATAGTCTAACTCAGTAGTAAATGGTTCATTGTAAATATTAAAAATGATTTAGACTTGCATTTATGCACATGTCCAATTCGTTTACTTTTAACATTACTGTTGAAGAGTGTTGGAGCCAAGGTATGTGTGCATTGCATGTAGCATACTTTTGGGTCATATATATTGCTTGAGTGTATTCATTTTTTGCTATATACTTGTACACTTGCACTAAAATGATTTAAGGGATTGACCTATAAACAAGATAAGGTGAGAAGTCATTATCCTTCCTTAACCCAAAAACCATCTCCTCACTCACTAACCAATCTTAACTTAAACTGAGTAGACGTTGGCCCTAGGAACTTCTTGAACTCAATAGGAAACTGACCTAAAGGGGAAGTTGTTAGAATTTAACTTTTGCCAAATCAGTGTCAAAGGTCGAAGATTGAGAGGCGAAACCTCAAAGGCTGGTGGTTTGCTTAATTATGCCCGTCGTTTTTGGCGCGAATACCTCCCACCAATCTTGCGCTGATCTAGCCGATTAACTTATGGTCAGATTCTGTAATATATCTCCCACGGATAGTCTAACTAGTTAGTAGTCGTCTGGGTCTAAGATCTACCCTAACCTAGGCTTTTTTTTTGTTTATTTGTTTGTTTGTTTTTTTTTTTGTTTATGATATGGATTATAATTACAATTATTCCAATGCATATAGTGATCCATGCTTCATTTCGACCTCTTTTTACTCGGATATTACCAACCAGACATTTTATAACTTTAACCAACTAAGTGTGTTGAATTGGTCTTATTCAAATTAATATCTGCTCCAATCCTAATATTATGAACAAGACTGGAACAATCATCATCACTCTTCACAGAATCAATGGGGATATAACTCTCCCGAGTCATATTGTCAACCATCTTTCCAACATCCAGCTTCTTCTTTTCTAGAACAACCTATAGAGAAAAATCAGATTTTGAAAAGATTCTAAAAGCTTTGCATGAGTCCGAGCGACAAGTTCATAACACGAAGGACTCACTTTCCCTCAAAATTTTCAAATTCAAGATCCCTACTCCATGTTCCAAGTCTCACAACAAGAAGAAGAACCTATTAACTTGGAAAAGAGAATAGAAAACATGATTCAGTACCAAAATAATTTCATCTAATCAAATATTAATTGTACCTAGCTATTAATAGGTTAGAAGCACAAATAGGTCATTTGCTCAACACAATTAATGATATGAATGAGGAAACTCTTTCTACCCAATTTTTGATCATTTCCAATTTTCCTAACATATGGATATAAACTAAGAATTATGGTGTCATGGAGGCTTCAACCAAGATTTAATTCTACCACAGCATATTGAACTTGACCAATCCCAAACCTTGAACAAATTGACAAGTTTTTATTTAAAGAAAATTGGACTTGAATATGAATGTAACCCTGATCCCTAACTTGTGATTCAATTTCAATTTTCGAATCTATATTGACTCCGGTATCCTTACCGATTTGGACCAATTTCCTCAGCCAACACTAATTCCTGTACCTATAGATCTTGAATTTGAACCCTTATTTTGGAAAGTCACATTCTATTGATGGGAAAAGAATGTGAATTTCAATTTTTTGATTTGGACACAACTCTTGAACCAAAATCGACTCTTGAACCTAAACTTGATTTTTTTGAGCTAGTATTGGTTCCCGAACCTTTCATTCTTAAGCAAAGCACAAATCAACCATTTTTTTAATCACATTCTACTGCTGGACACATGCATGATCATAATGACTCCGTGATGATTTTCAAGATTGATCATATAAAGGGGATAATTTTTATGTTAGGATCATTCATGATCCTATTCCATTTAAGGATTGTAAAAATGTAAATTACAAAGAGGTCATCCAAGGTGAGTTCTTTGAAAATTCACGTTCTTTAGATTTGGCAGCAACGCTTGGCCCAATCCCACTACCACTGAAACCACCACCTTGAGTTAACATTTGTTCTTCCCTTTCTTCTTTTTCATGCATATATGCATTCATTCATATATTGAGGACAATGCATGAGATAGGTGTGAGGAGAGTTCTACATAACATAGGTTTTCTTTTAATTTATAAAAAAATAATATTTTTTTACTTTAAAAACTTTTGAAAAGAAAAAAATATTTTGACTTATTTTTTGTAAGAAAAAAGTTAATTTTAAAGAATAGGAGAATCATAATCAGGATTTCTTATACTTGATCAAAATAAGACTATTTGTTTGATTTCGAGGGTTAGGAAGAATTGAAAAGTAATTTAGTCTTTATTTTTACCTTGATGTATGCATACTTTAGACACTTACACACTTAGGGTTCAAAAGATAAAGATTCTTATGCATTATATTAAAAAAACAGAGAGAGAAAAAGTAATATATATATATCAAAAATTCTCTGATTAAGCTGAGTATTTGTGCCTCATAAAGTATAAATATTCATGCCTAAAAGTGGTTCATATAATTAATAAAATATTTAAGTTTGTGGCCTTTTTTGTTCGAGTCCTCAAGTCCTTAGGGCGTTTTCTCACCCGGTGCCCTAAGACCGTCTGGTTTGGAAGTTACCGACTAAAGGCTCATTACATGGGCAGATTAGAAAGCATAATAAAACTAAGAGACTGTACCACCAAAAAGTTATAAAACTAAGGCATAAGAGTTAGAGTTGAAGAACCCCGAGTCAAAATTTCACGATCACAAAGGTGCATATGACTTAGGGTAAAATAATAGACTAGATGAAAAATACAGTTTGACTCCTTACCTTGATTGATAACAAATTTTTGAATAGAGACTAAGTTTAGGAATAAAAAATTCGATTTTCCTATAACTTATAGATTACTTTAATTTTTGCAAAAATTCATCAAATATTCTCTCTCTTTCAAAATGCATTTTCAAAATATTAACGCTTTGTTTCTCTTTCTTTATGAATTTTATGGATGTAATTCACTGAAAATTCTCACGAGACAAAACTTGTCCTCTAGGGGAAGCCTAGAGGTTTAATGGCTTGTTGCACGTGCTAAGTGTAATTGTGATTCCTACGTAAGTAGATAGCTAATTTAGTTTTGCTTTTTTATTTTGCATGAGGACGAGCAAAAGATAGGTGTGGGGGTGTGATTGTACATGTATTTTGCATATTTAGTGTTACATGTGTCACATTTTCATATTTATTTTGTAATGAAACTCTGCTATTTAATTTATTTTAATGTCTAATGATATGTAGGGTAATTAATAGAGAAATAAGAGAAATGACAAGTTTATCCAACTAAATCTAGAGTTTTAAGCAAATCAATGAAGATCTACTCAAATTCAGAGATTTAGAAGCAATTCTATCCAAAGACTGGAGCAAATCAGAGAAGATAACACCAGTTAAAATCAGATTTTTGAAGATCCATTTAGTTAACTTGAAGATCAACGAAGATAATCCCAAAGTTAGAAGCCCAGAGACAAATCTTATCAGAAAATGTGGTTTAACATAGAGGATAATATCAAATTTATTCCAACTAAGTCAGATTTATTTGGATTTATTATCCTTACTTGAGAAATCAATGAAGATTATCCTAAATTTAGAAGTCCAGAGATAAATTTATTAGTATATAAAGAAATAATAGGGATAAGAATATTGGTTGTTGGGCCAGCGATTTGAGCTCATCACTTCACCACCCTATGGCACTCCTTTTATCCTATAAATACTGTAATTTCTGAAGGCAAATGGGCACCACTCTAGGAGAGAGTTTTGATTCGTCTTTTGGTTTCTAGGTTTAACTTAGGTTCCCCCCCCCCTTAATTTAATGTAATTTTCTGTTTCTTTATAGCTTAGGTCAGAGAGAAATTCATATGAAAAAGTGAGATAGTGGTTTCAATAATGACACTTGATGTAACTTGTTTCTTTTTCTTATAGTTTTTCAATGTAATCGAAGCCTGATTTTTATGTTATTCTTCTTGTTTTTCTTTAGTACTTGTCCTCTCATGTTTGATCTGAAATCAGATGAATTTATTGGCCTCGACTAGGCCTCGACTTCGCAAGAACAAATGATGGCTTGTGACGATGGATTTCACTTCTAGACGGGTAAGTTCTGTATCATTTCATGCTTACTTTTCATAATTTGGATGATATAATGTAGGCAGTTTGGAGTGAGGATAATCTTATACTCCATGCGGTGATCGTCTTCAAGCCAAGAAAAGTTGTTGCTTAGGATCCAAGGTGAGTAAGCATAAAGATGTTAGCCCAAAGGCCCTTCACCTTGGTTTTGATGATGATTAACTTATGAGATTGAGTTACCAATAATCTTGTGTTTATTAAGTTTCAGTTATTGATCAAGAACTTAGTAGGTGTTTATCTTCAACAAAGGATTTAAAGTCAAAATTTGAAGCTATCACGTGTTGATTCAAGAACTCGCACATCAAAATCGCATCTAGTACTTGAGAGGAGTCAAGCTCTATGGATCGTGTTTGGATCGAGTCGTCTTGGAGATGAAGATCAACGAGAGGACTTCGGTTTAGGTTTTCTTTTTGTTTAGATCTTGTATAAGAATAGCTTAGCTTTGAGTTGCTCAAGTATATACACGCACAAAAGCTTTTATAGTTTGTTTCGGTTTAACCATTTATATTTCAAAAGTTTATCGAAACTCGGTTTCAGATTTAATATAAAAAACATAGACATATCATTTATATGTGTATTGGATTCTATCTATACACACTATGCTTCAAATATGTTTCTATATCTTGTTTTTGTATTTATACAAGTTTTGAAAAAAAAACGAATTTCCATTTCAAAATCTAAGTTTTTGAAAAATACAGTTTTCAGTCTAAGCCTTAAATTCTTTGCCTAAAAAATAGTTCAAATAGTTTGTAACATGTGTTGTTTTTTTATCACATATATTTGTACTTCAAATATTTATATGAACTTATTTTTGTAGAATTACTAGGTTTTTATAGGAATTTATAGGTATTTTTTGATCGGTCACTAATATTGCACATTCATATTCTCATACTTATTATAAAATAAACTCTGCTTTTTCCTAATTATTGTTTAATTTATTTTCAGGCCCATTCCTAAAGGAGAGTGAAGAGAAAGCCCATCAATTTCTGAATTAAATCAGAATTAATTCGAACTCAGCAAATCACGGCAGATCAGATCAGTTCAGATCGGTTGAAAACCAGTTAGAACAAATCTCTATAAATCAATCGGTTGAAGCCAAGGATCAAAGGCCATTTCGTCAAAATCCTGAACATAAACTGCAATTCCAGCTAAAGATAAACATCAATCGCGAAGCCGGGGAGTACACCAACAGGGTGTGGCCACCTGACCACACCCTGGCCGCTGGCCACACCCTGGCCGTGAAAACATGGCCAAAGCCGCGTTTCTACGGCTTTGTTAGGGAGTTAGGGGGAGCGTTTGCTCCCCCTATCTTCATAGGCTCTCCTACGTGGGTTTTGCCTATAAATACAGGAATTTTCAGAGCTTATAGGGAAGGACCAAGCAGAGATAGATTTTAGGCCACTTTTTCATTCTTTTTAGTGTAAATTTTTATTTTCTTTTTATATAATTTTTATTTCTTTGTAAGCATAGGTTAGACTGAGATTCATGTAAGTAAGAGAGAGGCTTATGTTGAGAGTGACACCAATGTACCCTCCTCCTTTCTTCCATCGTTTCTGCAAGCAATAAAGGGTAACTTTTTTATGTTCATCTTTACTTTTGTTTTTTTCTTCTTTCTACTTTTCCTCTTTTGGTTATGATGAGCATCCAAGTGAATCTAGAAGCATCAGTATAGCCATGTTTGTGTGAGTGCCGCCGATATTTCATGATGATGTTCTCCTCCTCAAGATTCCGTATCATTTCATTTTTGTTCATCTTGATGATATAATGCGAATGGGGACTGAGCTCGATCTTATGGGTTATGCGTTGATCGCCTCCGAAGCAAGGTAAAACATGCAAGGGTTCCAGGTAAGTTATCAACCAAAAGAGGTAAGATTTTCTTTTAGGTTTTCTTTCTTTTAATTTTTGTGTAAATTATCAAAACCACAATCTTCCAAATTTCTTTCAATCTTTGTCAACTTCTTTGTACATATCCACTTCCATTTTCTCCACCTTCTCTATCTACCACTTTCTTCCTAACTTGACTTTAACTCCATTTTTCTCTTTTCTTTTAAAGAACTAAAAGAAGAACTTTAACCACTCTTTGTAACCTAAAAGTGAGCTTGCTAAAAAAAGCTTCCATCGCTAGTCCCTCTTTGTGGATCACGACCCGCTAGCCACTTGCTATCGCGGTAGTATTGAGCACCTTACACTCTTTATTCTTAAGTTCTGAAATTCTGTAATTTTGTACAGGTAAAAACTCAATCAATTTTCAAGACCACATTTTCAATCATATAAACTCTGGTTTTGGGCTGCTAACAGTCGACCGACCGGTCGATCGATATACACAGAAGTGCAAAGGCTTTAGCGGTTGACCATTTGGTCGACCGATCCAAAAGACTTGCTCTCTGGATTTGGCCCCGGTCGACCGACCCAGAGAGGGGGCTCTCTGGTTTTTGCCACAGTCGACCGATCCAGAGAGGGCGCTCTCTGGTTTTTGCCACGGTCGATCGAGCAGTCAACCGACAAGCTGGTTGCTTAGGGGCGGTCGACCGATGGTCTCAAACGGTCAAAAATTCGACCGTTGGCTGGTCGATCAAGCGGTCAACCAACAGGTCATTTCTGGCATGTTTTGACCCTAATGGCTATATTTTGGATCCCTAATAAATTAGGGTCCTTGAAGCCAGTTTTCTATAAAATTTTCAAGAGCCAAAATTCATCTTCTATAGTGTTTTTAATAAGTTTTCAAAAGAAGTTTTTATACCAAAACTCTCTATCTTTATTTGTTTCAAAGTTTTGGAAAATCAAAGAACAAGCTTTAAGAATTTTAGTTTTGTTCTTCAATTTCATATCTATTAAGAGGTTTTTTCCAAGTGTTTCTTTGTTGTTTATTTTCAAACACTTTGTTTCCTCATATACTTGAGCTCTTGATTGCAAATCTATCCTCTAGGATCTTGTTTGTGAGAGATTTTTTGTCTGTGATATTTTGTGATCACCAAGAGCTTGTTTGTGATCTAAGTGATCACCAAGTTGTATTTTTTTCCTTTGCTTTGTGCTTCGCTTTGTCCTACCCTCATGTGTAGAGGTGTGAGAGTTGAAGTTGTGTACTCCGGTTTGTATTTGTAATTCCTCAGTGGAGGTCCCTTTGTAGAAGGTCTTGTGTGGACATAATGGAAATCCTTCTGTGTGAAGGTAGGAACGTAGAGCAGTGCTCAAACCTCGAAATATATCCTTGTGTTTGTGTTTGATCTTTTATCTCTCAACTCTCATCTTTTTATATCTTGCATTGTTAATATTGCTCATTCATATACATGCTTGATATTGTTTATGTGCCCACACTTGTGTTTAATCAAGAGAGTTATTGAAGCACCTCAACTCTTAATTTAGAAGAATCGTGAGGAGCAGTTCCAGAGCTCTTCACGGGAAATTCGGACTCACTCTTGATTACACTTAGTGTGTTTAGCATTTAGTTTTAAATTCCGCATTATTGTCATTAGATTAGCACTACACCTATTCACCTCCCCTCTAGGTGTACTCTCAATTAGTATCAGAACTAGGGCTCCTGATATTTGGTTTAATCACCTAAGAGTGTGATCCTTATTTGCTAATCTAGTTATTGCTTTGCACACATATTAGTTTACACTTATGGATTTTCTTGCTCCACCCTTGTCTTATGTTTCTAACATCGATGTGTGAAAGTTTAAAATGAGTGCTTACCTCAAATTCCTAGGATTGCATGTCTATCTTGCCACAACCAAGAATATCTTGGTAATGACAAGTATTTAGAGGCCAATATACAAGCCATAGATGCATTAAAGTACACACTTAGTAAAGAACATCTTTCTTTAATTTCTTATTGTGATTCCGCTTTTGCAATTTGGAACACATTGACCTCTCCCAAGGAATAAGCTTCACACATTTTGGAGAAAGAACCAAGAAGAGATGAGTCCGACCAAGCTCGCTTTATGGTCCAAAGGAATGACTCCCTTGAGATAATTTCGGACACTCATTTAGATGATAGTGCTAGCTCTTCTGATGATCATAATAGTATTATGGATGCCCATGTTTTAAATGAATAGCTTTCTAAGTTTTGTGAAAACTTACTTTCAAAATACAAACTTTTAAAAAACAAGAGTTTTGAATTAAGAGAAGAAATTAAAAAATTATTTTCAAAACCTAATATAATTTTTCAAGAGAGGGTTGAGATTTTAAGTGAAAGGGATTCCTTGAAAACTCAACTCAATCTTGTTTTAAAAGAAAATAAGATTTTGAAAAATAAAAATGAGTTTGATGTTGTTTTAAAGAAAAATGATGTTTTATCTTCAAAACTTGAATTTATTTTGAAAGAAAACGATTCTTTGAAAAATAAAATTGTTTTGATTTCAAAAGAGTTGGAATGCATTTCTACTGAAAAAAATTCTTTGAAAAATGATTTTGATTTTCATATTTGTCATGCTTCCATTGGTTCATCTTCTTGTATTAAGAATGCATGCACCACATCTTCTTCTACTATTGATGATGATATACATGTTTTGAAGAAGAGTTTTGATGTTTGAGCTCCACTTTGAGCCAATGTGCCATGAACCACACAAGATTGGAATCCATGTTTCATAAGAAATATGCTTCGCATATTCATGCACATAAATCATGACGTACACATGCTCATCATGCTCACACACATAATTCTTGTATGCTAATGTGTACACTTGTACACATTGTAAACGTACGGCCCACCTTGCAAAATTTTGTTATGATAGATTAAATATTTCTAATTTTGCAAGTAAAAATGTTTGGGTTAGGAAAGGTGCTAACCCCTGTGGACCTAAGAAAGTTTGGGTACCAAAATCTATTTTTATTTCATTTGATGTGAGTATGGGCTCTCACAAGACGTGCGTGTTTTGGTGCCTCGATGGTGAATGCGTTTCGAGCTAAATGATCATATTTTTTGATGCGTCACTTTCAAGGGAGCTTTGGTGGGAGGACCACCATGGTTTGGAGATATAGAGATTAGTTCATTTGATTTGGTAACTATCTTTAACTCCTTATTTATGTTTACATGCTTTCTTATTGATGATTTTTATCATGTCTTGATTTTCTTATTCATTATATTTAAATGTGTGTCTATTAGACTTGTGATATACATATATAGTATTTGAGATACACCCATGTTCATATAGATTTATTTCTTTTGTGTTCTCACTATGTTTAGTTTTGTGTATATCCTAGTTCTAATATCACTTGCATTCACTCTAATGATCATTTTTGTTTTTGATGTTTTTATGCTTCATGTTTTGATTATATGTTTGGATGCAGTTTTCATTAAAACTTGTGTATATACTTATACAAGTAGTAAGCTACACTTGATTATTATGGTTGAGTGCTTTATTGCTCATGTATACTCATTACATATATTTGTATAACCTAGTTTTGATAGTTCTTACATTTACGCTTTTATTCTCTTTTTTGTACATGTTTTCTTAATATATGTTTTGCTTCATGTATATGTAAATTTTGACCAAAATATATGATATGCATGTTCTATCCTTGAGTCACTTACTTTATATGTCATATACTATTTATAGACTCAATTCATGTTTAGGATAAATATGTATGCTTTAGTTTTGACAAAATATACATATGCCTTGAAGTTTAGTTTTGATGATTTTATGTTTATGAAAAAGAAATTTATTTATTTTGATTGAGCTTCATTGCCTTATCTCCATGATTATGTTTATTACATGATTTTTGTACACTCTATATTTTATATTTACTCATGATTTTGAATTCATGAGAATTAATGTGCTTCATAGCACTTTGAGTGTCAAATTATTGTGTATTTAGCATATTTTAATGGGATATATATTTATTTTTATTCCTTACTTGAAGAATTTCGTACTAGTTTTCAAATTTATCATAAAACTAGTTTCGTATTCTTCAAATGGTAGCGTTTTCAAAATATGCTAAAATTATTTTTAAATCTTATTTTTGAAAACTTCTACCCTAGAAGGGAGGTTGGTTGGGCGACCATGCCTTGTATGCTTTTAATGAATATCTTTCATACATGTCCATGAAAGGGTGATGTTATGAGTTATACATGATTTTAATGATATTTCATTTTTGTATCCTCATGCTTTCTATATATGTATGCATCATATTTAAAATTAGTATTTAAAATTGATCATACATACATATAAATATTTTTTTGTGCTATAAAACACATATGACCATACATATTTTTAATATAAATTGATTTCATGCTAAGTTTGATTTATATTCTTAATGATAATTGGTATCTTTATAAGTTTATGTATTAGTTTTATTGGTATTTCATAAGGGGGAGAAAAATTCTTGATTTATCTTTCAATTGTACTTATTTTCAATTGGTATCATACTCTCACTTTTTATAAAAAAAAATTTTGTTTTGAAAAATGCTAACATTTTCAATATTTATATCAATAATCTTCAATTGTTTTAAAAAATGCTAACATTTATATTGTTTGTTTTTCTTTACCCCTTTATTAATGAGTGACAAAAAGGGGGAGAAGAATTTGGGTTTATATATGCATGTTTTCTTAATTGTTTGTGCATATACATGTGTTTTTGTTATGTGCTTTATTGAATATCTTTGGTATTTGAGCTACATTGGATATCTTCATGTTTTATTGCTATGCATGAGTTAAGGGGGAGCTTCTATGAAGCTTATCTTTAATTCATGCATATATAAACTCATAAGTTTTGTCATTATAAAAAGGGGGAGATTATTAGCCCAAAGGCCTTTCACCTTAGTTTTGACGATGACTAACTTATGAAGTTAAGTTACTAATGATCTTGTGTTTATTAAGTTTCAGTTATTGATCAAGATCTTAGTAGGTGTTTAGCTTCAATAAAGAATTCAAAGTCAAAATTTGAAGCTATCACGTGTTAATTCAAGAGCTCACGCATCAAGATCGCGTCTAATACTCGAGAAGAGTCAAGCTCTATGGATCGTATTTGGATCGAGTCATCTTGGAGATGAAGATCGACAAGAAGACTTCGTTTTAAGTTTGTTTTTTGTGTAGATCTTATGTAAGATAGTTTAGCATTGAGTTGCTCAAGTATATACATACATACAAGCTTTTATAGTTTGGTTTCGGTTTAACAGTTTATGTTTCAAAAGTTTAACAAAACTCGATTTCAGATTTAATGTCAAAAACATAGATATATCATTTATATGTATATAAAATTCTATCTATAAACACTATACTTCAAATGTGTTTCTATATCTTGTTTTTGTATTTATACAAGTTTTGAAGAATACGAATTTTTATTCACAATCTAAGTTTTTGAAAAATACAGTTTTCGGTTTAAGCCTTAAATTCTTTGCCCCAAAAATAGTTCAAATAGTTTGTAATATGTGTTGGTTTTTATCACACATATTTGTACTTTAAATATTTATATGAACTTATCTTTGTGAAATTTATGGAGTTTTATGGAAATTTATAGATATTTTCAAGACCACACTTTCAATCCTATAAACTATGGTTTTGGGCTGCTAATAGTCGACCGACCGGTCGACCGAAGCCAAGTTCAGTTGACCGACGTGCACAGAAGTGCACAGGCTTTAGCGGTCGACCATTCGGTCAACCGATCCAGAAAACTTGCTCTCTAAATTTGGCCCCGGTCGACCGAGCGGTTCACCAACCCAGAGAGGGGCTCTCTGGTTTTTGCCACGGTCAACCGAGCGGTCGACTGGCAGGCTGGTTGCCTAGGGGCGGTCAACTGACAGCCTCAAACGGTTAAAATTCGACCGTTGACCAGTCAACCTGGCAGTCGACATGTCACTTATGGCCTGTTTTGACCCCAACGGCTGTATTTTAGATCCACTATAAATTGGGGTCCTTGAGGCCAGTTTTCTATAAGATTTTCAAGAGCCAAAATTCTCATCTTCTCTAATATTTTTAATAAGTTTTCAAAAGAAGTTTTTGTGTCAAAACTCTCTATCTTTATTTGTTTCAAAGTTTTGGAAAATCAAATAAACAAGCTTTGAGAATTTTAGTTTTGTTCTTCAATTTCATATTCAAGAAGTTTTTCCAAGTGTTTTTTTTATTGTTTCTTTTCCAAACAATTTGTGTCCTCACATACTTGAGCTTTTTATTGCAAATCTATTCTCTAAGATCATGTTTGTGAGAGATTTTTTTTGTTTGTGATCCTTTGTGATCACCAAGAGATTGTTTGTGATCTAAGTGATCACCAAGTTGTATTTTTTCTTTTGCTTTGTGCTTGCCTTTGTGCCTACCCTCTTGTGTAGAGGTGTTAGAGTTGGAGTTATACTCTGATTTGTATTTGTAATTTCTCCGTGGAGGTCCCTTTGTGAAAGGTCCTGTATGGACATAGTGGAAATCCTTCTGTGTGAAGGCGGGGACGTCGAGCAGTGGCTCAAACCTCGAAACATTTCCTTATCTTTGGTTTGATCTTCTATCTCTCGACTCTCATCTCATTATATTTTGCATTGTTAATATTGTTCATTCATATACATGCTTGATATTGTTTGTGTGTCCACGTTTGTGTTTAATCAAGAGAGCTATTGAAATACCTCAACTCTTAATTTAGAAGAATCATGCGGAGCAGTTCCAGAGCCCTTCACGTGGAATTCAGACTCACTTTTGGTTACACTTTGTGTGTTTAGCATTTAGTTTTAAATTCTACATTATTGTCATTAGATTAGCACTACACCTATTCATCCCCCTAGGGGTACTTGCAAAAGAGATATGTAAACTTTAGATCTTTCTTTTCATTTCACAGTTTAGAAACACTTCTAAAACCAACTCTTTTTTATTCTTTTTTAATCCTTTCTTTTAATTTAGTTTTCCTTTTAACTAAAACAACATCTTCTTCTAACTTTTGTATTTTCTTTCTCTAAAATCAAGAAGAACTTTTAACTTGTTTTTGTAAACTAAACAAAATTACTTAACGCTTCCATCGCAGTCACTCCTTGTAGATCACGACCCGCGTAGCCACTTGCTATAACGGTAGTATTGAGAAACTTAGCACATTTCATTCTCAATTTCTAAACTCTACTTTTCTGTGCAGGTTTCACCATAATCATATACATGTGTGTTTAAGTATGTGTGTGTGTGTACGCGCGCGCATGCGTGAGTGTATATACGGGTGCATGTGTATTGCATGTGTGTGTGTAGGTGTATATTTGTTGAGGACGTGTGTATGTGCTTGTGTGCACTGAGTGTGCGTGTGTTAAGTGAATGTGTGCATGTGTATAATGGTGTATATGTTTGTGTATACACGTGTGTACATATGTGAGTATATATATATATATATATATATATATATATATATATATATATATATATATATATATATATATATATATATATATATATATATATGTATGTGTTGCAGTGGTTCAATCGAAGTCGTATTTTTGGAAGGCTCGGGTTTGTGTTCGTTGTGAACCCGACACATGAGGCGACTCGGAGATCCAGACCGGCTCATCTAGTGCAGACCAATGGTAATTCAGACTCAAAACCGTATAATTTCATGTGAGCGTTTACTTTTGTATTATTCTATTTAACGTTATAAATGAATGTTTTATTTGTTTCAATTAGTTATATTTTGTTTAATTATTATCATGTTCTGATATTGTTTATACATTAAGTATTGTTCATGATCATGCTCACTTAGATGATATTTATACCAGAGTGATTGTATTTTGGGGTTGGAATGTACTCGATAAATTGTTGGCCTGATATTTTGAATTAGCTATTTGGTAGTTGATACTTGAATTTATTAATGGATTTAATTAGAATAAAGCTTGACTCAAGGTTGGGATGGATTAGATTGGTAGAATAGTAGATCTTAAAGATGCGTAGTGGATTACTAGACTTGTAATGACATACTGAAGGAGAGTTTAGATAGATTACAGATATTAATCAGATGTATCTTAATCGTTATATGCTTGTGGATTCGATATTGCATCAATGAGACATTATTACCTTATTATTTCATGTATATTCATTCACCATTTCGGATTTGAAACTATTTATGATCTAACTTAGACTGTGATCGGATTAGATCTTGAGGTGGATTAGTTAGCGATTGTGATTAAATGTGTGAATTCTAATGTGAATCATTTAGCAGACTCGGTCTTTCTTGCTAATGTTAAATCAGATGAGAATTTAATTGGGCATTAGTGACTGATTAAATATGAGATTCTTTATTAAGGGGCTATTTGGTTACAAAGAAGTGGGCGGAAGTAAGGAAATAGGGAAGTATAACTTCCCTATGTATCCAAACACCGGAAAAGAAAAATAAGAAAATCCCTTTTCCTTTTCTCTTTTCTCTTTTATACAATCATTTTCTCACTTCCAGAGTGCTACAGTTAATTTTGTGGTCATGTAAATCTCATTTGTAGTAAGTTGCAACACAAAACAGTTAATTTTTTGATCATGTAAATCTCACTTGCACTCTAATTACAGTCTATTTTTTATTTTTCTTAATTAATTTTTATTTTAATATTATTTTACGGTCAACTTTGTGGTCAACTTTTCCACTTCCATTTCACATTACTATCCAAAAACCGAAAAAGACAAAACATTTTTCAAACCACACTTCCCAACAACATCCAAACACCGGAAAACTTACTAACCAATTCTCAAGTTCCAAAGGAAATTATTACCACTCCCTCAGTTCCTCACTTCCTCACTTCCACCCTTAACCAAACAGGCCCTAAAAGAACGGGATCTTGGACTTGAACTTATCAGTAGACTTGATTAGAGCAGAGTTAACTTTGGGATGAGAAATATGTGTTTGATTGGATTGGTCAGAACTAGCAGATTATATTTTCATACGATTATATCGTTATCTTGGTATATGAATCTTGCGACTAACCGTGATAGAAGTGTAAGCATATAATGATCTTGATCAGATTGAAGGGTGAGAATTTGATTAGACATATCAGAGCATGTATTTATTTCAGTTATTGAGACTCAGATATATTGGTAACTTAAAGAATTAGTGTATATTGATAAAGATGAGACAACTGATTTATTGGTCTATTGATCTGTAATTTCTTCTATCGAATTATTTTTGACATGGATTTAATATTGATGACTATAATGATTATATTGAAATTATAGATTATGGGATAGTTATCTTTATATCTTGATATATAAAGATGAGATCTTGATTGTTCCAGATGAGACGATATAGTAAGGGATCAGTGTTCGGACTTGTTCTTGTATCATTTTATGTTACTAAAAATCACTGAGAATTATTGTTATACAATAACATTATGATATCGTTACATTGTTATATTGTTATTGACATTGTTATTGTTACTGTATTAACCTAGTAATCTAAGTAACATGGATATTGAGTGATCTAAATAAATTAAATAATAATGTAAGTAGACAACTTACACCGGGATTAAAAAAATTAATGGAGGAGACATCGTCTGTATTTTGGTTTGACTTAGGATACGGGTTGCACAGCCGATTAAGAGTTCCACTACAGGGTTCCTGGAGGATGACTGACATTCTATCTGTTTATTGTTCCACTTTTTTCGTAGTGACATTACTGTTATAGTTACTGAGTACCTAGCGGTACTCCTAGTTCCGCGCTAGGAAAATGAGGTCGTGGTTTTGAGTATGTATGGAACCCACCTAAAACATGGACAATGTCTCCAATCAATCAGTTTCAATAATATAGGACCTTGATTGACACATGTGGTAGGCGTAGTATGAAAAGCGTCTGTTGCAGGTGACAATTGGCGTTCACAGACATAATTAATAATAAACTATCAATATTGTACTGTAATTGACACCTAATGTATGCATATCATGATAGATCTGACTTGACACATGACTCTACTGTGTGCTATCTACATTACTGTTTATTTACTTTATTATGTTACTAATTATCCAATACATTGTATAGCAGGATTGTAGTGTTATGTACACATTATATGCACGTGTACCTTCCCCCTATTTTACACACTCATTGGGAGTTTCTGACTTACTGAATTTGCACATTCAGGCCTATGTTTGTTACCCTTATGACCAGGTGTTTGGAGAGGATCACATGCCTTACGAAGAGCCAAAGTTCTCTTGATCATTTTTTTCTCTGTATTTTCTTACCTTTCTTTATTCCTATTTTTTTTTTATAATTCTATGTATTGGACTCAATGCTTATTTTATTCATTTATTTCTATGCTATGATTACGTTAGAATTTATATGTCATATTGCAGTGATGTTGATTCTTCATAGTTGATTGATATAACTTGTTCACATTTCTTTAGGCTTAGCGCGTATACGTGGGGAATTTTCTTTGCGTATATGCATCGCCGATTCTCGTCGCATCTCCGCTCAATCGTATTCTTGGAAGCGATGCGTGACAGAAAATATTCTATGAAAAGAATTATATTTGTAAGTACTTTTAATTAGAACAAAGGCTATGTCCATAAATGTCATTGTAGTATAATGGTGAAGCCTCTTTGTAGTAGGCAATAGATGTAAATAGTTTCTTTTATTACAAGTTTTGCTTGAATTATGCTTGCTAAAATTACTTTTTCCAGTTTACCTTACAGGTAGATCTCGTATCAATTTATAAATAGATTAGATACTTGTGCTTTTGTACTGTATACACACAAACAGTTAGGTAGTCTAAATTACATTGAGCTAATTAGCTATCACCAGAAGGAAAAAAGTAAGCAAGTGCTACATTATCAAGTGGTAATTCTCTCTACAGTGAAAAAGATGTTTGCAATTTAGAAAAGATATAGAAAAAAAAAAGAAAACAAATTAGGGAAAGAAGAAGAAGAAGAAAGGTCATAATAAAGTCGGATTTGACGGAAGAAGGGACAACTAACATAATTTCTATTGGTTCCCCCAAGACATGGCTAAATTATTATTGATTTTTATTGCTCTTTAAAGAGCGATTTAGGCGCCAGTGTTGACATCTTTTTATCAAAATGATTGAGTTATTGTTTTTTCTGGCTAAGATATGGACATTTGTTGGGCATACAATGCCTTTAACTGAGATTTTGACGTACTTAAATTTTTTATGTTCAAAGTGTACAATTTGAAATCAACTCTATTCTAATAATATGTGGTTGAAGGGTAATGACTTTTACTTCTATTGTGATGATTATGAAAAACACCTAGAGGGGGATGAATAGGTGTAATTGCTAATCTAATGATTCTTTAAAAAACTAAGTATGATGAATGATGCAACGATCTCTCAAAACAAGACTAAGAGCCGAATACCCCGTGAGAGGTTCTGAACTCCTTCCTCCCAATTCCCCTTGAATGGGTTAGAGGTGCGCAATGCAACCTTGTTGTATGAGATATGATCGATCAAGGCAAAGTATGATGGATGAATAGTGAGATGAACACAATATATCACAAGTATCACAAGCTTGAAGTAATAGCACAAAGAAAGAGACAAGATCACAAGCAAGTAATTGAAAGCAATATAGTGCAATAGAAATTTAAAAGGCAAAATGGAGAGCAAGAGTAAAAGACAATCGCAAACACAAGTATTTGTTTCGAGGTTCGAGCCACCGCTCTACTCCCCGCCTTCACCTCTGTGAAGGGTTTCCACTATCCACCGAGGACGCCTTACAATGGTCTACCGAAGACCCGAGCACCGAGCTCTCCAACTTACAATAACCTCTACCGAAGAGGTGTCTCCACAAGAAGAAAAAGATTACAAGTCACCAAGGTGATCACAAACAAGATCACCAAACTCTTTTACAAACTCTCACTCTTTTACAACTTCCTATAGAATGAGTAAGGATTTTTGGCTCTAAGAAGTGTGGTGAGAAAACTTCAGTTGTAGAGTGATATTTGTTATCAAACACAACTGAAAAACAAGCTCAAAAAGAATTGGAAATGAGTAGCTTAAACAATTTTTCTTCTCTTTTGAAAACAATGAAAAACTTGAGAATTTTCTTGGTATTTAGTAAGAGAGTCTTCTCTTCTATTTATAGGGAGAGAAATGGGTTTAAAACATTTTATTTAGACCTTATTTGCTCTGAAAACAAACTGGAAAACCCTGTAAAAGTCTGCCAAAAAGCAGATCAAAAAACAGATTTCAAAATTGCACAAAAGAGGAAAGAGCCGTTGGGCAGCAGCAGGCTTGGCGGTCGACCGGGCCGGTCGACCGCCAGCTCAGCTGGTCAAAGAGCCGTTGGCTCGGGTCTTCTGGCGGTCGACCGGCCGGTCGACCCAGAAAACCCGAGAACAAACCTGCTCTCAGTCTTCCTCTGGCGGTCGACCGGACGGTCGACCCAGAAAACCCGAGAGCAATCCTGCTCTCAGACGGTCGACCGCCCGGTCGACCGTCGGACGTGCACAGGCGTGCACGCCCAGGCACAAAGGCCGGTCGACCGGGCCAGTCGGCCGGTCAGCCTGAAACAGGAAAAACAGTGTATTTTTAACTTGAAAAATTTTGCAAAATAATTTTTGACTTTAAGGAAACTTAAGTAATATGCTAGTAGGAGTATATAAACAAGATCTAAACATGGTATTTATTTTTGTAAAATATAGAGTCATGTAAATATATATTTAAGGCATGAACCCCAATTTAAAACATGAAAACTTAAATACAAGACTCACATTTTAACAAAACCAAATTGTGTGTGTGTATCCTAGAGCCAATATCCAACACTCAAACTTTAACATTCTATTCTTACAATGATTCTAAAGACTTCAAGTTCTTCAAGAGGGCTTTCACCATATGATCTTCAAAACTTGATTCTTGAGCCCAAATTGAGTAGACTTGAGTCCAAAGCACCTTCCTTTAGGGAAGAATCCTTCAAGTTGAGTTAGAATCCTGAAACACACTTAAACAATAAACAATATTAGTACAAATAACTAATATGTTTTATAATCATCAAAACACACTAAAAACGGGTGATTGTAACCTTGGGCCAACAATCTCCCCCTTTTTGATGATGACAAAACATATAGGTTATTTAAACAAAAATGGAAGAAGAGTTTGGAAAGCTCCCCCTCAAATAATGCTATGTATCAAAAATGTCAATGAAGAGCTAAATACATAAGGCATTGAAAACACATAGTTTTGTGCAAAACACATAGTTTTATCAAAAACTCAAATGCATCAAAATATACACAATAAACAACCAAAACAATCAAACAAACTCATACTTTTCTCCCCCTTTTTGTCATACATCAAAAAGGGTTAAACAAACAAAATAAAAGAAATAAATGAGGTTTTTAAGAATCCATAATGAAAACATTCAACTCACCATAAATAAATGAAAATCTAGCATAATCTAGAGGTTTAGTAAAAATATCGGCAAGTTGAAAATCGGTAGAAACATAATCAATATCAATATCACCTTTCTCATAATGATCTCTAAGAAAGTGATACCTAATGTCAATGTGTTTGGTTTTACTATGTTGATTTGCATTCTTTGTCATGTGAATAGTACTAGTATTATCACAAAATATTTTAACATGATCAAAGTGTAAATCATAGTCAAGAAGAGTATGTTTCATCCAAAGAACTTGTGCACAACAAGCTCCGGCTGCAACATACTCCGCCTCGGCGGTTGAAAGGGCTACCGAATTTTGCTTTTTGGAAGACCAAGATACAAGACAATTACCTAAGAATTGACATGTTCCACTTGTGCTCTTCCTATCTACCCTACAACCCGCATAGTCGGCATCCGAAAAACTCTTCTATCAAATAGTCCGGTTTTCGGATACCACAAACCCATTTCAATAGTGCCCTTAAGGTATTTAATAATGCGTTTTACCGCTACTAAATGAGACTCCTTAGGACATGATTGAAAACGAGCACAAAGACAAACGGAAAACATGATATCCGGCCTACTAGCCGTCAAATACAATAAACTACCTATCATGCTACGATAAACTTTAATGTCTGCACTTTTATCTTGTTCATCCTTGTCAAGCTTAGTAGTTGTTGCCATGGGAGTTTTGCTTACTTTAGATCCTTCAAGCTCGAACCTTTTGATGAGTTCTTTTGTGTACTTGGCTTGATTGATGAAGATCCCATCCGTCCTTTGCTTGATTTGGAGTCCAAGGAAATAGTTGAGCTCCCCCATCATAGACATTTCAAATTCATCCTTCATGCATGATTCAAAAGCTTGGCAAAGAGATTCATTAGTAGAACCAAAAATAATGTCATCAACATAAATTTGCACAATAAGAATGTCTTTTTCTACATGTTTTGTAAACAAAGTTGTGTCAATTTTACCTTTCTTAAAACCATTTGAAATTAAAAATGAAGAAAGTCTTTCATACCAAGCCCTAGGGGCTTGTTTTAAACCATAAAGAGCTTTATCTAATTTAAATACAAAATCCGGATGTGTAGGATCAACAAACCCGGGGGTTGTTCAACATACACCTCCTCTTCAATAAAACCATTTAGAAAAGCACTTTTAACATCCATTTGAAACAATTTAAAATCTTTATATGAGGCAAATGCTAGTGTCATCCGTATGGCTTCAAGCCGTGCTACGGGTGCAAAGGTTTCTTCAAAATCGATTCCTTCGATTTGAGTGTAACCTTGGGCAACTAACCTAGATTTATTCCTAACAACGTTACCCGATTCATCCAACTTGTTCTTAAAGATCCACTTAGTACCAATTGTTGGTCTATCGTGGGGCCTAGGAACAAGGTGCCAAACTTGGTTGCGCTCAAATTGATTGAGTTCCTCTTGCATGACTAGCAACCAATATGAATCGGCCTCGGCTTCGAGGACGTTCTTGGGTTCAACGTGAGAAATAAATGCATAATGTCCACAATAATCATGAAGTTTAGAGCGAGTGGTTACCCCTTTTGATACTTCACCTATGACGAGGTCCTTGGGATGATGTGGATTGTATCTCCAACCCTTTGAAAGTTGTTGAGTAGGCTCCACTTCATTTGTTTGATTTTCATTTCCTTGAGCCTCTTCTACTTTAGCTTCACTTCCTTCATCATTTTTTGGCTTGTCTCCCATAGTAGTAGTATCCTCCAAGGTCACTTTCTCCAAGCCTTCATCTAAAGCATCTATTTCTACAACATTCTTAACAAACAAGTTAGATTCTTCAAACTTAACATGTATAGATTCCTCAATAGTTAAAGATGATTTATTGAAGATTCTATAAGCCTTACTTGTACTAGAATACCCAACAAAAATTGCCTCATAAGCTTTAGCATCAAATTTTCCTAAATTATCTTTTGTATTTAAAACAAAACATTTGCATCCAAAAACTTTGAAATATGAAACATTTGGTTTTCTAGAAAAGTACATTTCAAAAGAAGTCTTTGAAGTATTTTTATACAAGAAAACACGATTTGATATATAGCATGATGTATTTACGGCCTCGGCCCACAAATAATGTGGTAGACCATATTCACTTAGCATTGTCCTAGCCATCTCTTGTAAAGTTCGATTTTTCCGTTCAACTACTCCATTTTGTTGTGGAGTTCAAGGACAAGAAAGTTCATGCTTAATTCCATGTTCTTCACAAAAAGTGGTAAAGGGTAGGTTAATGAACTCACCTCCTCTATCACTTCTTATTCTTAAAATTGAAACATCTTTTTCTTTTTCAACTCTTTTCTTAAAAGTTTGGAAATATGAAAAAGCTTGATTTTTGTGTTCAAGAAAGAAAACCCAAGTAAATCGTGAAAAGTCATCAACCAAAACAAATGCAAATCTATTCCCACTTAGACTTTTGGTTTGTGTAGGGCCAAATAGATCCATATGGATTAACTCCAAAGGACGTGATGTCATGATATCCTTAATTGACTTGAAAGAAGACTTAGTTTGTTTCCCAAATTGACATGCGTCACAAACTCGGTCCTTTTCAAAACTCAAATAAGGAATACCTTTCACCATTTCCTTTGTGTTTAACCTAGATATGTGGTCAAATGAAATATGGCCTAATCTCCTATGCCACAACCAAGAGTCGTCATCGAGGGCTTTTAAACAAGTAATATTACAAGACATATTAGACATATCTATCATATAAACATTACTTTCACGAAAACCGAAAAACACACAAGTATTAGAAATTCTATCAATTACTTTACAAACTACATGATCAAAAACAACATCAAAACCTTTATCACAAAGTTGACTAACACTCAAGAGGTTATGCTTGAGTCCATCAACTAAAACTACATTTTCAATTAAAGGAGATGTGCCGAGTTTTACATTACCAATACCGATGATTTTACCCTTGGCATCATATCCGAAGGTGACGGTGCCACCTTCATGGTATCTTGATAGGGTTGCAAAGTTGTTGATGTCCCAAGTCATGTGCCTTAAGCAACCACTATCAAGATACCACAATCCTCTACGTCGTTGGGCTTTGGAAGGTACCTATATCATTTAACAAAATTGTTGACTTTGGTACCCAAATTTTCTTGGGTCCTTGAAAGTTAGTGTTTCGAACCCAAACATTATGATAAGATGCACTTAGTCTATCATAGCAAAAATTGGCTAAGTGTCCTTTCCGCCCACAATGTGAACATGAGAACACTCTTCCATACATGAATGCATGATGTGTGTGTGAAGTGTGAGCATGCTTTGGGGTTTGCCACGATGTAAAGGTTGTGTGGTATGAACATGAGCATGAGCATGGTGAACATTTTTCTTAGGGCTTGTTTCATAGGAAACATGGCCTCTATCTTCTTCTTATCAAACTCACAATTTTTTAAAACAATTCCCAATGAGTCTATTCTTTCTTTAAGCATGGTAATCTCATTAGAATCAATTTGTGGAGACTTGCCTTTACAAGAAATCTTATACTTGTCAAAATCTTTTTGAGTGGAAACAAGAGTGGAAAGTAATTCATCCTTTTCTTTAGAAATAGTAAAGACTTGAAGATTAAGAGATTCATTTTCCTTTTTCATTTTTAAATACTTTTTCTTAAGAAAATCATAGTTATGTGATAATTCTACAAAAGCTTCTCCTAACTCATCCATGGAAAGTTCATCATTAGGAGAAGCGAAAGGGGTTACCTTGCTTGTGCTTTCATTAGCCATGAAGCACATGTTGGCGGTATCAATCTCCTCCTCGGATTCGCTCTCGGAATCCCAAGTAGCTTTCATTGCCTTCTTCTTGTGAGGCTTCTTTGAGGTGGAGGGCTTCACTTTATCCGGACACTCCGCCACTATGTGTCCCGGTCTTTGGCAATTAAAGCAAATGATCTTTCTTTCTTCTTTGCCTCCTTTCCATCTCTTCCTTCCTTGAAATTTAGCCTTGTTGTACATCCTCCGGACGTTCTTCACAAGAAGTGAGAGCTCTTCGTCATCTTCTTCTTCATCGTCTTCGTCGGAGTGTGAGGATTGACTTTTGAAGGCTATTGTCTTCTTCTTGGAAGGAGCCATGTCCTCCCTCACTTTCCTCTCCATCTCATGGGTTTTGAGGTTCCCAATGAGACCAATTAGCTCCATCTCCTCCTTGTTATTGAGTTCCTTCAAGGTGGTTGCTTTTACTTCCCATGAAGGAGGAAGAGCCCGGATGATCTTTCTAACTCTTTGATCATTATCAATAGCATCACCTAGAGAAGAAAGTCCATTAATAATCTTTGTAAATCTTGTAACCATATCATCTATGGTTTCATTTTCTTGCATGCAAAAATTCTCATATTGGGACCGAAGAAGGTCAATCTTAGCCCTCTTCACTTGTGAGGTCCCTTCATGTGTAACTAACAAATGTGTCCAAATTTCATATGCGGACTTGCAATGAATAACTCTAGCTATGTCATCATCATTAAGGGCTTGAAGTAGTGCATAGTGAGCCCTAGCATTGGCATCAAATTCTTTGGTCTCTATTTCGGACCAAGTGGATTCATCACCGGGGGGTGCACTAAAGGGTTTGGTCACGGCCTTTGCAACTCGACTACCTAGAGATTGCAAGAAAACGGTCATCTTAACTTTCCATATGGGAAAGTTAAGTCCATCAAACTTAGGAGGGGTTTTAATTCCATCGGCCATTTTTACTAAGTGAGTATGAATGAAATGATTAGCAAAGTTAGGATCTCTCTAAGGTTGTTAAGCCAAATCCTAGAGTCCAAGCTCTGATACCAATTGAAAAACACCTAGAGGGGGGGTGAATAGGTGTAATTGCTAATCTAATGATTCTTTAAAAAACTAAGTATGATGAATGATGCAACGATCTCTCAAAACAAGACTAAGAGCCGAATACCCCGTGAGAGGTTCTGAACTCCTTCCTCCCAATTCCCCTTGAATGGGTTAGAGGTGCGCAATGCAACCTTGTTGTATGAGATATGATCGATCAAGGCAAAGTATGATGGATGAATAATGAGATGAACACAATATATCACAAGTATCACAAGCTTGAAGTAATAGCACAAAGAAAGAGACAAGATCACAAGCAAGTAATTGAAAGCAATATAGTGCAATAGAAATTTAAAAGGCAAAATGGAGAGCAAGAGCAAAAGACAATCGCAAACACAAGTATTTGTTTCGAGGTTCGAGCCACCGCTCTACTCCCCGCCTTCACCTCCGTGAAGGGTTTCCACTATCCACCGAGGACGCCTTACAATGGTCTACCGAAGACCCGAGCACCGAGCTCTCCAACTTACAATAACCTTTACCGAAGAGGTGTCTCCACAAGAAGAAAAAGATTACAAATCACCAAGGTGATCACAAACAAGATCACCAAACTCTTTTACAAACTCTCACTCTTTTACAACTTCCTATAGAATGAGTAAGGATTTTTGGCTCTAAGAAGTGTGGTGAGAAAACTTCAGTTGTAGAGTGATATTTGTTATCAAACACAACTGAAAAACAAGCTCAAAAAGAATTGAAAATGAGTAGCTTAAACAATTTTTCTTCTCTTTTGAAAACAATGAAAAACTTGAGAATTTTCTTGGTATTTAGTAAGAGAGTCTTCTCCTCTATTTATAGGGAGAGAAATGGGTTTAAAACATTTTATTTAGACCTTATTTACTCTGAAAACAAACTGGAAAACCCTATAAAAGTCTGCCAAAAAGCAGATCAAAAAACAGATTTCAAAATTGCACAAAAGAGGAAAGAGCCGTTGGGCAGCAGCAGGCTTGGCGGTCGACCGGGCCGGTCGACCGCCAGCTCAGCTGGTCAAAGAGCCGTTGGCTCGGGTCTTCTGGCGGTCGACCGGCTGGTCGACCCAGAAAACCCGAGAACAAACCTGCTCTCAGTCTTCCTCTGGCGGTCGACCGGACGGTCGACTCAGAAAACCCGAGAGCAATCCTGCTCTCAGACGGTCGACCGCCCGGTCGACCGTCGGACGTGCACAGACGTGCACGCCCAGGCACAAAGGCCGGTCGACCGGGCCGGTCGGCCGGTCAGCCTGAAACAGGAAAAACAGTGTATTTTTTACTTGAAAAATTTTGCAAAATAATTTTTGACTTTAAGGAAACTTAAGTAATATGCTAGTAGGAGTATATAAACAAGATCTAAACATGGTATTTATTTTTGTAAAATATAGAGTCATGTAAATATATATTTAACGCATGAACCCTAATTTAAAACATGAAAACTTAAATACAAGACTCACATTTTAACAAAACCAAATTGTGTGTGTGTATCCTAGAGCCAATATCCAACACTCAAACTTTAACATTCTATTCTTACAATGATTCTAAAGACTTCAAGTTCTTCAAGAGGGCTTTCACCATATGATCTTCAAAACTTGATTCTTGAGCCCAAATTGAGTAGACTTGAGTCTAAAGCACCTTCCTTTAGGGAAGAATCCTTCTAGTTGAGTTAGAATCCTGAAACACACTTAAACAATAAACAATATTAGTACAAATAACTAATATATTTTGTAATCATCAAAACACACTAAAAACAGGTGATTGTAACCTTGGGCCAACAGATTATGCTTATTGGTATCTGGTTATAGACTCTCGTGGTTCAATATTCTTAAGCGAGACATGTTTTTCGTGAAGGAAACGCTTAGATTAATTTTTTAGCCAATGAAAGTGCATCTTAAAATTGAGATTGGGTACTTTGAGGTTATTTTTTCAATGATATCGTTTGACCAGATACAAAAGATTACTTTTTTTACAAATATTTACTTATAAAGAAAAAAGGCAAAGAGACCTTGAACATAAGAGTAGATTACAAATTCTCATCAAGGTTGCATAGATATAGGTAGGAGCATCATCAAGTATGACGTATTAAGAAACACGGATACTCATATCTTCATATGCTGTGGATATAATCGTTAAGTAATATTATTTTAACATAATTAAATATTATTATAAATATTATTATAACATTTACTAACTAATAATATAACATAACATCATAGTTGAAACTCTGGATAAATTGAAAAGAAGAAATATGTATGAGTTAGTAGAAGTATTATGTTTTTACTAGTTTTATTTCATTTATGTCAAGTTCATTAGAAGAAAACCAAGTGATTTTAGTTAAACTTACGACAACATCTTTCCTACACCTTATTATAATTGATTTTTTTGAGAAAATATTATTATAATCAATTTAAACCCAGTGTATATTGCATTGATAAGAAATTATTCAACGAGAATGAAACAAACATCTACAAATATCGATATATGACAGTGAGTGCATGACATATCTTAAAGAATCGCTGCATCATAACTCCCAATGTATCTATTCCAAAAAATGTGAAATTAAAATAAAGGTTTTTTCTCATATATATCCCTTAAATCTTTCCTATTTCTAAAATCACCCTCAAATCATTATATTTCTAAATTTATCCCCCAACTAATCACATTTGACCAGAAAAAACCCTACAGATAGCTGATGTTAAACTTTAAACAGTTTAAAAGCAAATTATCAAATTACCAATTATCTCGTTCTTCTTTCTCTTCTCTGACTCTTGCTGTCTCTCAAACTCTCTCTCTCTCTCTTCGTTGTTGCGATCGCCGCCTCCCGCTCCGCCACCCCATCCCCTAGGGCATGTGGTGGTGTGCATGGGGTCCAGCTCCCGGCCACGAGAAGATGAGCAGCGATCACGACTACGAGAGGGGCCAACGCCACAGGAACATAGACGAGAAGGAGAAGGGGTCGGTCCCGATGGCGAAGCTTGACCAACATCAAGCAGATTTACCTCCACTCTCTCCTGTGAAAGAGCACGAGATCATTGAGGAGCTGCTCCCTGGCCTCAAGGATGAGGTCATGAACATCATACCGGTCTAAAAGCATACCCGCGCCAACCAAAGGACGAGGTTCAAGGTGTTTGTCGTCAGCGGCAACGGGAACGACCACGAAGTTGAGGATGAAAGAGTCGAGCTTCTCATGCCGATGATGGGTTTAGAGAGATAGAGGAGGGGAGAGAGGGAAGAAACAAGGAGAGAGGGAAGCAACAAGAAGATAAAGGACGCAAGTAGGGGCGTGGGAGGAGCAGAGGAATGAGGGGGGCAGAGTCACAGAGGAGGGAACATGGGTAATTCGAGGACACAGAGTTGTCGAGCTCGAGGGGCAAAGATCGGTCAAATTGTTGACGACGAGGATGAGGGACTGGAGCGAAGATAGCTCTCCAATCTCGGGAGCATCATGGTGGAGAGGGCGGAGTCAGATGGACCTGTAAGCATGTTAAAGAGATTTTACATTTATCGACAGAAATGCTGAGAGTATTTGTTTTTTATTCTCCCTAACCGACGGTGGGGATAATTTTAGAAATATAAAAGAATTTGGGAGTAATTTTATTTTTATTTTAATTTTAGAAATATGATGATTGGGAGCAGTTATTTCCCCTCCCCTAAAAAAAATGATAAAAGCACCCCACAAATTATTACAAGTTTTCTATTTTTTGACATTTTTCACCCTTAGTGAAAAGTCTAAAATACCTTTTTTTTTTCTTCCTCCCCCTCCCTTCCTCCTCCCCCCATTCCCGGCCTCCGCCCCCCTTCCACGAACAGGCCAGATCTGGCATGTTGGGGTGGGGGGGGGAGAAGGGGGTAGGCCAGTGGGGGAGGATGAGGAGGGTGAGGCCAGGGGGGAGGCGGAGGAGGGGGGAGGCGGAGGAGGTCGGGAATGAGCGGAGGAGGAAAGGAGGGGAAGAGGGAGGAGGAGGAGGAGAGGAGGAGGAGGGAGTGTTCGCCGGCAAGGGGGCAGTGGCCGATGAGTCGCGGGTGAAAGAGGGAGAAAAGGAGGAGGAAAAAGAGAAGAAGAAGGCATATTTATACTTTTGAAAAAATTGAGAGGGTGCTTTCATCAGTTTTTGAGATGCCTAAAACACTGAGGTGCTTTCATCATTTTTTTTTTTCGGTGGAAATACCCGCTCCGATTTGGGGGATTATTTTAAAAATGGGGTAGATGAGAAGGGGACCCTAAAATAAAATATGTTGAAAGAATGCCAATTGGGCAATGAGCGCATTAATCCCTAGCCTCCCAATCCTCCTCTTCAACAACTTCAACAGCCGCCGGGTCGTCGCCCCTTCCACCAAACCCATAACAATAAGGCCTAGATCCCCTTTCCCAATCTCGACCAGCGCTCCCCGACCCGCTCCCCACACCATTGCTCAGTTCCCTTTTACGGAAATGTCGAGCAATGGCTTTGCTCAAGGTGCCCCAGATGATCTCTCCCTCTCCGCCTCCTATGAAGCGGCCATGGAGGCCCTCTCCTCTCTCATCACTCGCCGCAAGCGTGGAGATGGGTCTAGCCGCGGCAGTAAGTTCGAGTTGATGTTCAAGTATCTCGAGGTGATTGCAATCTCAAACTCAAACCAGCAGTATCAATAGCGTTAGAGATTAAATTTACAGAATAAATACACTTATGATAAAAATCAAATCTTTAATGTGTTACTGAGTTTCTTATATGTTTAGCAATACTGCCTCCAAGATAACCTTCAAAAAGCTTTTTACAGCAGTGCAAGGAGTTAACATGTCAGTTGTATCCTTATTTTAAATTGTTAATTAATGCTTTCACATGCAATACAAGTTTTCAATTTTTGCATTATGTAAGACTACATGCCTCAGCCCGACTATAATCAAGTTCGAAGCCGGGAACTGTTATCCGAAAACTGAGTTTTTAAACCCTGTAGACTTTTTGAGTATAGTTATCTTTGTCTTATTCCAGTCCTCTACCACCACTCTTCTTACCGAATCATCCGAGCTTGTGGTGCATGTTCGTATATTTACATCTTGTTAAGAGGGTTACCTACAGCTCACATTCTCAGACCTCTTAATGAGTTTATTTGAAAATGTGCCAGTATGAGCTTTCAAGCTATAAGCATATACCTTGACCCTATTTACTCCTTTAAGGAAGCTGTTCGTATTAACTTTTGCCAAGTTACATTAAAATAGAAGAGTATGGATGGATCTTATACACTCTTCATCAGATGATGTTATAAATAATCAAATTTCAAGCCTTGAGAATGAATGCTACTTACTTTAGATTATATTAGATGTTGAAAACTTGAAATATAGCAAACCAGTGTATATGGCTTTATTATGCTAATTTTATTATGTGCACTTTCAAACACTTACACACATAAAAGCTTATTTTATGGAAAGGAACTTCTACTGAATTATGGGCTAGGCCCCGACTTTGTAAAAGCCCAAGATTTCGCAACATTCTATAGCATGTTGGACAATGTATGTATGCGTAAAGTTGGCGATGTTTCTTCGTGATGGTAAAATAATACACTACACTTTTGAAAGCAAACAGACTAATTTGATTTTGACTACAAGTTCATCGCTTCATTTCCATGAACCTTTTCTTAAACATTTGAGATTTTTACTTGTGACTGCCTTTCTTGTCACGAGTTCATAGCAGACAGCTTCTTTCAAAATGAAAGTTTCTTATGTATACTCTCCAAGTGTTAAATATTATTTCATGGCTTATTTGTAAAGAGGAACCATGTCATGATTATGATTAAAACTATTGGACCTTTTCTTTTCCTCTTTTAAGGATTGATGCCTGAACTGCTTGCTTCATTGTCACAGATATTGGGTTTGGAAGAGCGTCTTTCGTCTCTTAGGATTATCCATGTAGCTGGAACTAAAGGAAAGGTCAGTCTGATAGCATATGATGTACAAATGGCGTGTCTTGTCTTATGTTAGTTTTCATTGAACAAGTAGTGTAATCTATTTGCTCTAGGCAAACAATGCTGAGTCACGGTTATATTGCCTCCTTTCTCAGCAATGATGCACATTAGAATATTATTTGTCATTCCTGTTTAGGTTAATTTTTATTGCTAAATACTATCCTTGAAGTCAATGAACTATACAGAGAAAATATTTTATAGACAGCTTCATAATATTTTTTATAGACAGCTTCATAATATTTTACGCAATGTTCTGTGTCCATACTGGTGGATAGGTTAAGTTTTATTGCTAAATAGTATACCTGAAGTCAATGAATTATACAGGTAAAACATTTTATAGACAGCTTCATAACATTTATTGTAGACAGCTTCATAATATTTTACGCAATGTTTTGTGTCCATACTGGTGGATAGCATGCTCACACATCTGAGTAGGCACAAAAGAATTCTCACAGGATAAGTGGTGACAGAGTGATAGTAATTTAGCTGGAGTTTGACTTGAAATTTCAATTAACTCATATACTTTTTCCTTGGTGTCTAGAAGCTTTAGCTTGAGGTTGTTTGGTCCTTTTTTGAGTTTGTTCATTTTTAACAAAGTGATGTTATAATGAATAGCAAAGCAGTTATGGGGTGCCATGGATATTGCTTGTAGCCATTCAAACAATTCTCACATCTCAATCTCAATGACACCCAAACATTTTGTTCCACCTTTCTCCTTTCTCTTGCTCCTCTTTCTACCTAACTTCTCTAATTCCCCTTTTTCTTTCATCTTGCTATTTGAGCACCACATTTAATGAATTCTACTAGGCCTAATAGTATTTGGAGTCCTAAGGACCTAGTGATACTATTAGTCATAATTTGTGTAGGATCTGGTCTTGTATGGGAGTTGCTCATGACTATGTAATTGTGTATTTTTGTAATTTTTTTTTCATTATCAATAAATATGTACTCCTTCATAGTTTAATATGGTATAAGAGCAACCTAGATTCAATTCCCGCTAGTTGCGCGCATTTAGAAAAGCGATTAAAAATATCGCTATGCAAAAGCCAAGTTTTGGCCCATGAAAAGGGTGCTCGATTTGTGGGGGCATGTTAGAATATAAAAATATAACACTCAACTTATCACAACTTTGACATTTTGGTGTAGTTTAAGGATCTCTCGAAACCTCAACTTCTATTGAGTTAAGGATCACTTAAAAGCCCTCTTTTATTTAGTTTGGGGGTTTTTCAAAACCTCTTCTATTGAGTTTGGAGATATCTAAAATCCTATCAACTCTATCCAACGACATGAATATTTGACTTTTCACGCGTCTTCACATAATCTGCAGTTCAGTTTTCTGGTTGACTTATATTCAGCTTGGTTTAGTTTACAACTTTATTTAGCAATTCAATAGTTTGGCATCAACATCAGTAGTTCTGAATTTATGTTTAGCAATTTTGTAGTGTCAATATTTGTTTTTCAGTTTTTTGTTAAACAAACTCTCGATGTCATAACATTGTGAGTTTGAGGGGACGTTAGAGTCCTAATAGTATTTGGAGTCCTAAGTCATAGTAATATTATAATATTATGAGTCATAGTTTGAGTAGGATTTGGTCTTGTATGGGTCAATATAAAGAAAGAGTTACTCATGACTATGCAATTGTATATTTTGTAATTCTTCTCAATATGAATAAAGATGTAATCTTTCGTAGTTTAACAAATACAATTAGCGAGAATTAACTCTCCGTGTGTGTGTGAATTAGAGTTCCAATGGTCTTCTTTATGCTAAGGGTAGAAAAAGACACTCGAGTTTAGAAGAAGAGTAGACAGATATACTGAGGAGACGCTTGAACACATTATAGAATCAGAGAGATGATTTTTTGGATGGACAAAAATGACACCATTGGACACACACACACACACATATACTCCACACTAATTACCCAAGCCCAACTCCCTCTTCGATGACGGTGGGAATCAAACTTGGAACCTGCCCCTTAGGAGGAAGGCGTTTTACCGTTTGGCTAACTCGCTTTCACATTATGTATGTGTGTGTATGTGTGTGTGTGTGTATAGAACAAGATGACATGGCGAGGACAACAATTGCTATAAGGGGTTATATGTTGAGACCACGCCATCAATCGGGTTATGACGCTAACTGTTGTGTGCCCAAGACTATGATCGACGTTGCGAAACTGTGACAATATGTAATACTTGCAAAAGAAAATTAGTAAAACAAAGTAGCAATACCAAGACAAAAGAGAAATAACATGAGGATTTAACGTGGTTCGGCCAAATCTGGCCTACGTCCACAGGGAGAGAACTTGAGAGAGTTTTATTAATAAACTTGATATAAGAGATCTAACCTTCCTCTTAATTCCTAGACGAGTATTCACCTTCCCCTTGAATCCTTCTAGATTACAAGAGTATTCCTTCTTTCTTTGTGTCGTCACTTACTCCTCTCTTTACATTGTCTTTCTTTTTTCTCCTTGTGTTGTTATAGACCGGTTATAATCTTTATCTAGAGTTTTACAATACAAACCCTATTCAAACTATAAGATGATCTTGGTCGCAGATGCTTGAAGAACTTGATCAATTTTTGTAGGAGTTGATTTTCTTAATCTAGAACAATTCTAAACCCTTCAATCTTAAGAAACGCATCCTTCAATAAATAGAATTTGAGTTCTATTCGTAGTCACCAGAGAAGAAATCTGAACGCGCTCAAAAAGGAAATATTAATTCAATTCTGGGCTTCTGGCTGCCTGTCGACAGGCCTGTCGACAGTGCCTGCTGCCTGTCGAAAATTTGAGCCATGTTTCTTCTCTGTTGAGTGCGGTCGACAGGCCTATTGATCGCCATACTGTTTTTTTGATCTGCTTCTTTTTCAAGTTCTTCTCCAATCTTGATTGGATTTTCTTTGACCATCATTTCCTCTTGAAAATAAGGCAAATTCACAACAATCTCCACCTTAACTTACTTTTCAAGCCTTCAGAAAATATATTGGATTTTTTGGAATTTTTCCTTGATTCTTTCCTTGATTATAACTATACCGTGAAGCCTTTATTCTTGCCCCTCCCTGAAACCTTTGGCTGATTCACCGTCATACCTTGGGCCATCTTGAGCTTTGCCCGAATGTGCCCTTCTCTTTCTTGTAACACTTTAACCTGGTTCACGTCCAATCGCAGTCTTCCTTGAAGCTCCACCCACAATGAGCTATCTTTCAAACTTTGTCATTGAAACTCCACCTTGAACTGAGTTTTCTTCAGCTTGTATATCCCTCCACACTTCTCTTTCTCCAAGAATACCTTATTTTCTTGGCTAACCGTGACAACTCTATGTTGCACTTGGATCCGACATCCCTCTGAGTTGAGCACCCCTATGCATATTAGATTATACCGTGCCTCCGGGACATACCGAACCGCCTCCAGAGCATGCACCGTCGCATCTCTACCTATAATATTGATTGTCATAGTGATGATGACTTCACAAGCCGAGCCATCTAACTTTTTGATAGTTCCTTCCTCATTTGCGACTAACGAATTGAACATCTCCTTCTGAGAATATACATGAACCGTACTACCAGAATCTAATATCCAGCTATTATCTATAGAAGTGTTATTTATGAAAGCCGTTAACACATAGGTGTCAGATACACCCTCTGCTATGTCTGCCTCCGCAGTTTGCCCTTTCTTCAATCACTCTTGTCGATACTTGCAGTCCTTCTTCCAATGACCGTTCTTGTGATAAAAGTGACATGCCTTCGACTAATCCGGACTTTTCTTTCCTCTTTTCTTTCCTTCTCATGACCACCAAACATGAACCTTCCTACTCATCTTGATTTGGCCTTTCCTTGGACTTGTTTGATAACAGAGTTGCCATGACTTCCTCCAAGAGAGAGTTCCATTTCTGTAGAGCATGGTAGTTACGATACGATCTTATGACTTCGGAAGCGAACTGAGAAGTATTAACGCCTTGTCCTCCTCGTCGATCTTCACATCAACAGTCAGTAAATCGTTGATGATCTTGTTGAAAAAGTTTAGATGTTCCAACACCACTATCCTTTCCTTTATGCGTAGCCCATACAATTGTTTCTTCAAGTACAATTTGTTGGAGAGGCTCTTTTTCATATACAATGTTTCTAACCTTGATCACAAACTCGTACCCGTTTCTTCATCCATCACGTTGTACATGACATCTTCTGCGAGACATAATTGGATCGTGCTTAGCGCTTTCATATCCAATTTCTCTCAATCCTCATTTGACATGCACGCAGGTTTTGCTGACTTCCCCGCAGGGTTTTGTGAAGACCCTGTTGCACCAACAACGCTTTCCTTTGTCATAAACTGAAGTTTCTTTTGCCATTGAATTTCTCGACCTCAAACTTGCTCGCAGAAATTCCAATTTTTGACATATCACGTTATCAATCTTAAGCTCTGATACCAATTGTTGAGACCACACTAACAATCGGGTTATGACACCAACTGTTGTGCGCCCAAGACCGTGATCGACGTTGCGGAACCATGGTAATATGTAATACTTGCAAAAGAAAGCTAGTAAAGCAAAGTGGCAAAGACAAAAGAGAAATAACATGAGAATTTAACATGGTTCGGCCAGACCTGACCTACGTCCACAGGGAGAGAAGTTGAGAGATTTTTATTACTAAACTTGGTACAAGAGATCTAACCTTTTCCTTAATTCTCACAAGAGTATTCACATTCCCTTTGAATCTCTCTGCATTATAAGAGTATTTCTTCTCTCTTTGGATCGTCACCTACTCCCCTCTTTGCATTGGCTTTCTTTTTTCTCCTTGTGTTATAAACTAGGTTACAACCTTTATTTATAGAGTTTTACAATACAAACTTTATTCAAATTATGAGATGATCTTGGTCGTCAGATGTTTAAAGAACTTGATCAATCATTGTAGGAGTTGGTTTCCTTGATCTAGAACAATTTTAAGCCCTTCAGTTATTAGAAACACATCCTTCAATAAATAGAATTTGAGTTCTATTTGGAGTTCACCAGAAAAGAAACTTGAACGCGCCCGGAAAAGAAATCTGAATCTGATTCTGGGTCTTTGGTTGTCGACAAGCCTGAATGACTGTCGACAGTGCCTGCTGTCAATCGAAAATCTGAGTTGTGTTTCTTCTCTGTTGAGTGCAATCGATAGGCCTGTCGATCGCCCATTGTGTGCGATCGACATGCCTGTCGACCGCCACACTATTTTTTTCTTCAAGTTCTTCTCCAAACTTGATTGGATCTTTTTTGACCATCATCTCCTCTTGAAAACAAGGCAAATTCACCACATTATATGCCATCCTTAAAAAGGTCCTTGCTTAGGGGCTGTTTGGATTCAAAGAAGTGGGCGGATGTGAGGATGTGGGGAGTAGGTTTTTTTCCTTTTAGAAAATGAGAATTTGTGTATCTTTTTCAGTGTTTGGTTGGTAGTTGGGAAGTGAAAGTGGAAAAGTATATTTTATCTGGTGTTTGGTTAGTAATGTGGAAGTGGAAGTGGAAATGTTGAGCACAAAGTTGATCGTAAAATAGTATTAAAATAAAAATTAATTATAAAAAATTGGACTGTAATTAGAATGCAAGTGAGATTTACATGACCACAAAATTAACTGTTTTGAGCTACAACTTATTACAAATGAGATTTACATGACCATAAAATTAACTCTAGCACCCTGGAGGTGAAGAAATGGTTGTGTAAAAGGAAAAAGAGAAAAGGAAAAAAGTTTTTTCCATTTTTCTTCTCCAGTGTTTGGATGGACAACGGAAGTGGGAAATGACACTTCCCACTTCCCCACTTCCGCCTACTTCCTTGAAACCAAACAACCCCTTAGTGGAGAATAGAACTTTTCAAAGAAGTTGAGAGAGGCTAATTGCCAGATGACTCGAGCACGTTCAAATTTGCAGGGATAAAGGAGTCAGGGACCAACGTTGATTAGCGTCTAAAGAATTTGAACCAACCATGCATGTTGGAAGTGACACATATGCTGCTAACCGTGCGTGCTGGAGACGCCAAACATGTTGACCAAATTAAAGGTGGATAGACAAGGGAATTCATTGTATTTTTGGGCTAAAGGGGAAGACATCCCGCATTGAAAGACGTTCATTTCCTATTCGACATAAGTATGAACACTATATTATTACTCATGCAGATGCTCATAGAATAATATAAGGCAAATTATAACAAATCGACCATAACTTGAGGTGGATTAGGGAAGCAGAGGTGGGGAGAGCTAGGCCTTTCAATAGTTAGGTGGTTGGAGGGGTGTGGTGCAGTGGGTTAAGATGAATCTCGATAGGTTCCCTCCCATGTCATGATTGGATTTGGAAATCCCTCTTAGGTAGGTGCTCGACTTTTAGTAGGCATCAGATTTGTTTTCCATTCTTAACTATATTTTATAAGAGTTGGAGGATGGCCAAACTGGCAAAAAATAAACTGGTGCAAAAGATTATCTCTATGCGTGACGCCTTTTTGCTTGTTTAGAAGAAACCAAAACTCTGCAGAACTTCTGAACCTTCTCGCTGGGGGTTCTAGTAGGGGATTAAAGTTATCAAGTACTAAATGTGAAAGGGGCCTAGGGGGGCATTCTTATGGTGTGAACCCCCCAAGATTTTATATACTAATAAGGACTAACATGTGGTTCTTTCATAGTTTCTTGTTGCGATAGTCCTGACTGTCACCATTGGTTGTCCTGCGGCTATTGCACTAACCATGAGGAGGACAAACTTGCTTCTGGAACAAATTTGCCTCAATACTCAATAGGGTCAAACATAACCTCATAATGGTTGTTGGCTGTAACTTAACATAGTTAGATTTGTGAGATTGGATAGAGCATGGATTTCGATAGGGGCTTGTAAACATAGTGTTCTATTGATAAGTATTCCTTTATTCAGCTTTCACTTGGTCTAAAGACAGGGCTACCCCTACTTGCTAATGTTATCGGGTTTAATATCCACGGGTTGTAATTTGTAAATAAAAAATTCCATCTAGCATTCTCCTGTTAGTGCAAAACCACCTCCCAACCATGCTTCTTTCTACATTATGGGGAGAATCACCCATTCCTTGAAGCATTGACTGTTCAAATTTCCAAAAAAATAATTGTAGCTCTAGGAAGACATGGTTGGAGCAGTTAAAAACTAGAAATATCCTCTGTGAAATGGATGCCACTAGAATATTTGTGACTCAACTTAAAAGGCTGAGAAGATGTCCCTGAATCTTTTTGGTAACATGAGCATTGAAGGACAATCTCCTCAAGGTGACAGGATGCTTGAGAAGGGGAAAAAAGAAAAAGGAAAAAGAAGAAGAAAAAAAGGAGGTCCCTTGTCATATGGAAAGAGAGATCTGCTGAGGCTTTCACGAGGTACATAACATTTGCGGAGCCAAATTGCTAGAACTAACTGGCTCAAATGAGATCTAAACATGATGTTCTTTCACAAAATCACCAGTATCCAAGGAGAACTTATACAAGCCACATGCTCGATGTAGAGGGTAGCCACTCAGAATAAATGTGATATCAGGACATCAGTCATTACTTCAAATGATTGTTCCTCTCCAGCAACTGAACTATATGGTTGATCTCCAAGTACCTATAGAAGTGTGGAAATAGTCTTATGTTGTCATTTTGTCGGCTTCCGAAACTGATCCACTTTGATCCACTTACTGCAAGGAAACACTTAGTGTATTTGTATGTTGTTGCGACAATGCATTTGGAATGCAACTTTTCTGTCATGCAGAACTTCCAGCTCAAATCCTGCCCACAAGAGTGTGCCTGTGGGAACACTAGTAGCAATAGGGAAAAAATTGGCCCAAATTTTCTTTTAAACTAGGCAGGCTTATGGTTCTGTGTTTAATGCTTTTGCTGCTCCATGTTTTTTGAAAGTTTATAATGCTTATCTGACTTGAGATAGTTCTCAGTGGTTTAACATTTATAACATCAAATGTTTGGTTGGAGTCGTTTGTTTCTTCTTTATGTTTAGCCTTGATCTGTCTTGAAGTCATCCAAGGTTTGCAGACTTCCTGCACATTACCAACGTGAGGTTTTAATGATGTCTTGCAGTCAAACCCCTTTAGGATATTATGCATTCTTCGGATTCTCAACATAATTTGATGCCACTTACCACATTTATATTCTGAATTTTCTTTTCTTTCAAGTTTTTAACTTTCACTCCACTCCTTAAGTGAATGCATAATGTTCTGAGCCTTTGAAGTTCATCTACTATTGTTCTCTCAGAAATAATATTTCAGGGTTCAACATGCACATTTTCAGAGGCTATTTTAAAGGAGTGTGGTTTTCGAACTGGACTTTTCACATCTCCACACCTGATAGATGTGAGGGAAAGATATCGTATTAATGGGTAAGTAGACAGCTGTAGTTTTTATTACTGCAGGAATTTGAAATTCCCTTTAAAGAAGTTACAATCAGCTGTTTCTTCTAAATATGACAATTTTACAACTGTGTTCACCTGTAATCTTTTATTTATTTATTTACTGTAGATGAGTGCATTTCCCAGATTTGTGTTTCTCCTCCAAGGAGTATTGCATTGCAGATTGTATAATAACTCTGATAAATTTCGTAATAGATAATTTGTTCATTATAAAGAAATCATATTATTAACCTTCAGAATGATAAATAGGCTATTTATGTTGATAGATATCTTTGATAAGAGTTCTTTTTCTTAAAATATCACAACTTTAATATGAAATATTAAGGATTTATAATCATTAACTTCCAATGGAATCTGTTACTCTTTATGAGCAGGCACTTAAATGCTTTCATGTCTATGTTCTTATTCACATATCTATGTTTGCAAAAAAGTATAAATAGTTCCTTCTTTATTGGCAAACATGGACAACCATTGATTGATCTTGAATATGGGCTAGGAAAGTAGCCATCCTGTTGTCTGTCTACTGATTTGAGTATTGTGAACCAGGCCTTCCTGATCTTTTCTTATGTTTTAAGGTGAACAAGATGAAAAAATATTTTGGAATGCAGATGGCAGTGGATCTATGCGTGTTGTCTGGTTGGTTGGCTTCTTAGGAATGCTGATTGCATCAAAAGGGAAAGTGTGGTTCTACGTTGTTCCAGGGTTAAGGAATTGGTAACCAGTTTATCGTAGTTCTTCAGGGGATTTTCTAGTTTTTATTCTGCTACTGGTGGATATTGAAGAGTGTAAAATATAAGTGGAGGGATCTCTGTTTTAAATTTGGTTTAGTGTGAAATCTTTTGTCATCTCGGAGTTTTTTGTATGCCTTGGTCCATTCTATGCCATTTGGAGAAGACTTATAAAGATAAATGCTTGTGCACACCAGATCTTTCCTTTAGTAAAATTATTGGATAAGAAGGATTCGTAAACAGTAATGGGTATTGAACTTGATCTTATGGATTGAGTACTGACCAGATGATTGTTTAACTATCTATGTTGCAACGACAACATCTGTCCATCACATGAAAAGACAAAGTGGTTGAGATTTCAGGGGACATATGGGACTCGGACATCATTATAAAGTATCAAGGGATGAATGTTGAAAATATGCTGTTGGCAAGGTAAAAGGATTTTTACTTCATGCCATCTAATGCTACACAGCTAGTCTAATACTGCTTCACATCAGCCATTTTGAGGATCCCTTTGGAAGAAAATATCTATTGCAGCTTTCGGCAATGCATTGAATAAAAAGCACAGACCTTTATGTAGTGAAGTATTATAGGTTGCTTGTGCAGATTTTGATAATTTGGAGATAGAAATACTAGAAATTAGAGCTGCTATGCAGCTGAAGATATATGAAGTCATATTAAATGTGAGAAGTTTGTTTGAAATAAGTTCACATGATGTGCAATATCTCTATTGGTACTAATTCCTAGGTGCACTAGTTCTAATTGTTTTTTGAGGGCAAAGGAGAGGAAAAACTACCCCTTCTCCCATTTTAGGTTGGAATTCTTCAACATTGCAACCCTTAAGCCTTGAAGTTTAGATGTAACTTCTTAGTTTGTGGTATTGTAGTATGACTGCTGCTGTCATGATCGTAATTATTTGGGAATCTGGTAAATTTGTATCATGATGTCCGTATGCATATCGATGTTCAGTTATGAACTTAATTTATTATGTGTATTTTTCTTTTTTGTGCCAGTGATGTCTTCTAAAAGGTTGACAGGGATGAAGAAACTGACTTCATCTCCAAGATGGAGTTAGAATCAACAAGAGAGGGGAAAAAAAAATTAAGCATAGGATCTAGGAAAGGGGGGTGGGGAATGAAATAGCAAGGTTTGAAATCTCGGAATTGGTAACGATTTCGGTATTAGCATAGTATTTTGGTACCGGAATCACAATATCGGCCATTTATTGGTTGTTTTGGCTCATCATATCGACGATTTCTGTATCATCTTGGTTATATCACGTCGTATCGGCAATATCAGTGTTGAGCATAAATATCAATTTCGGTTGATATTTCCAACCTTGTAAAATAGGTTACTCGAGCATGCATACAGATTGTGAATATGTGCTATGGATAAACAAACAATTGTTGAGAAACTAGGGCACACATGCACATGCATACATACTTCTGCTTACAAGCATTCGGAAATGCATGCATACACACACTGACCTTTTTAGTCAACTTCTTTTTTCATACGAGTATGCTTTTCAAAGTTTATTTCTGGCCTTGGTTTCCGGATATGATTTTTCATGCGAGAGAGTGCAATGAATGGTTAAGAGGATGGATAAAGAGGCTTCATTGCGTATCTGGATCCAAAATCTTGTATGTCAAGTATCAAGAAATAATTTTATGCAAAAGCAGGTTGTGGGTAGCAATATACCAGGCAAAAGGTCGATGCTGAAAGGCCTTGAGCGAAAAGATAATTGGTTGGAAAGGCAGAATAAATTGGGTAAATAAACACATTGGTTGTCAGTAGATCTATGTAAGAAGTTTCTTCTCAATAAATAGGAGAACGAAGGCCTGGATGGTAGCTAAAGGATATACACAGACCTTTGGTATCGATTATTTTGAGACGTTCTCTTCATAGCTCACCTTCATTAACCGAGGATTCTTTTATCTGTGGCAATAGTCAAATAGTGGCAATGCATCAACTAGATATTAAGAACACCTTCTAACATGGTGATCTGCAGAAAGAGATGTATATGATTCAACCACTGAGTTATGAAATTCAGAGGGAGTCTCCTAAAATGTGCAGGTTCAGGAAAACTATTTATGGTTTAAAGCTATCTCTAGAAGCTTAGTTTGACACAGTAATGTATTGCTCAATAAAGCTTGAATAGGGGTGTCACTGATCACTCCATTTTTATGCGGTGCTCAGATACTCGTACTATTATTCTCGTTTCATGTTGTGATGTCATTGTGACGATCGGAAATGATCAACAAGGTATTAGTCATCTGAAGTCATATTTGAGCTCTCATTTTCATATGGATGCCTGGTTCTATCACATTACCTTTTTTTTAAGATAAAGTCACTCAATTTTCTAAAAGACTTTCCGTGTTTCAGTGGAAGTACCTTGTATCCTGATATGTTAGAAGAAATGAGTATATTAGGACTAATCTTATTGACTCTCCGATGGATCCTACTATTTGTTTTCATCAAAATTTGGGAGATGCTTTTAATGATCTAGTTGTTATCATATAGTGACTGAGAAGCTCATTTACTTGATGGTTAGTAGGCCCGGTATTACTTTTTCTGTGGGAGTATTAAGTCGATACATGCAGACTACACATCAACTTGATTGGAGTGCTGCATGTCATATCTTGTGGTATCTTAAGGGTGCTCCTCATAAAGGCTTGTATTTATAGGAGTTGTGCTCCTTTTGATGTATTCTGATGTGGATTGGCTAGCAGATTTGCTTGATAGACATTTTATTAGTGGCTATGTAACGCCCCGATACCGGCGATACGGGGACGTCACTGCAACGTATATACGTAAGTCCAAATTACCTTCCCGTATATACGCTAAGCATCAGTACAGACAAGAATCAGAGTACGGAAGCAAATGGTGCATCATACATTCCAACACATAGATATATACAATCACAGAGTTATCACCAGAGGTGATGAATATTACAAAAATAATACATCACAGATATGCGCAAATGCGAGAGTACAAGGAATATACATAATATGAACGGTATAAAAGGGAGCTCGCATACAAGTATACAAGGATGTACAAGTATGAAAAGTATAAAAGAGCACTCACGAGTTTGCTAAGGGAAAACTCGAGGGGCAAACAGGGGGTCTGGAAGGATGTGGCTCTGAAGGTCGGCTGGGAATCCACGCTACCGCTGCGCTACTCTGAGCAGCAACAGGGAGAAGCCACGCTCCAAGCTCCATGACCTGGACATGAGAATCCAGGGGAGTCAGTGAAACTCCCCAGGCGAGTAGGATGCAAAAGCCAGGTGGCGAACCAAGGGTGAGTACAAGAGTCGAGTACAGAAGACAGGAGGGTTAGAACACAAATGAAGTATATATAAGAACGGGTATACGTAACAATCGTAAAACAGGAAATCCGAAGTAAAACTGATCATAAGCAAAATTGATTGTATACGCTTAGTTACGGTCCCATGAGACTAGTACATCGAAGGAATAATCCAAACAAGAAACCCTCATCTATATACCGTTATCTCATGCCACCGAATATCTAAGCGTATAGAATCAGAGTTGCAAAGTAGTCATAACAAGAATACATAACAGATGTGACAAGAGTGCATAACAGGTATCAAACAGGAATCATAACAGTAATCATAACTGGAGTCACAGGAAATACCTATTATTATTATTACTCGTCTGACCCATATATCTCGGTATGTGACCTGGTGTACGGCCACCCACATACATCCATATATAAGCAAGTCGAGGGTTGTTAACGGAAGTAGATGGAGAACTGATAGAACTTCTTATAGTGGTTTCCATACACCTGGAACCGGCTTTGGAGGCCCAAAGTCCCCCTATTCAGTAATTCAGATTCACTACCGCCAGTACATATATATATATATGTATATACATACTTTTATACCCCACCACTATAAGCAAGATATCATTCCGGCATCCATCACTTCCTCCCATACCCCAGTTGTCCTTTTTATACATGTATTGTCATATAGCTATTACATGATTTCAGAGTTATCAGAGTTTGGGAATGAGTCATATCATAACAGTAATACATAACAGTGGTCAGTACATAACGGTAATCAGGTACTACATTCCTTTATCGTGATAATTATAAGAATCGGTGTATCATGCTTGGTGTCAAGAGATAGCATGATAAATGGTGATGTATATCAAGTAACATGCATACCAAGAGATTGATAACAGTCAGGTAAGCCAGGTCATGACAAGAGGGTCTGGTCAAATAATAGCATGTCAGGTGGTCAGGTGGTAATATACCAGATGTCAGGTGATATACATGTGTTTAAAAGTAAGTATGCAACTGATATGTCTGAGGCAATAACATGGCAATGATAACATAGCAGAAATCTAGAAGTCAACGACCACGAAGGGTCGGCCACGCATGGTATAAAGCATCAAAAGATATATATAACATGGAATCAAATACATGAAAATAGGAAATGAAATACTTATCGTTCCGACGAAACTGGAAACTCAAATAGATATAAGAGAAGAGCGAGACTACTCGCATACAAGAAAGTAGCGAGTGAGAATACTCGCCTAAACCTCAAAGCGCCGAAAGATCCGAAATCCACGAAATCCGGGGCACGCCATAAACTATGATATATATATGTAGAGTGAAGAGGAGAGAGAAAGAGAGAAGTGAAGATGATGTTAGTCAAGATACAAGTCAAGAAGTATAATATACAGCATATAAACAAGTATAAGATCCAAGTTTGAGAAGGTAAATAACTGTAACAAACAGACAGAATTAGTCGACTAGGGTAGGATGAGTAGTCGACTAATAAAGGGTTAGTCGACTAACAGTCTGGTATAGTCGACTAATACTGGGTTCCAGAGAGTTGATATTCTGATTCAGGAAAAGTTAGTCGACTAGGGTCATAGGGGTAGTCGACTAACAGACATGACAAGTCGACTGATAGTTAGGCTAAGTCGACTAATACTGTGATACAGAGAGTTAAGGTTTTGATCCAGGAAAAGGTAAGTCGACTAGAGTAGTAGGAGTAGTCGACTAGGGGTCTTAAGTCGACTAATATTTATGATGAGTCGACTAGGGCCGAGAGTTAGGGTTTCTGGTTCAGGTAGGATTAGTCGACTAGGGTAATTCAGGAGTCGACTAGTAGTGGTTTCCAGAGAGTTGAAGTTTGTGTCCAGAAAAGGTTAGTCGACTAATAAAAGGGGTAAGTCGACTAAATCTGTGATTTCCAGGAAAACTAAGTTTCAGCTAAGGATTCTAGTCGACTAGGTTCTAGGTCAAGTCGACTAATCGTGGGAAAACAGCAAACAGAACAGATTTTTCTAGGGTTTGGTTTGATGGTCAAAATGTGATTTTGATGGCACATGTACACAAAATAAGAAGATACAAGTATACTAGGAATGAAATAAGTCTTGGTGATGAAGAACACTTACCTAAAGAAGTACAAGGTGATGGAGTGATGGTGGAGGCGATGGAAGTTGATGATGAAGAAGATGGAGGAGTCCTTTGGTGTTGTTGATGCCCTTGTGGTTGCTTCCATGGTGATGAAGGAGGAAGAAGATGGAGGGAAGAGGTTGGAGTAGTTGTGGTGGTGGAGATGAAGAAGATGGAGGTGGCTAGGGTTTGGCCCTTGATGAAGAGAAATGAAAAGGAAAGGGTTGAAATGAAAAGGAAATGTATATATGGGATTTGGATTTTGTAAAGGTGTTGCAATAAATGAAAGGGAGGGCTTAATTGCAAAGTGGAGGTGAGGTGAGTGTCCCTCTCTTGGCCACTTGCCGGCCATGGGATGAGGGAGAGAGAAATGCATTTAATGGGGTAGGTGGGAGTTGGTGGAAGTTTAAGGGAATTTGGAATTTTGGAAAATAGGAAATGTGTGGTAGAAGTTAAAGGAAGGAAAGAAAGAAAATAGGAAATGGAAAGAAATGGAAAAGGGAAGAAATTCTCTTGGAATAGAAAATGAAAATATGGAAGTGGCGCTTCCCGGGATTCAGTAGTAGATACAAAATCTTTCGGGAAAATACCGGAATCGTCCGAAATTCAAGTATCTCGAACGACCCGAAATAATTACCAAAAATCAATAATAATATATAAAGACCGATAGTGAAATCCGTTTGAAGAAATACTTTATAGTTTTGAAACTAAAAATCCCGAAACCAGTTATCTACCGACTCCGGTGGAATTTTCATAAATTCATAAAATCCTCAGAAAAAGCATGTAAGTAAGAAACATGATTCTAAGAAATAAAGTCTAAAGAACCATCATGAAATTCCAAGCCGTTTGTAAAATAAAAATCCGGGAATCGGTCAGCGGTACTGGCCGACACCGGTTTTGGAGAAATTCCTTTTAATCCAAGATAATTCCAGAAAATCATATAAAATCTAAAATATTGGAAAATAATCTTTGGAACTGAAATCGGTCAAATCTAAACACCGGAAAGGTCAAATCGGGTAATATACTAGGATCGGGTCCTTCGGTTCAGACTAGGGCTGACTCCGTGTCCACGAATCCAAATCCAAAACAAAAACAATCATATAAGGAATTCATCATACAGAATAAATACAGGAAACAAATCGAAAAAATACGATCGGAAAATCTGAATACGCAACTAAGTACGTATTCCGGGAACGGGGTATTACAATCCACCCACCTTACAAAAAATTGCGTCCTCGCAATTTCGTTAAGGGGCAAATTGAATACAAAGGGGACAAAGGCTGGAATTTATACTAATTAAGATATGAAGCACTATAGGTAGGGCTCTCAAGTCAACTGAATAATAAATCATACTCTGCATTTCCGGCTGATGATGTCGTGGCTGTGTAATAAATCTTTAGAATAATGCTGAATAATACTGATGATGTCGTGGCTGTGTAATAAAGAAAACCCCAAAAATCCTGAGCATAATAAAGAAGACCGATAATTAAGAATCCGACTGCTGTCCTCTGAAAGATAGCCAGATCAAGATCGATCTGGAGAATACCAAGCTTCATAGAATTGGCCGAAGAGATCACATAATAGCTTCATTCTGAACCAGCCACTACCTCTCTAGTCTAGTCATATCTTAAAATAGTATAAGGCTTCATAAAACAAAAACATAAAACCAAAACAGGGAAAGGATAGGAGTGATTAGGAATCAAGGGAAAGATATTCAAGGAGGGATTAGAAATCAAAGGAAAGATAGCCAAGAAATAGATAACTCTGCACTTGCAGTTGGAATGTATAACCAAGACTCATGTATTCCAGTTGCAAATCTCTTTACCATTGATTTGCCTTCTGGACGTACTGAGGAGGTTAGAGCCTAAGCTCTGATACCAACCTGTAACGCCCCGATCCCGGCGATACGGGGACGTCACTGCAACGTATATACGTAAGTCCAAATTACCTTCCGTATATACGCTAAGCATCAGTACAGACAAGAATCAGAGTACGGAAGCAAATGGTGCATCATACATTCCAACACATAGATATATACAATCACAGAGTTATCACCAGAGGTGATGAATATTACAAAAATAATACATCACAGATATGCGCAAATGCGAGAGTACAAGGAATATACATAATATGAACGGTATAAAAGGGAGCTCGCATACAAGTATACAAGGATGTACAAGTATGAAAAGTATAAAAGAGCACTCACGAGTTTGCTAAGGGAAACTCGAGGGGCAAACAGGGGGTCTGGAAGGATGTGGCTCTGAAGGTCGGCTGGGAATCCACGCTACCCTCGCTGCGCTACTCTGAGCAGCAACAGGGAGAAGCCACGCTCCAAGCTCCATGACCTGGACATGAGAATCCAGGGGAGTCAGTGAAACTCCCCAGGCGAGTAGGATGCAAAAGCCAGGTGGCGAACCAAGGGTGAGTACAAGAGTCGAGTACAGAAGACAGGAGGGTTAGAACACAAATGAAGTATATATAAGAACGGGTATAACGTAACAATCGTAAAACAGGAAATCCGAAGTAAAACTGATCATAAGCAAAATTGATTGTATACGCTTAGGTTACGGTCCCATGAGACTAGTACATCGAAGGAATAATCCAAACAAGAAAACCCTCATCTATATACCGTTATCTCATGCCACCGAATATCTAAGCGTATAGAATCAGAGTTGCAAAGTAGTCATAACAAGAATACATAACAGATGTGACAAGAGTGCATAACAGGTATCAAAACAGGAATCATAACAGTAATCATAACTGGAGTCACAGGAAACACCTATTATTATTATTACTCGTCTGACCCATATATCTCGGTATGTGACCTGGTGTACGGCCAACCCACATACATCCATATATAAGCAAGTCGAGGGTTGTTAACGGAAGTAGATGGAGAACTGATAGAACTTCTTATAGTGGTTTCCATACACCTGGAACCGGCTTTGGAGGCCCAAAGTCCCCCTATTCAGTAATTCAGATTCACTACCGCCAGTACATATATATATATGTATATACATACTTTTATACCCCACCACTATAAGCAAGATATCATTCCGGCATCCATCACTTCCTCCCATACCCCGTACAAGTTGTCCTTTTTATAGCTTATTACATGATTATCAGAGTTATCAGAGTTCGGGAATGAGTCATATCATAACAGTAATACATAACAGTGGTCAGTACATAACGGTAATCAGGTACTACATTCCTTTATCGTGATAATTATAAGAATCGGTGTATCATGCTTGGTGTCAAGAGATAGCATGATAAATGGTGATGTATATCAAGTAACATGCATACCAAGAGATGATAACAGTCAGGTAAGCCAGGTCATGACAAGAGGGTCTGGTCAAATAATAGCATGTCAGGTGGTCAGGGGTAATATACCAGATGTCAGGTGATATACATGTGTTAAAAGTAAGTATGCAACTGATATGTCTGAGGCAATAACATGGCAATGATAACATAGCAGAAATCTAGAAGTCAACGACCACGAAGGGTCGGCCACGCATGGTATAAAAGCATCAAAAGATATATATAGACATGGAATCAAATACATGAAAATAGGAAATGAAATACTTATCGTTCCGACGAAACTGGAAACTCAAATAGATATAAGAGAAGAGCGAGACTACTCGCATACAAGAAAGTAGCGAGTGAGAATACTCGCCTAAACCTCAAAGCGCCGAAAGATCCGAAATCCACGAAATCCGGGGCACGCCATAAACTATGATATATATATGTAGAGTGAAGAGGAGAGAGAAAGAGAGAAGTGAAGATGATGTTAGTCAAGATACAAGTCAAGAAGTATAATATACAGCATATAAACCAAGTATAAGATCCAAGTTTGAGAAGGTAAATAACTGTAACAAACAGACAGAATTAGTCGACTAGGGTAGGATGAGTAGTCGACTAATAAAGGGGTTAGTCGACTAACAGTCTGGTATAGTCGACTAATACTGGGTTCCAGAGAGTTGATATTCTGATTCAGGAAAAGTTAGTCGACTAGGGTCATAGGGGTAGTCGACTAACAGACATGACAAGTCGACTGATAGTTAGGCTAAGTCGATTAATACTGTGATACAGAGAGTTAAGGTTTTGATCCAGGAAAAGGTAAGTCGACTAGAGTAGTAGGAGTAGTCGACTAGGGGTCTTAAGTCGACTAATATTTATGATGAGTCGACTAGGGCCGAGAGTTAGGGTTTCTGGTTCAGGTAGGATTAGTCGACTAGGGTAATTCAGGAGTCGACTAGTAGTGGTTTCCAGAGAGTTGAAGTTTGTGTCCAGAAAAGGTTAGTCGACTAATAAAAGGGGTAAGTCGACTAAATCTGTGATTTCCAGGAAAACTAAGTTTCAGCTAAGGATTCTAGTCGACTAGGTTCTAGGTCAAGTCGACTAATCGTGGGAAAACAGCAAACAGAACAGATTTTCTAGGGTTTTGGTTTGATGGTCAAAATGTGATTTTGATGGCACATGTACACAAAATAAGAAGATACAAGTATACTAGGAATGAAATAAGTCTTGGTGATGAAGAACACTTACCTAAAGAAGTACAAGGTGATGGAGTGATGGTGGAGGCGATGGAAGTTGATGATGAAGAAGATGGAGGAGTCTTTGGTGTTGTTGATGCCCTTGTGGTTGCTTCCATGGTGATGAAGGAGGAAGAAGATGGAGGGAAGAGGTTGGAGTAGTTGTGGTGGTGGAGATGAAGAAGATGGAGGTGGCTAGGTTTTGGCCCTTGATGAAGAGAAATGAAAAGGAAAGGGGTTGAAATGAAAAGGAAATGTATATATGGGATTTGGATTTTGTAAAGGTGTTGCAATTAAATGAAAGGGGAGGGCTTAATTGCAAAGTGGAGGTGAGGTGAGTGTCCCTCTCTTGGCCACTTGGCCGGCCATGGGATGAGGGAGAGAGAAATGCATTTAATGGGGTAGGTGGGAGTTGGTGGAATAAGAAAGGGAATTTGGAATTTTGGAAAATAGGAAAAGTGTGTGGTAGAAGTTAAAGGAAGGAAAGAAAGAAATAGGAAATGGGAAAGAAAATGGAAAAGGGAAGAAATTCTCTTGGAATAGAAAATGAAAATAATGGAAGTGGCGGCTTCCGGGATTCAGTAGTAGATACAGAAATCTTTCGGGAAAATACCGGAATCGTCCGAAATTCAAGTATCTCGGAACGACCCGAAATAATTACCAAAAATCAATAATAATATATAAAGACCGATAGTGAAATCCGTTTGAAGAAATACTTTATAGTTTTGAAACTAAAAATCCCGGAACCAGTTATCTACCGACTCCGGTGGAATTTTCATAAATTCATAAAATCCTCAGAAAAAGCATGTAAGTAAGAAACATGATTCTAAGAAATAAAGTCTAAAGAACCATCATGAAATTCCAAGCCGTTTGTAAAATAAAAATCCGGGAATCGGTCAGCGGTACTGGCCGACACCGTTTTTGGAGAAATTCCTTTTAATCCAAGATAATTCCAGAAAATCATTAAAATCTAAAATATTGGAAAATAATCTTTGAACTGAAATCGGTCAAATCTAAACACCGAAAGGTCAAATCGGGTAATATACTAGGATCGGGTCCTTCGGTTCAGACTAGGGCTGACTCCGTGTCCACGAATCCAAATCCAAAACAAAAACAATCATATAAGGAATTCATCATACAGAATAAATACAGGAAACAAATCGAAAAAATACGATCGGAAAATCTGAATACGCAACTAAGTACGTATTCCGGGAACGGGGTATTACAGGCTATTTTACTTTTGTTGGTGGTAATCTCATGACCCGGCGAAGTAAGAAATATACTCTTATTGATATTCAGTGATGAGGCTGAGGGCAAGGTTCTGGCTTATACTGTGTGTGAGATGCTGTGGGTTTAGTCATATGTGAGATGAATGTAGTTTGTTCTCAATCTAGTGATAATCATGTTGATATGTATATTCCCAAGATGGTTTTTTATGAGAGCACAAAGCATATCGAACTAGATTCTCATTTCATTAGAGAGATGGTGATGGCCAAGAAGATAGTTACTTCATATGTTACTTCCAGTGGTTAAGTGATATCACTAAAGCATTACAGAAAAAAAACTTCTCTTTTTTATGTGACAAGTTGAGCATAATTGACATCTGTGCTCTAGCTTGCGTGAGAGTTTTCGAGAGACCAAGGGTATTTCTCTAATCTATTGTTTTTCCAATCTATATAAATAACATAGCAACCCTAGGTTAGTGTTAAACCGTCTATTCTCCAACACAACAGTGGAAATTCACCAAAATTCAGACACAAGATTATACAAGTGAGCTTTTTCTCAACATATTTATGTTTTAACAATTGGCAAAAAACTTTCACATATTTAGCAATATATACTGTTCCTACATGAAAGGACCATATAAGAGCAATGTGATTTATAGAACAACTAGTTTCTGCCAAGAGGGGTATACATACTTCATTTTATACATATATTTTGAAGTGAATGAGAGCATACACTATTGTAAGTGTCCACTTGTCCACCATGAATGCGAATTGTATAGTTGGTTGAGAGAGTAGCTGAATTATATAACCAGTACAGGGAACACAATTATGAAGTTGATGTGAACTTGTGCTGGTTTTCCAGAGCATGAGGTCCATAGTCTCATTAAACGATCAAATTTACTAATACATTATTTAGTGGAGGAAGATGAATAGACCTTACACAAATAGGTACAACACAATATCTTTCAATAAAGGTTTTGTTTCCTTTTCTTTTCTTTTGCAGCACACGAGAATCATCTTCTATACAGTTCACAAGGCACTTAAAACTTAGAATCGAGTATTGGAATTTACTGTTAAATGTGATCAGCATTATCATACTTTTGACACAGATTAGACGACAATTGCTGTGAATGTCATCTATCTGTAGTCAAAAGCTTACACTTTTGTAGTTTTTCTGTTTGACATTTATATTTTGTCCATTAATACAATCTGTCTGGAATCTTCTTTTAATATGTTACATACATAAACATCTACATGTTCTTGTTTGTTGTTTCTGTTTATTAATTCTCAATCTTAACAATTTGTGCAGGATAAATATATCTGAAGAGAGCTTCCTACTTTACTTTTGGGATTGCTGAACCAGTTGAAGGTGTTTGTCTGTTATTTTGCTTTCACTCTGACATGCTTTAAATATTCAATTATTACATAGTCTTAAGATCAAGCTTTTCTCTTCAATTTGGTTCGTTGGTCAACTTCACGTAGAGAAAGGTAATGACAGTTAAAATCACTGTGATTACACTATCCTAGTGGGAAGGTTTATACTTGGAAATTTATTGGCAATCTCTGTGATTACACAGTTTAGGCTAAACTACATTTATCCAAAGTGTTTCACAGAGAAAGATATATCACCTCCACTATTTATTTTCGGTGATTAGCGCCTTGTGCAATTGACCCTTGATGGCAGCTAATAAGATTTTAGGTAAGAAGACCTTTATGACGACAAATATTCACCTATAGGTTCAAAGTATGAGGATGATGGGTGAATTATCATTTTTGTCGTGACCCATTTATTGTATAGGTTAGGATTTAGGCTTCTTTAAACCTGAATGCGACTTGTTTATATAAACCTGGTGAAAAAGAAAAAAAGAGAGGCCTGACCCATTTTATTAAACTTGGATCTGATCTTCCGTCTTCGCCTCGAACAAAGGCAAAATCCTTGCGATTGAGTTCTCTTTGCTTCGAAGATTCCGTAATCATGCGACAAACAGAATCTGAAATTTATTTTTGAATTCTCTTATATTCGGATTCTGTCTGCCCCTTTACAGGTTTGAATTTAATTTTTGAATCGATTAATTCACAGATTTGAATTGATTTTGATTGGGAAAAGATAAGGACGTCACCTGGAGGGGTCCGTTTGGTGAAGGATTCTTTATGGTGAAGTTGGTTAGCTGTGGGGTCTTCAACAGCAAACAAGACTTCTGGTAGTCTAGAAATCTGTCAATTGGACTATTGAAACTACTTTGGCTTTAAATCAGTGTGCAGGCTGGAATCTGTTAATCTAACAGCAGAAATTGATTTGGCTGTATCTCAGTATTTCGATCGCTGATTTTGGTGATCTTGGAGTCGATCCGAAGGTTTTTAGGTGTTCTGAACACAGTGATGGAAGTGAATTTTGTAGATTCTACTGTTTGGAGTAGAATTTGTGGAGATTGGTGCAAGAATCAACAGTTTAAGGCCCGATTTTAATACTTTCAATATGAAGTCTTGTTTGCTATTTTGGTTTTGAGATCATTTCTTTGGAGACTTTTCTGCTTTAGTCACCGAGTGGAAGAGTAAGATCTGTTGGTGAATTCGATTGAAAGATTTAGTTTGATTCCCTGTTTTGGTTTGGACACCTTCAGTCCGGTTCCGATTTGCTTCCGTTTTGGTGTTGTTTTGAACAACTTGTGGTTTGTTCGATTTGAATTTTGGCAATTTGACTTCTCGTCTTCGACAGTTTGTTTTTGGTTCGGTGTAGGTTCAACTTCTTGTTTGGTTTTTCTTTAGTTCAGTGTAGCTCTGGATTGCAACTTGTGTAGATAAGAGAAAGATATGCTTGAATTCCACTTTGGTTTTTGGCAACTCGTGGGTAATTTGCATTTAGCATATGTGTCATGCAGTGGAGTTTGTTTGAGATCCCGAGGGAGGATCATTTGAGTTCATTTCAAATCCAGGAGAAGATCGTTTGAGTTTGTTTTAGGTCCTAAGTGGGGATCATTTGAGTTTGTTTGAGGTCCTAGGGAGGACCGTTTGAGTTCGTATGAGGTCCTATGGGAGGATTCTTTGAAAATCCCAAGGGAGGATCGTTTGAGTATTGCTTGGATTGGTTGTCTTCAGTTTGATGATGTCAGCATCAACAATTCAAGATCTACGTCAACAATTAGTTTGGCGTCAACAATTCAATTGTTCAGAATTGACATTAGATTTTCAGTAGTTTTAGTATTTGTTTTTGTTTAGTTTTTGATTGTACATACTCTAGATGTCACGCTATCTAAAGTTTGAGGGGGGGGGGGGGTTAGATATATTAAGTTGTAGCTATTTATTTATAGGGGTCCAAATAGAATTTGAAATCTTATAGAGTTCTATTAGTATTGTGAGTCATAGTTTGAATAGGATTTAGGCTTGTATGGGTTTATATAAAGAGGGGATTGCTCATGACTTTATGTAATTGTAATTTTGTAATTGTTTTGAATATCAATAAATATGTAGTCTCTCATACTTTAACTCTTTTCTTCTCTTTATATACACTTCTCCAATGCTTCCTGAAAACCACAATCACAACCATCAATCATTATTCTAAATCCTTAGGGCTCAATGTATTAATCAAAATAGAGACTTTGGGTAGATTTTCCCTTTAGAACCACTACCAGCACTTCCGTTCAATTTAGAACTTCAGGACATTTCACCTCAGGTTCCGTTCAGTCTTTGAACAACCAGCTTGCAACCTAGACATGTTTCCCTATCGAGGCATCCCCTCAATAGATATGCGTACGTACTTCGTCTTCATTTGAATGATGTAACTCTTATTCCTCTAATTTGTTTGATTTGTACCAAGCTTTTCCTATTGCCACTTTTCCTCCTCAACACTCTTCTTTTTGTTAGGTGGTCCTTTTTGCTTCAGTTTTTTATTGGGCAGGTCAGCAACGCAGGCAGTCTAGTGTAGTTTAAAGCTAGGCACTAAATTTTTCCTATTAAAATATTACATAATACTCGTCAAATATGGATGCTAGTGATACAAATAATCCAATTTGATTGTGAAATCCACATTTTGACAATTGTTGATATCTGATATCCACCCATTTAGAATATGGACGCATATATACTATCAAAATATTTGATTTTGATATCCAAATAAACAAATACATATCCTAGTATACAATAACATGTGCAATGCAAATTGATTAAAGTCAATTAATATTACAATATGTTATGTTAGGATTAATAACTAATGATTTTAGATGTTTGTCTTATTTTAGGACCAGGGGATTCAAATTGAAAGTTCTAAATTTCTATTCACTACTGATATTCAATAAAACCGGGTTAGTTTCCATATTTAATCTGAATCTGAGTTTGTTTTTAGTTTTTACCATATATAATTACGAGTTCGATATCAAACAATATTCATCAGTTAGAAGAAAACGAATACAAATATGGTAATATCTATATCTGCTCCGCAGACACCCCTATTTGGGGATAATACAATATAGAAAATAAAGCTACATGGGAAAGATAAAAATAAATAAAGAGAATTTAAGTGTGATAAAATAAACCAGCATGCAAGAGAAGTGCAAGTTTTTCAGTAATGAGTAAATCAATTTCCATGTCAATAGCTCATTTCAGGAATAAAGGAAAAAAGTAAAAGAATAGGTGGTGGGATTAGTTAAAGTTTGTTACAGTGTATCCCCATGATATTTGTTACCAAGCAATAAGATGGCAGTTGTTAGTCAATGATGATGTCACCATGACAGAATGGGACATAGTAGAGGGTGAAGGAGAGAGAGCAAGGGGTAATGGAGTAGTATAGTAGCGAAAACCTTAATTTATGTAAGTATGATCTGGAAGAAAGTCTCTTGTATATAAATCCTTCCATTACACTTCTTATTTATGGATAACCAATCTATTCTCAAATATAGTTGGGAGACTTTCCCCAATGGGTACATAAAATGGAAAGATCAGAACATGGGAAAAGATCTTTTACCAATACTGACTACCCATTTCCATTGTGCTTTCTAAAATTAAGTGAGAAACTACGTTGGCAGTGGGAACAATGTGAGGAAGTGGGAATGATAATTAACTCTCACCTCCACTCTACTGGTTCTAACCTTCCTGATGTCTAAATTCCAAGGTACAAACTGGAAGGCCACTCAGTTGCCTGCTTGGCTGTGTTTAGTGTGGTCAGCCTCCAAGGTTTCTGTTTGGTGCCACGTGGCCTACAAGGTGTGTCAAGTGGCTGCTCAAGTTCCTGAGCACTAGCTTTCTTGAACATGGTTTATCAACCCCACATCCTTGACCATAAGGAATAACATGCCTTATTGTAGTTTTATAAAGTTATCTTTCTATACCATCTATGAACATTTTGTCTCTTTCAAGTGCATGTCTTTCCACCAAATAGACATTTGATTCTGATGTATCATACATCTATAATGTTGCAATGGAGTGACAGATAGATGAGATGTATTTAATTATGTCTACTTTTTGTTTTACAGGCAAAAGCTGTAGCAGATTTACCGATGCCGCCTCTGTTTCAGTTCCTTTCTCTCTTGGCATTTAAGATATTTTTATCCGAAAAGGTCAGTATTGTGGATTTTGTGTTGTATGTAGGGGAGATGCATTATCAGCATTGCTTTATTAATGTGCAGAGTTGGATGCAAATAATTTTTTAATACCAAATTGATGAGAAAAATGTGGGCATAAAATGGTTTGACAGATGTCTTCAGTTTAGTACGTGCCTACATGTAATACTTTCCGATACCATAAGTTTAGGCACTATCACTACTACTTTCTTTTTCTTTCATTTTTTATTTGTATTGAATATAACGAGTTTTACCTATTGATAAAATAAGGTTCTCATAGCAATGGCACTGTCATTTATTGATGCTGTGCATATATCATATAACTTCTGAAATTTTTATCTTCCCAGCATCTCTCTTATTCTATTGATAGAATTTATATCCCATTAATTTATGTGTTTCCAAATAGTCAGTATTTTGTGTTTTTCATTTAATTAGTGTTGATGTTGAAACTTTGCTAAGCTGTCTTGCATGAACTTGTAGACTCGGGGGCAATGTGATGCAAATTTGCTCTTGAAAAATCAGTCCGTAGTCAAAATATCAATGTACATAGAAGTGAAAGATGAAACTCAAAATTAAGTTTTTTTAATTAAGATTATAGTTTTCTTCAAATTTTCAAATAGAAAAATATAAATTCTGTGGACGTTGCAAGAGCTTTAACTGCATACAGTATCGTCCTCATCCTATTCAACTTTCTTATTGACTTTTTATTACACATCCCTCTCCTCCTATTCATTTCCCTATAGTGTCTTTGGCTAAGAATTCAGTGCCAAGTCAGAGGGCTGATATCAGGTTGACAACCAATTGTTTGCCAAATCTTCCACGGGCCCTTCTCAGTAAAAGGTTTGGCCCGGTTTTAGTGGGCAAAATTATTGAATATGATTTATGAATGAAATTAGCTCACTGATAGTCAGCTAGGAAATGTTTTCTTATTTAAACTGACAAAACAGATAAATATGCTGTACCTTTGAGATGTGGGGTTGGGGATAACTATGGCAAGTTACCCTGCTATGTTCATGATACTGCAGAAGATCACAGCGCTATCAAGAACTGCATGTAGTCACACTAAGGGAACTTAATATGGATACTTGTACTGCATTACCTTTGGTAGAGGCATGGGTTTCAGGAATGGTGGCTGCGACAGCATTGGTAGAGGTAATGGCTTCAATGGTGCTTAGTAGATTCTTCAGTGATATAAAATGTGAAACATCCTTCTCGTGGATGCTTGGAAAAGAATTTCTTTTAGCCTCTCTGAATTGGCTTTCATGGTATGACCAGCTTCAATGAATGTGCAGGCGATGTGTGCAAAACAGTAGCAGTTATTGCTTGCAATTGTCATCTAGTGTCTAGCTCTATGTGTGCCGGTGAAGGTGTTTGTTCAAGATAGTTTGTCAGTGTGGAAGACCCTAGTTTGCTCCATGGTTCTGTAGCATGGGATATTTGCCAATACAACACCTTCCTTTCCCTCGGTTATCCACCGAGAGAGAGTGATGCAACACAATGAATCAAAATCATAAATACATCTTTCTATTTCCACTAAAATCATACCATGGTAAGAATATTTCCAGATAATATTTCCAATAGTGGTAGCTTTGAGGATTTCTTCATGCAAAGTGTGTGCGTGTGTGTGCGCGCGTGTGTGAGAGAGAGAGAGAGAGAGAGAGAGAGAGAGAGAGAGAGAGAGAGAGAGAGACTTGCGTCATTCCGGAAGGATTCGAGGCCGAATCCTACCCACTCAAATACAACCCTACGACATTCTAATACAAGATCCACTCCGTTGAAGTTGATCTACATTATTTGAAGTAGCTATAAACCAAAAATCAAGTATTTTAAATACTTTTTGCCCATGCATCAAGTAGGGGGAAAACGGATGGCCTAAATAGTGAGTTAGTTAGTTTAACGATGTAGAATATTTGAAATCTAACAAAAATTGGTGTGTGAGGGTTTTTAAGTTTTTAGATCATGATGAAATTGTCGGAACGAGAATTTGTATGTTTAAAGATGTAGATCTAAGCAATAGGCTACTTTCGGCCGTCCATTTTGCGCCACTTGATGGATGGGCAAAAAGTAATAAAAATAAATGATTTTTGATTTATAGACACTTTAAATAATGTAGATCAACTTCAATGGAGTGCATCTTATTTTTAGATGTCGTAGGTATGTATTTGAGTGGGAAGGATTCAGGTCCGAATCCTTCCCGAAGGATCCTAGTCTCTCTCTCTCTCTCTCTCTCTCTCTCTCTCTATCTCTCTATCTATATATATATATATATATATATATATATATATATATATATATATATATATATATATATATATATATAATTTAATCTGAATTGATGAATGTTTCAGATATTAGAGGTGTCAGGTGCCGTTCATAATAATCGTGTGCGCGCTCACGCGCGTGTGTGAAGAGTGACTTTGTCGCTTTTAGCATTTATGAAACCAACCCGTTGGGTCTGTCAATTTTGTTTATTCTGAAATTAACCCTGGCATCATGTTATATATATTATGGTAGAAACGTCGTCATTTAACAAGTTATGTGGGGCTTACTTGGTTTTTTGTTGAGAGGTGAATACAACTTTGGGCGAGGATGGTAGTTTGTCTTTTGTGGTCCCAATTATCTTTTTCTTGATTTTTGTCATGGTTCTTGCAATTTTTTCCGTTTCCCCTCTAGGTTTTTACTACCATTTGTTTGCATTTTATTTTTTCCCTTCCCCCCTTCTTTTTCCTATTTTCGCTTGGGGTTCATGCAATTTTTTTATTTCTCTTTTCCTTCTTTACCTTTTTTTTTCCTCCTGCCCTGTGATTTTCCAACTTTCTTCTACCCATTCGACTTTCCTTCTTTTCATTTTTTGTTAAACCTAAGATGTATAAAATTAAAATGATTAGAAATTCATAAGGGTTAGGAACCCTAATCATACAGTTTTTTTTGAAAGCCTAATATTTTCTTTTTCTGGGCATCTCTCTCCTCAATTTTATAGAGACCTAATATAGGAGATGATTAAAATTATTAGAAGTCCAAGAAGCGAATACAAGACTCCTATTTCTATTCGCCTCCTCTCAACTACCTATTAAAACCAATTTTCCTTATATATTCTTTCTCCATACTCTAATTCAGTTATTCATCCTATCACCAATCTATCACCATCAAGAAGGATAGAAAAAGAAGAGGAAGCGGAAAGGAAAGGATGACTTATGTTGGAGGTATAACTGCTAGTTTAAAATATTGAATTTTATGCTGAGACTTCTCTGCCTCTTTTATGTAAGCTTAGGTTCAACGACTATTTGTAGACTTGATACTTAAAAACTTACGTGTGTCGAGGTTTCTATCATGGTTTCAAATATGAGTCGCTGTACTGGGTTTTGAGTGACCTGATATATTAATCCTATAAATATCGGCCAATATTGGGTCCGATGCAGCCGATATTGATGACTAATATTTATGATGTAAGATCACAAAGGTAAAACTTTATTGACTCTAAAGAACTACATCTTTATTGATTATAAAGAAAACTACAAAATATAGTTAGATAAATCCATTAGACCATGTCTCCCTACAAGACCAACTCCTATTCTACCTATGACTCCAAATACTATTAGAACTCCAAATACGACTTCTATAATATAATATACCTATATAAGTAACATTCCCCTTCAAACTTGTGATGGTACGAACATCGAGAGTTTGCCTAACAAAAATTGAACTCGTGGACTTGCTGATGTTATGCAGATGCCACATTAGTGAATTGATGATGCTGTAGAAGTATTGATGCCGAACTACTGATTATTGATATTGATGCTGGATGCTGGATGCCAAATGCTAAAGACAAGAAATTTCCAAGAAGAATAAAGATCAAGAACAAAGACAAATTACCGAATTTCCCAAGGCGAGTTGTTGAGTTGCCAAAAATGAATTGTCGAAAAACCAAAACAGAATCCAAAGAAATCTTCATCTTATTTGCAAAAATTGCAAGATTGAGAACTAAACGGAATTGAAGAAAGCCAAAGAAGAAACTGGAGCTGAACCAAATATGAAACCTGACGAATTGCCGAAATGCAATCTGATCAAAACAAAAGTTGTCCACAAAAACTAAAACTGAAACTGATCTGAACCAAATTGAGAGTTGAACCCAGTGATCGAAGTCTCGGCCGAGTCGTATCCGACTCGGCCTTCCCCGATCCGATTTTGATTCGTGAGTCAAAGAATTCGCAGCCCACGCAGCGACTCGACCGAGATTCCGCGTCGACTCGGTCAACTCGGAATTTCGGGCGAGTCGCTGCCACCTTTGTTCTCCCGTGACCTCACATTTAAAAGAAACAAAGGAAAAGAAAAAAACCTACCTCAGATCTGCCCCCCGCTCGATGCCGCTCCACCTCTAGCTTCGTCGGGTGACGACGGCTCCGCTCCGGCCGACGACAACTTTCAAGTCTGTATCTCCCCCCCTCTTCCTTTCCCTCTCTGTTTCTCTCTCCCGTCTCTATCTCCCTCTCTCTTTTCCCCTCCCTTTCTCACCCGCTTTTTCTTTCCCTCTCTATCTCCCAAACTCTCTGTCTCTGCCCCTCTCCGTTCCTCTGTTTCTCTCTCCCCCTCCCTCTCTCACCTGCTTTCTTTCTCTCCCTCTCCACTCTCTCCCCCCTCCCTCTGTTTCTCTCCCTTTCTCTCTTACTTGCTCTCCCCCTCTGTTTATTTAATTTTGGTAGTTTAATGGAGTTAATTTTGTTAATATTAGTCTAAATTTAATATTGTTAATTTAATATATATAACCAATATTAATCTAGTTAATTAACATAAAGCAATATTAATCTAATTAACATATAGCTAATATTAGCCTAAATCTAATTAACATATAGCTAATTTAATTTACTTAATTTAATCTAGGTAATTTAATCTAATGTTAATTCATTAGAAATGTTTTAATTTATTGTACATTTAGTTTAGTGTAAATTTAATCTTTAATGTTATCTTGTAATTTAGTGTAAATTAACATATAATTTTTAATATTTCAGTGTGGCTCCAAAGCAGCGCGATATTGGATGGGAACATTGTACCTATGTTGGTGGAAGTAGAAAACTTATGAAGTGTAATTACTGTGGAAAACAAGTACAAGATGGTATTACAAGATTGAAGCAACATATAACACATGTATCCGGTCAGGTAGAAGGATGCTTGCGAGTACCAAGAGAAGTGTTAAGCGGTCATGAAATCTAAAAAAGAATGGCTTATGAAATCTTTAAGTGAGGAAGATTTTTATGATGTGACTGATGAAGATTGTGAAAATGAAATTGAAGAAGTTGGTGGTTTGGAAGAAGTTAAAGAAGACAATTAAAGCAAGCTATGAAGGAAAGCCGTGAAATGACTTGGAGATTTGTAGAAGATCATACAAGAGATGTTGATGGCAGTAGTTCGTGGCCTTCAGGACCAGGGATCAAGCGTGGATTGCGTCGGAGTTTTATCACTAGAGAAGCTGAAATTCCATCTCGTGGTATTGATCCTTACAAGTTTCAAAGCAGCTAGTCACTTGTTGATAGAGAAGAGAAAGCATTTATTTTGGTCTCCCTGTGCAGCACATTACATTGATTTGATGGTTGAAGATATTGGCTCGATGAAATCAATGAAGGAGATATTAGATGATGCTAAGATGATACATCATTCCAATGTTTTAAAAAACTCGTTATGTAACTCGTTATAACCAGTTATAGAACATAACAACACACATTCGTTATATAACACTCGCAAAAAACGCAGTTCCCTATAACGAGCGTTTTTTGGAGCGTTACGAACGTTACGTTATGAAAATAATATAATGTTCGTAACTCACGATATTTACACAAATTGCAAATATAAAACAGCAAAGCGATTTCTCTCTCAAGACCAAATCTATGTGAAACCTTAAATTGGCGACGGCGAGCGAAGCATAGAAGCACCCAAGTTCCTCCTCTCTCTGCAATCGACGACGACGGCTCTCGTGTGGTTCCTCCTCTCTCTACAGTTTCTCTTCAATTTCATTTCTTTCTCATCGAGCATTGAAGCACTCCAGTTCCTTTCTCGTTGATCTTTCTTCAATTGACGAGGAACTTGTCATTGTATGATTGTAATGCTCCAAAAATAAAAAAAACAGCACAACTCTTCAATTGACGAGGAACTCGTCGTTGATCTCTCTTCAATTGACGAGGAACTACACGACATCGGAGCATCTTAGTTCCCCGATGCTCGCTAAAATTTATTGTGAGACTTGCTAAATGTGTTATATATTATTTTAATTTTTTTAGATATTTTAAAATTATTTTTCTATTTATAAATTTTTTAATATAGTATATATGTTTATTTTTATTAAATAAATATTAAATCGCGTAACCTACGTTATGTGTTACGTTATAACCTATGTTAACATAACAAAGGAAAAACGTTATTGCTACGTTATCGTTATTTTAAACATTGCATCATTCATTTACAATAGCCTCAAAGTTGTGAACTTAATGAATCAATTTACCAGAGATCGAGATTTGTTGAGACCAGATATAACACAGTTTGCCACCGAGTTTATTTCTATTGAAAGCCTTATTCACTATGAACAAGATTCGAAAAGAATGTGTACAACAACCGAATGACGTGAATTCAACAAAGAAAGGAGTAGAAGTGTGAGAGATAAGATTTTTAATCTTATTTTGACTGATCGGTTTTAAAAAAAGGCAAGAGGTTCAAAACATTATGGATCCTCTTGTTAGAGTCTTGAAGATAGTAGACCAGGACTAAAAACCTACATTACTAATTATCTATGAAGTTATGGATAGAGTAAAATTGGCTATAAAGACATCAAATGAGAATTGGAAGAAGTACTGGGATATCATTGATAAAAGATGGTAGGACGTTGCATAGATACTTACATGCTGCTGGTAATTCATTTGACTAGAAATCATATTTGTTGACTAGAAATTGAAATCGTCATATCATAACAATCATGTTTTTACATTATTGTAGCATAGTTTTTAAATCCAGCACTACAATATTCAAAAAACTTTTCTGCATATCCAGAAGTGAGAAATGAATTAAAGGAAGTCATTAAAAGATTGGAGCCAGATTGAAACAAGCAAGAGCTATTAATGAGGTAATAATAATTTATTTATTCTATCGATATAATGTTATACAAATATTAACACTTATGATGTGGATTCTAGCAGATAAAATTATTTGTGGATGGAGTTAGAGAATTTGGAAGCCCACTGACTAGAAGAGCTAACAATCTCTTCTAACTGATTGGTGGATTAACTATGGTGAAGAAGATCCCAATCTGCAAAAAACTGCCATCAAAGTTTAAGCTAAATATGTACTTCATCAGGTTGTGAAAGAAATTGGAGTACGTGGTCGCTGATTCATACAAAATTGCGCAACTGATTGGCAATGAAAAAATTGCATAAACTAGTATTTATACTTTACAATATGCGGTTGCGAGTACAAAACTTGACATGCCAAAGCGACAATAATGATTATTATAACCCAATTGATCTGAACAATATTTTTAATGAAGATATATTGGATTGTGATAATGATGAGTTTGTGCCTCATTGGAACTCAATGTGACAATGATTACATTAGCAGGTATTTATGAATGTATTTTGTGTAAATTATTATATTGTGCATGTATTTTGATATGTTTCTACCGACAATGTGTGTATATTTATACTTTCGCTTTATGTTGAGTGTGCTAGGTGCTAGGTTTTGGATATGTGATACATGAATATTGATGTCTACATTTTTTTAGGATTTATCATAATTTTTGAGAATTTTTTTAGTTTTCTACGTAGCGTTTTGCGTGTATCGCCCGAGTCCGATCCGTCTCGGTGCCCGCCGAGTCGGCGGTCAAGACGGCGACTTTGTACCATGGTTGAACCAAATTGAAGCTAAACCACAAACTAAAGTTGGCCAAACCAAAAATTTGAATCAAACTCGACACCAAATTGAAGTTTCCAAATGAATTCGCTAGCAGATGTTACTCTTTCACTATGGTGATGCAAATGTAGACAGAATTTCAAACAAAAAATCCCAAAAAGAAATGCCAAACTAAAGATTTCATGTTGAAAGTGCTGAAATAGGCCTTAAATGATTGATCCCTACACCAATATGTGCAAAATCTATTCCAAATTGTAGAATCCGCCAAATGTACTTTCACCATTGCATCGAGAACACCGAAAAACACTGTATTTGACTCTTGATTCACCAATCTTCGGCCATCACTAAATCAGCCGTCCGATCAATGAAAAATAGCCATAAGTTATGGTGTTTGCTGTTAGGTCTTAACAGCAAGATCCCAACACAATATTACCTCTTTTTTCTCCTTTTAATCCAGCAACATAACCTGCCCTCTTCTTTTCTTTTATCAAACCCAAACACCAAAACTATCAAACCACCAATGCCACCCATCCTTCTCTCCGTCTCAAGCAATAAACGGGTCGGGTTGTATCCAATTCCTCTAGAGAGGACAGAGATAGAAGATAAATCCAGACCTGAGAACAGTTCGGATTCAGTGGAAGTTCAAAATCTGCAAGAGAAAGTGGATCCAATTCAAGTCAGAATTTGCAAAGACATCGGATGCGCAAGTGGTTGCGAGGGCCTGTTTGTTTCGTTGCAAAACGTCGCAAGTCGTAAGTTATAAAATGAGAATGGAAAAAGTGAACTGTAGCAGAGAAAATATATTGTGTTTTACGGTGTTTGGTTGATAAAGTGAAAGTGTAAATGATAAAGTATATTGTGTTTTACGGTGTTTGGTTGGTAATGTAAAAGTGTAAGTGAAAAAGTTGACCACAAAATTAACTGTAGCAGTGATTTAAATATTATAAATACTATTAAATTAAATCTATTATTGCAAATTAAATTGTATTAATAAATTTGAGATAAAAAATTAATAATCTTAATATTTTATTTATAACAAGAATATTAATAAAATATTAGTATAAATAGTAAAATATTAACTAAATAAATAATATAAAATTTTAAGAAAATCTAAAGAACATTAATAAAATTTTAAGAATACTAATAAAATATAAATATTAAAAAGCTTACAAAAATAATAAAATATAGTTATAATATTATAATATTAAAAATACTTGAAAATTATTATAATATAAATTTTATTATAATATTATTGTAATATTATAGAAATATAAAATTAACAAAGTAAAATATAATTATAATTTAATAATAAATTATCATTATAGTATTATTATACTGAATTATTATTACAATATTAACATAATAAAATATTAATATAATAATAAAATATATTATGATATTAATAAAGTAATTTTTTATATTAAAAAATAAACAATTAAATATATAGTAATTTTATTTTAAAGTATAATATTGTTATATTAATAAAATATTAACTCTAAATAAAATAATAAAAAATGGAATAAGTATTAATAAAATAATAAAGTATTAAATAAAATATTAAAAAAATATTAAATTAAAATAGTAAAATATTAAATATTAAAACAATATTAAAACAATAAAAAAATTAAAGATTAAAAATATAAAATAATTAAATAATTAAATAAGAAATTGAGCACTATTTAAAATATTAAATATTTAATAATATTAAATTATATATTGATTATCAAGTAACTGTTTTGAACTATAAGTGTACTTCAAGTGAGAGTTACATGACCACAAAATTAACTGTAGCAACTGCAAGTGGGAAAATATGAGTGTAAAAGTGAGATTTACATGACCATAAATTTAACTGTAGTAACTGCAAGTGGGAAAAGAAGAGTTGCATTTTGCAACTTGTTTTTCAGTGAAACAAACAACGGAAAATGGAAAAGAAGTTATACGACTTGCGTTTTGCGGCGAAACAAACACGCCCTTAATTGGAGATGTGCGAGGATCTGATCCTGTGTTAGATACCAAAAGCACAGATGAACAGATCGAATCCTGCAAAAGAATAAAGGCTTTGATTCTCGTGTCTTTGAGTCACGATTCTGATGTGACTTCGAACTGCAAACAAGCTGAATGAGTGGAGCTCAAACTGGGTGCAGGTCTCCATAAACAAAACAGAGCTTAACAAAGAGGGGAAAAAACCATACCTAAATAGGAAGATGAACAAAGCAAATATTAGACTTGTAGAAAATCTAGAATTTTGAGGAAGTGATGCCCAAGATTGAAATTTTGTTAAAGAACAAAAATTATTGGAGAACAAAAAGAAAATTTGGATGCCGAGTAACTATTACAAACAAAAATTTGCCAAAGATCTCCCAAATAGAAAGATGTATCAGTGTTTAAAAAAACCTGTTATATAACTCGTTATAACTCGTTATATAACCTAACGCCAATCAATTGTTATGTAACAGGGATAAAAACATAATATTTCATAACTATTGTTATTTTGCCCGTAACGTTCGTTACGTTACGTTATTAACGTAACGCACCGTAACTTACGTTATGGCGCATGTTAACTTTTTTATAAAACCCCTCAAATTCGCTCAGTCTAGGGCCAAAAAAATCCCCCAAAAAAATCCTCTCTGCAACCTCGCCATTGTCTCTGCAACCTAGTCGGCGAAGCCGAGAAGAAGAAGAAAGAAGAATAAGACCTACCTCTGGTGGTTCTCCGTCGTAGTCTCGTCAGCATCGTCTCTAAGCGGTGGTTCTTGCCGGTGTAGTCTCCAAGTACGTGTATGATCTCTCTTCTCTCTCTGCTCTCTCTCCCTTCAATTCTCTCTCCCCCTCCCAATCTCTCTTTCTGCCCTCTCTCCCGGAGAGAGCAAAGAGAGATCTGGAGAGAAAAGCAGAGAGAGATCGGGAGGGGGAGAGAGCAGAGAGATCAGAGGGAAAGAGAGCAGAGAGTGAAATATCTAGAGAGGGCAGAGACAGATAATTGCTAAAAATATTGGTTGAGATAATATCATCAAAAGATAATTGCTAAAAATTATCATGTTTGTTATCATACTTATGTTTGCGAACTTATTATGAAATTTGTTATATTTGCGAACTTATTATAACTTGTGAATGTGAAAAATTATTGTGATACTTGCTAAAAAATTGTTGTGAGACTTACTAAATGTGTTATATATTATTTTGATATTTTTAGATTTTTTAAATTTGTTTTCCTATTTATAAAAATTCTTAAATATAGTATATATATTTAATAAATATTAAATCGTGTAACCTACGTTATGCGTTACGTTAGAACCTATATTAACATAACAAAGAAAAAACGTTATCATTACGTTATCGTTATTTTAAACATTGAGATGTACTAAGAACAAAGCAAATTAAAAGAACTAAAAGTCTAAGAACAAAAATTGCAAAGAAGATTCAACTTTCAAAGAAGAATTCTTTAAACTTGATGCTCTGACAGCATGTTAGATTTACGAAAGTAAATCTCTATTGAGTTTGAAGAACTACATCTTTATTGATATTCATTGATATTTAGAAGTACTACAAAATACAAGTTACATAATCCATGAGACCGCGTCTCCTTATATACATTCTATAAGACCAACTCCTATTCTAATCATGACTTCAAATGCTATTAGAATGCTTAAGACTAGTATTATATACCTATTATATCTAACGTTCCCCATCAAACTCAGGATGGTACGAACATTGAGAGTTTGCCTAAAAAATGGAAAACCAGTGCTAAAACTGCTGAGGTGTGAATTGTTGATGTTGATGTCAAGCAGCTGACTTGCTAATTACTCATGCTAAATTTGTCAAAACGCTGATGCTGAATTGTAGATGTTGAATTGCTGAAATTCCTTAAACATTATTCTTTGATACCATGTTAAGTTTACAAAGATAAATCTTTATTAATGCTAAAAGGTAAAACCATTGTTCGATATCAACACCGAGATTTTAAACCATGCTTTGTTTAGAGTTTAAAAAGTGTTTGTTTATTAGAGAAAACCATGACAATTACAATGTTGAAAGTATACAAATGAACATGATGATAAGAAGTTTTTTTTATCCTTCTCTTCTTTTATTTATTTGCTTCTTTCTAATTCTTGTGATAGAAACTTTTTTCCTTTTCTTCTTTCTTTTTTTGTGATCCGTTTCCTTTTCTTTATTACTTTCTTTTCATCTAACCTTATCTTGTTTTTCTTTTCTTTCTAATTTTCTATTATAAATTTTTTCCTTTTCTTTTTTCCTTTTTTTGTTTTCCTTTCGTTTCTTTTTTCTTTTTTTTTCTAATCAAGTCTCAAAATTAACATACATACTAAACCCAATACTAAATAATTAACTGCCACGAGTTGTCCTTGGAGATTGCCCCATGAGCTTCAATGCTCACGAAATCCTCAGAGCGAACTAGTTAGAATCTAGAGCTGACAAATATGAAAATATGGGGTGAGCTTGACACTCAACAAGTGAATGAAGTTTGTTATAATATTTATGCTTAAATAACATGCAACTGAATATTTAATGATCTCATGATAAAAATAGAAGATTCTAAAAATCAAATAGTGCACATATGATGAGTTATTTTGGTCAAACAAGACTCAATGCGGTCAACACTTCACACCCCAGTTGACTTGGGTCTCACCACTATTATCTACCGTGGGTCTTATCTACTATCCTCCGTGGTCGGGATGCCTAAATCAAGGCCCACACAGATTAAACACCCGCATAGAGGGGTCACATTGATATCGAACATGACTTATTTAATTCTGACATATACCGGTATATCTGACTAATATACAATGGGCTTATTCATAACTAAGGAAGTGTCCAAACACATTCACATCACATAATAAATACGCGTTTAGTAATAACAAATAATCTCACCTATGCGCGTGCATCTTAATTTATTCCTATATGAGACAAATATGACCCGTGTCCAAAGAACCAACATGCCATGCACATGTATAATTGTCAAAAGATAACTATTTTTCATTTTGCACGTAATTTATTTATAATTTCATATGCGAAGAAATACTTTTCGATGTATCCAATCGCAATTATTCACATGAATCAATTAAATAGATGCGTACATATACACTTATTAGATGTCTTCGTGGACAAAATGCACTTGTAACATAACATACCGAACTATATGTATTAAATTTAGAAACTTCTTATCATAAGTTTATCATTTACCCAAAAAATCCGTGCTCAAAAGTCTTAAATGTTGTTTCTAGATGATACTTAATTCCTACTTGAAGCTTCTAATAGTAATCAAAAAGTACCCGCCATTCTTAGAAATCTTATAGCCCAACCTAGTCATATGAGTTATAAACCTATGATCATTACCCAAAATACACTCTAAATAGCTTATACTATTTTTATATATTTTATAGAACTTTTTAGAACTTTTATATCGGATTTATGGTCAAAAGGTCTTTTATGCAAATTGTAGAAAGTCTAGGGGCTTTTCTGTAAATGTTAAAACACTATGCAACATGATCCATGGGCTGGATCTGTAAAATCATATTAATCAGAGGTCATTTAGTCAACTTAACATGAATTTGATGGGTCCAGGGGGTTAATGTTAATATCTAGAATATGATTGGGTTTCAAATTAAACTTTCTAAAAGCTCAGAGGGCTGGCTTATGAAATTTTTCTTCTCCTCCTTTCTTTCATCCAATAGCAGCCTCCCCTAAACGCATTTGAGCTTGTGTTTGGGTGGCTGCCATGGCCACCCTCACGGCCATTCCTGGTTGTGGGAGGACAAAGGCGACCGGCCGCCACCTTCGATGGCCATCGGCCGCCGCCGACGAGCCTTGTTGCCAGAAATTTTTTCCCTTCAAATTTGAGTCAAGCTTGGATTTTATTAGGTTATCCTAATCACTAGGTATTAATAAAAACTTAGATTAACATGAGGTAATGATTATCTTAATGAGACTCCTCTTCTCCTACTCTTCTCTCACTCTCTCTAGCTTAAATTGTGATGGAAAGGGGCTGCCTTGGGTCCTTTTTATAGAGTCAGGGAGACTTGGGGGAAGATTCTCACTTTACATACAACTCTCACAACAATTCAATTTGCAGAAGTGATATAAAAATGTAAATTATGTAAATTTTATTTGCATTAATAGTGTTTAGTTTTGGATTGTTACAGAATGAAAAGCTCCAAAATTTATCCTAAGCATATCTTGGTTGATTCCAAATGTTTTATTTCCTTAAATTTTCAAGAACTACAAACTAACACATTTGGATTCTTCAATATGGATTTTTTTTCTTACCCAAATGTTGGATATATGCATAAACCCAACCAAGAACATAGTATTGGGAGAGAAGATATGAGTAGTTTCTGGAAGAAACCATGTCACATCTTAATCTAAGTCTTTCACCAACAAAATGTAGTTTGCTAAAGAGAAAATTCTATTGAGACAAACATCTGAAGAAAGATTGACAGTATACTACAGACTACAGTTAGCGGCAGCCCCAAGTCAATCCTCTGAGTTGGTCGAAGTTCATGTGAAGAAACTAGATCAAGAAACAAATTGGCATTTGGAGGATAGGTCATCTTATGAGAGAGCAACCTTCCAAAATCCCCTAGACTAGGAGAGTTGAAAAGAAGGCCACAAGGAAAAATGATAAGATTTGCCGAAGGGAAACTCTCATCTCTGAAGCAATCTATATAAGCCGTATAGTCAAAGGAACAATTCCCAGAAATTTTAGTTATTAAATTCCCAAAATAATTACCAATAGTCACAAAAGGCTCATTATTAGTTTCATTTTTCAGATGCATCCACTGACTTCAGAACAAATTTATCGAGAATACCATCTGACTAGGATCCTAGGTCAGGAATGAGTTTATAAATTTATGAGCATGTTTTTCTGGAAGGTATATTTAGATTTGTCACATGGTCCAAGCTACATCTAGGGAAGATGAGAAGTACATTATGGAGATATCCTAATATCTCCAAGAAGACTTGGAGAAATATACTTGATAGGTGCACAAGACAGATGACCACCTTTTGCCGATTTGATTGTGCAAATGAGTTTGATCAATAAATAAGAAATCTGTAATTGAACACACTGAACTGATTTCCAAATAGTAGATACACCAAAGTTACACAAAACTTTGTTTTTCAACTTGAAGTAGATTGATATCATGTTTTTAACACCACATACATATTGAGCTTATATAGTTAATATAACTTCAAAGCTTCTGAACAATAGCTCATTGAACTAGATACATGATCATTGTATTGGTAGATGGTCTGAGCTTAATCTGGAACTATAAACCAGTGTTTTAAAAAACCCGTTATAACTCGTTATATAACGTAACGCCGACCAATTGTTATGTAACAAGCCAAAAAAAACGTAATGTTTGATAACTATGGTTATTTTGCTCGTAACTTACGTTACGTTACGTTATTAACGTAACGCACCGTAACCTACGTTATGGTGCAAGTTGACTTTTTATAAATTTCCCCATATTCTTTCGGTCTATGGCAAAAAAATCTCCCCAAATTCGCTCACTCGTCATCCTCTCTGCAACCTCGCAGTCGTCTCCTCGTTCGACGCCGAGAAGAAAGATGACAAACCTCTCTCCGATCGACAGTAAAATAAGAACTCTCTGGTGGTTCTTTGTCGTGGTGTTCTCGCTGGTGTCATCTCAAGCGTTGATTCTTCGTCTCCAAGCACATGTAAACTCATTCTCCCCTCATCTCTATCTTCTCTATCTCATTCTCAAATCTCCTACCGATCTCTTTGCTCTCTCTCCCACCCGATATCTGTCTACTTTCTCTCGATCTCTCTCTGCTCTTTCCCGAGAGAGAGCATGGAGAGATTGAGAGAGAAAGTAGAGAGAGATCGGGAGGGGGAGAGAGATCAAAGGGAGAGAGAGCATAATGAGATTGGGGGTAAAGATCGGAGAAACTGAAGGACAAGGGTATGTTGAATAACATATTGTAGATTGAATTATGAATTATAATGAATAGCATGACTAAAAAATTTAAGAATTATGATTGAATTATGAATTATTTATGAATTATTATAGATTGACTTATGAATCTTTGTGTAGATTGAATATCATGGTTAAAAAATTATGAATTAAAATGAAACATGTGGACCATATTGTTGTTTGTGTAGATGAAATTATGAATTATAACTTGTGAATGTGAAAAATTATTGTGATACTTGCTAACAATTATTGTGAGACTTACTAAATGTGTTAAATATTGTTTTGATTTTTTTTAGTTTTCTTAAAATCATTTTCCTATTTATAAAAAAAATTAAATATAAATATATATATATTTATTTTTATTAAATAAATATTAAATCGTGTAACCTACGTTATGCGTTACGTTATAACCTATATTAGCATATCAGAAGAAAAACGTTATCATTACGTTATCGTTTTTTAAACATTGCTATAAACATAACGAAAGTATACCCATTGGTTTTATTGTGTTTGGTAATATAAATAGAGAATAGCCCATAGATGGATTATTACATTAGTCAATCGTTATAATTATAAATTTCAATTGGTGAGTGCAGGTACTGCTTTCCTTAAGGAACACTGACCATAAGATATAAGATTGAAAGGCTAAGATTGAAGAGGAATGGGCATTACACAAACAAGTAATGAGTCAACCAAATATCTAGGGTTTGCACAGTTAGCAGGCACTCTATCTAGTACGATGACACCCATTTCCGAGGAAACTAGCGTCTAGAGGCCATACCACATCCCAAAGAAGGGGAAACATTTCCGACACTTGTATCAAATACTCATTATTACCTCAGTATGAAATCCCAAAAATTTAAAAAAAATGTCATAACTTATTATATGAACTTCGATGGAAATTGCAAATTCTAAGGAGAAAATTATCATCAAGGTAAAGTGAAGTTTGCTAAACTGAAAGATTTTAATCATGTTACGATGAAGGGGAAAAAAATCAACCAAGCCTTCATAAACAAATTGACTCCATAAGATTCACATCATTAGACTCGAGAAACCCACCCAAGGGCCCAGCAATCAAGAAAGAATCTACTCAAGAATTCAAAGCTAGAGACAGAAGGATCTGAATTAACTTAGAAAATAACTTGTTTGTAGGCATGCTAACTAAAGTCATCTTTCAAAGGCTTTTACATGATTCAAATCAACTACGAGATCATCCACAATCTATTAAGGGTGTCCTATGCTCACAAATGAGGGTACAAGGCAGTAGGACTTCTAAGAAATTGAGCATTCCTGAAACTAGCCAGATTTGTCCTAATAGTAAACTTTTTCCATAAGAAAAAGCATATCTTCTCAGCCGATCGTCAAAATGGGTAATCATGGGAAAGAGTTTTTTTGGGTGTGATTATGTAGCAACCCAAAACTGAACACTATTAATGTAATAAAAATTTGCATAATTTATATTTTTGAACCATTTTTGCAAATTAAATTGTTGTGAGAGTTGTGTGTAAAGTGAGAATCTTCCCTACACAAGCCTCCCTAACTTTATAAAAGAGACGCCAAGGCAACTCCCTTTCCCTCACAACTTAAGCTAGAGAGAGGAAAGTGGAAGAAGAGAAGTCTCATTGAGGTAATTTCAACCTCATCTTTTAACTTAAATTTTATTATTCTTTAGGAATTAGGATTAACCTAATTCAATCTAAATATCTAAACTTTGGCTCAAGTCTGAAGAAAAAAAAGAATGTGGTGATGGGGTTCGCCGGTGGCGACCCTCGGCAATCGGAGGTGGTGATCGGTCGTCGGGGTGGCCTCCGATTGTCGGCGCCCTCCTGCGGCCAGGGATGGCTGCGGGGGTGACCATGGCAGCCTACCAATCTTAAATGGGTTTGGGAGAGGTTGTTGTTGGATGAAAGAAGGGGGAAGATGGAAAATTTTCATAAACTTCCTTAGCTCTCAGAAGTTTAATTTTAAGCCCAACCTTATTTAAGAATTTTTTATTAACCCGCTAGACCCACCAAATTCATGTTAAATTGATTAAATTTTTTTGATAAATATGATTTTCCAGATCCAGCCCATGGATTATGCTGGATAGTGTTTTAACATTTATAGAAAAGCCCCTTGATTTTTTGTAATTTGCATAAAGGCCTTTTTGACCATAAAACTGACATAAAAAACTTAAAAGTTCTATAAACATATATAAAATAGCAGAAGCTATTTAGCGTGTATTTTGAGTAATTATACATAGGTTTATAACCTATATGGTTAGGTTGGGCTTGTTAGTAAATTATAAGATTTCTAAAAATGACAAGAATTTATTTATTATTATTAGTGGCTTCAAGTAGGAGTTGAGCATCATCTTGGGACAACATTTAAGACTTTTGAGCAAGATCTTTTTGGGTAAGTGATAAAACTTATGATATGAAGTTTCTAAATTTTATGTAGTTTGGTTGTTATGTTAGGCATCTAAGTGTATATGTACACATCTATTTAATTGGTTCATGATGAATAGTTGTGATTGGATATATCGAATAGTATTTTTTCGCATATGAATTTATCAATAAACTACGTGCAAGATGAAAAATGGTTATCTTATGACGATTATACACGTACATTGCATGTTGGTTCTTTGGACACTGGTCATGTCTCATATAGGAATTAATTAAGATGCATGGGCGAGATTATTGGTTAGTACTGCATTAATATACATGTTCATTATGTGATGTGAATGTGTTTGGACACTTTCTTGGTTATGAATGAGCTCATTGTTGTATGCATCTTAGTCAAATAGACTGGTATACATCGGAATTAAGCAAGCTGTGTCAGATTCAATGTATCCCTTCTATAAGGGTGTTCGATCTGTGTGGGCTTTGGTTTATGTATCCCGATCATAGGCGATAATAGTGGTGAGACCCAAGTCAATCGGGGTGTGTAGTGTTGACCGCTTTGAGACATGACCTACTTACTTTCATGGAGTCTTATTTGATCATAATATCTCATTTCATATGTGCACTATTTGGTAGTTACTAAAACCCTCTAATTCTATCATGCGAGTATTATATATTCCATTGCATTTTATATAAGCATAAATTTTTTGACATACTTCATTCACTTGGTGAGCTTCAACCCTAACATTTTATTCGTTTGCTTCAATTTCTAACTAGTTCGCGATTTCGTTAGCTGAGAAGCTCATGGGGCGATTTCCAAGGACAACTCGTGGCAGTTAACTATTTAGTATTAGGTTTAGTATGCATGTTATATTTTGAGACTTGAGTTAGACTTGGAATATTCTATAAGTATGATAGTTTGATGTAAGGTATTTTGGAGTCATTTTTGGAACTCCTGGATGTATCCTAAAGTATAAATTTGAAGATCTTTTGGTTATGTAAGTTATCTCTGTTTTCACGTCGAGAATTCTTTGCAGATGAAGAGATGTCAAAGGGGCTTATTAGTTCCCAAACAAATCCTCCTACATCTATATATAAACGTTGGTTTATCAAGAATGCACAAGAAAAGTACTTCAAATTGTTGATTCATCGCCAAAGATGGCTTAGATCATATTTCTCACGAGGTGAAAGAAAAGATAGAAAATCTGTCTTTTTTGAGTTATTGTCCCAATAAAAGAAATATTCTTATGATAGGTCCTATTCCAGGTCAGAAACATAGTGAAATCGTCTTTCCCATTCTTTCCTCAGACCCTGCTACGAAGGAAAATGTTCATTTCTTAAAATTTTCCATATATGTAGGAGAGAATCGGGGAAGGGGTCGTATTTATCCTGATGGGAGTAAGAGTAACAATACGATCTATAATGCTACATCTGCGGGTAAGACTGAGAAACAACCCTCTTCCCGCTGAACCACCTTTCTCTTCGCTCCACATAGATAAAATGTAGGACTAACGCCAACAGTTCATCACGGAAGAAGGGATTCACTGAGCTGGGATCACTAACTATTACTAATATAATAGAAAAGAACTGTCTTTTTTCCCCCGATTCTGTTGCTGCCACGGGCTTTACACATCAATAAGATTATATAGATATCCCTTCAACATGAGTCATCGGAAGGATCCTGGACGATTTTGTTCATGTTGTTTTACACACTTTAAATAGTTTATGAATAAAAAATCAAGTGATTTGGAGACTTTTTACTAATGCATCAAATAAAATTTAATTTTACGGATGAAATGATGTTTATTGTGGAACAACTTTTTGCATGGATAAGAAGTCTCCAAATCACTTGAATTTTCATTTATAGACTATTTAAAATGTCTAGATCAACATGAAGAGAGTGGATCGTCATATGATGTCCCACCGTAAAGTTCCTACAATTCTTAGTTAAGAACCAACCCTAAAAGATCAAGAGTTGTAGGAACTTTGTGGTAGGACGTCCTATGAACGATCCACACTGTTCATATTGATCTGCACACTTTAAATAGTTTATGAATGAAAAATCAAGTAATTTGAAGACTTTTTACTCATGCATCAAATGAAATTAAATTTTACGGCCGAAGTAAAATTTATTTTGGATTGCATGAGTAAAAAGACACCAATCACTTTATTTTTATTTATAAACTATTCAAAATGTGTAGATCAACATGCACAAAACAGATCATTCATAGCACGTCCCACCGCAAAGTTCTTACAACCCTTAGTTTAAGAACCGACTCTAAAAGATCATCTTCGTACTTTAAGATTATGCAAGTACCTTCTTAAAAGATCGTGTTTGCTTTCCTTTCCATGTTTTTGTCATCTACTTGATTGGATCAGTGCTATAGTTTTTTTTTAGTCCATTCCTCGTCTAGCAGGCTTGACCTCTCTTTCTGGACATAACACATTGTGGGTTATCCCGTAGGTCTGTGTTGTAATTTTTGCCTCAGAGTTAAAACTAATGTATACAGATTCATGTTTTTGTCCTGGCTGATTTTGAAGTTCAGATTTTTAAGATTGAATTTTCACCACATTTTAGATACCTTAATCTCTTGGAATTCTTGAAAGATAAAACATTCAGTATGGGCATTTGTAAGGGGCATTCTTTGCTTATGGCTTAGAGACACTTGAATGAAACTACTAAATATGTTGCTGAGCATTTCAGTGTTGACTTGCTAATCTAACTGGGAATAAGGAATCCACATGAAGTCCTTGTTTTTGAAATTACTCCTTGATTCTCATTCTGCAAGTGGTCACAATTCTTGCCTAGTCATTCCCAGAGTCACGTTCTTTTTGTTGCTTGATGTCATCAAAGTAAATGATTATCTTCTTTTAACTAGATTAATTACAATCTTATTTTGTCTCCACTGTTCTTTCAATTTTAAGATGTCAGCTTGGTTGATTGCAGGTTGATGTTGCGATAATTGAAGTTGGACTTGGTGGGAGGTTAGATTCGACGAATGTGGTATGTAGCTATCTTACTACAGTAATTTTGAGTAACCCTAGTTGTAGAATTTCTTTTTTGAACAGAGCCATACATGTTTGGAATCAAATGCATGGTTAAAAAAAGTGAATTCTTCAGTACCTCTGGAACACACAGAGTAAAGGTGAAAGGGGCCTGTTCCAGTTTTGAAACTAAGCTTAACCTTGTACTGTAACCCACAAGTACTGCACCCATCCATGCCAACACTCACCTTGCTATAGTCACAGCCACATACCAAACACCGGCCTATCCATAAAAGCATCAACACCTCTGTGTGTCCGCACATACACAAAACATTTGATGTTGGTGTTTTTGGCACCTCCTCCCTCTTACCTAGATGCAAGACACGGGTGTCAAGTCTCATGTGTCCTTGTATGTGTGGCACGACAAATTTAGAAATTATTATGGGCCCGGATATGTCAAAATAAGACTCCATGTTAAGTGGATCGATTGGCTTTATTTTAACACTCCTTTACATATCATAGCATAATTATAAAGAAGAAAAATCTTGATATGACCTTGTATAAAAGTGGGAGTTAATGTGATGGGAATCACTAGCTCTTTATTTGTATTTAAGCTTTTCCTTTTATTTTAGGCTAGGCTTAGGTTGCTCCGTTATTTTGCTTTAGTCCCATATTGGATACGTGAGAAAACTTTTGTATTTGGGCCTATATAAGGCCAGGAATTGTAGTCTTTTATTTAGTTCAGTTGATTTAAAAAACCCTTTATTTTGCATTGTAAGTTTTGCTTTGTGATTGAATCTCTGCATGGTGATGTACTGAGTGGGAGAGCGACCTCCTTGGTGTTGAAGCCAAAATTTATCTTATCCTCAAAAATCTAAGTTCTCCCCTTTTCGTTTTACATCAGTTTGGTAGCTGACGTCATCGGCTCAACCTGAGCTGAACCAAGCCACAGAGCCTCCTCCCAAGCCGCGCCGAGCCACCAAGTCGTGAGCCACCGCTGATGTCAGTCGAGCTGTTGATGATGTCAGCAGAGCCGTGTTGACGTCATCGGCTCATTTGAGCCGCACTGTTCACTACAGCAGCACAACAACATTCCGGAGCCCGTTTTAGACCCGTTCGTGGTCCGATTCGAGTTTCGTCTGAAGTGTTGGGTTGGTAGCTGACTTTGGGAGATACTGGAAGGATTTCGCAGCTTTTGGGCAATAAATCCGGCCTTTACATGCCCTTGTTTTGAGCCATTACTCGGTATCGGTGCTTTTTCAAGTGCCTTTGGTTACCTTCTAACCTCACCTCAACATTTTGCGATATTTTGCATATCTCTTGTGTACTTGTGGTGATTGTTAGTTGGAGTTGCTACTGTTCGTTGCCTAATTTGCTGTTTGCTTGCATTTTCACTATTAGGATTCATTTTGCATTACTCATTTTAGTTACCGATAGGACAACTTTTCGACTGATCATATAGTGCATGCATCGAGTGAAACTTAGAAAATTATCTTTCATCCGTGTGATTGTGTGTATTGCATAGTGCATGCTTCTTCGTAGTGATAGAATATATTTATCTGATCATCTAGATATGAAGTCCAAACTTGATCTAATCTTTAAAGAGCTTCAAGATTTGAAACTTAAGTTGAAGGGTTAGAGAACAAGAACAAAGGAGAACTTAAGAGATGATACCCGAAATAGGAGAGTGGAGAACACCGATAGGCATAGGGATGGAGAAGATGACATAATCTGTAGGATTAAACTAGATTCTCCCACGTTTGACGGTATCCTTGACCCGAAAATATTTAGTAATTGGGTAACAAACTTGGATTACTATTTTGATTGGTATAGGTTCACTGAGGAGAGTCTGATTCGGTTTGCTTGGATGAGACTTTCAAGGCCAGCTAGGATTAATTGGACTTCGATAGAGTATACTCGGCGTGGGACTTTCATAGAGTCTTGGGAGGAAATGAAACAAAAGTTCAAGGAGAAATACCTTCCCGACTCTCATAAGCATCGCTTACTAGATAAACTGCACAACCTTCGCTAGGGTAGCAGCAAGTCGGTTCAGGACTACACAACAGAATTTGACGACCTAACTCTACATTGTGAGGTGCGAGAACACTCCTTCCAAGCGATATCTAGGTACCCTTCTGGATTGAGGTCAGACATCTAACGAGCAATATTCATTCACTCCCACAAGATAGAGATCATTGAACAGGTGAGCCAACTAGTTTAAGATATAGAAATCTCTCTTAAATTTTCTTCAGAATGTAGGGTCTTTTCTAAAGCCGGGAGCAACCTAGCCCAAACACTCATACAACCAGAGACCCCGAGAACAAATCTGTGATAGGTGAATCTTCTAGGAACACCAAGGACAGTCAAAGTTTTAACTGTCAAGGTTATGGTCACGTTGTTGCACAGTGTCCCTCTAGGAACCTCCTAATCAAGGAAGTTGATGAGATCGAAACAGTCGTTCATGAAGCAACTGGCAGTGCAACTAATTCTGATGATGGTGTTAGGGTCGCTAGCATCCAGTTAGGTGTTATTAGGTATGCACACACAGCTGCTAGTAATGAGGATAGGCGTAGGTCTAGTGTGTTCTACACCTATATCACACATGAGGGAAGAACTATAAGTTGATGATAGATGGGGGTAGTTGTGTGAACATCATTGCCAAGACAGCTCTTGAGAAGATGGGTCTCAAGGCTGAACCACATTCCCACTCATACAACATGAATTGGGTTGATAAGACAGCTCAATCTATTCCCCATCATTGTCAGGTTCCTATCCACTTGTCTAGTTACGAGGATCGTGTTTGGTGTGATGTCTTAGACATAGATACTGCACACATTTTATTGGGTATGCTTTGGTTGTATGACTTGGATGTAATTAGTCTGGGCAGGTCCAACATTTATGAATTTAAATTTAAAGAAAAGAAGATATTGTTGAAACCTGCCAAACTCAAGTCAAGTGTCGGGAATAACAAGAAGAGAACAGTCATTGAAGAGAATGATAAGACACCCTGTTACTTAGTGACTCGAGCCAACTTCTCCTAGGTATCCTGCCCATTGCCACAATTGAGCCATTTACACCACATTTGCATGAGTTGCATAAGCATAATGCAAGACAAATGACAATTATTAATTATAACTATCAGTCTGCTGCAGAGTCTCACAAGCGATTGCAAGACATCGTAATAGGTGACGAGGTGCTGATTAGAGTGTATCCAGAGAGGTGTCCATTGGGAACTTTGAAAAAGCTCTATACTCGACACAGGGGTCCATACAAGATTTTGAAGAGATTTGGTTCCAGTGCCTGCGAGCTCGATATTCCCTATGATCTTGGGTCAACCCAGTGTTCCGCATCGAGGACCTGACTCGTTATCGCACTTTCACGAGGCCACAACGGTTTTCAGTTCGTCTATTGCAGCCACCACTGCTGAGGAGACCCACTACTGAGGAGTTTGTGCAGTCCTTTCCTGTTCGATTTCACCATCCGTGTTGTTGCCATTCGCCAGTGGCAAATTTTTTGAAGCTGGGGAGAATTGATGAGAATCACTAGCTCTTTATTTGTATTTAGGCTTTTCCTTTTATTTTAGGCTAGGCTTAGTGTGCTCTGTTATTTTGCTTTAATCTCATATTGGATATGTGAGAAAACTTCTTTTGTATTGGGCATATATAAAGTCAGGACCTGTAGTTTTTTATTTAGTTCAGTTGATTTAAAAACCCTTTTATTTTGCGTTGCAAGTTTTGCTTTGTGATTGAATCTCTGCATGGTGATGTGTTGAATGGAAAAGCGATCTCCTTGGTGTTAAGCCAAAATTTATCTTTCTCCCCAAAACCCCAATTTCTTCCCTCCTTCTTCTCCTATTCGTTTTACATTATAATGCTTTGTATTAAGTGGAGCAATATACCATCTTTATCACTATTTGTTTGTATGGCATGTCATAGTTCTAAAAATAAAAGTTCATGAATTTTGATGACAATGGGAATTATAAAGAAACATACCATTCTTTAACACTTATTGTGTCTATTCTTCCTTTGTAGATCCTTTCTTGTTTTTCTTTTGAATCCCTTCTTTTCTAGGAAGCGCAAACACTTTTATTGTGAAACAGTGTTATATCTAGATAGTGTCTGACATGGCACTTCTTTCCATATCATTGTCGTTTGTGTATTTTTTAGAATTTATCGTGTGTTGGTGTGTCATGTTGTGTCGCACCCAAATTCGGCATGTCCATATCTGTGCCACATAGTTTCTTTCTTTTTTCTATGCAGGCTTGCCTGTTTTCCCCCATACATGAGTCATGTCTAAGTTACAAAACATGAATGTCCAAGTGTTTTATTGTTTCCTTGTGTCCAACACGACAATTTTGTAAAAGAAAACAGGCCTGGTAATGCTTGTTTAACCAAGTAATATTTCATTACTTATTGGTTAGTTTCGACATGTGGTCTTTTGACAATTTTTTTAAAATTTATGGCATTTTCAAAGTTTGACCAAAATTTCATGATTTCTTACTACATTAGCAATACCATGCATTTTACTAATTTCTTGACATTGTTTTAGATTATTAACAGTCTTTAACAATTGTATAACATTAATAATGTTGATTTCTGTTTTCTTTTTTGTGATTTTCTGGATTTTCACCAGTTTTGGTGATTTTTGGTAACTCTAGCATTTTTTTATTCATTATTTTTTTTGGCTATTTTAATGGTATTAGGCAGTTTTGAACCATCTATAACACTTTGACAATCTTTAGCCATTTTTTTTAATTTCTTTTTGTTGTTTTCACCAATTGTGCTTCTTTTTGACACTTTCGAGCAATTTGTGGCATTTCGCTCTTCGGTCACCATTTTCAATATTTTTTTTCAAGTTTGACCAATTTGTGACCCTTTGATAATTTCTAATCACTTTGGTGGGTTTTTTTAATTTTCACAAAAAAATGGTAACTTTCTATAGGTCTAATACATGATGAATATTTGACAATTGTCACTTGATTTAGGGCATGTTGTGTACTGGTGTTTGTAGGTGGGTGGGTGGCATTTATGTTTTCTCACTTTTGTCTATTAATTTCTGTTAATCTTGTACCGTTTTAAATTACTATTAATATTTTTTTGCCATTATTTTCTTTAACCTCATCTCTTTTCTCATAAATCGGTAAAGAGAAAAATGGAATCTTGATTGTGCTTTACCGCATTCATTGTGTCGCAGAACACATTCCACTGATTACCACTTGATCTATTGGCTAATCTGTAATCTGCGTATATTTCCAAAAAAAAAATGCACCGAAAGTATGATTCTTGAGAAAAAGATCAAATTTGGATCTACTTGTGCTTTCCAGGTTTAGAGTTTTGGTTTGACTTATATTGGCTGGTTCTGCTTCTAGTCATCCTGTTATATTCAAAATTGTGACCCCTTGAGCAACTTATATAATCTGACGCCTAGGATTAATCCTATGTTGTCCCTTTGTGATGGAGTCTGATGGCAAACTATTCAGGTAAAAGAGCCTGTTGTTTGTGGCATTACTTCGCTGGGGATGGATCATACAGAAATATTAGGTACGCTCTTCATTTCACGGGATGCATCTTTAATGAGTTTTTAAATTCACTGTCTCATTTTCCGTGAATGAATTTTTTGACTGTTTATTTGCACTGATTCTTTTAGCTCTTTTATGATATTTGGTCTATCCTACATGCCATGCTGTATTCTCTGTAAGAGAAGATAGCTCTCTCTAGATTTATGGAGCATAGTATTTCCCAGCCCTACCTATTATTTCTACATTAATTAGTGGACATAGATAAATATAAGATGACATTCACTTGTTCGTGAAATTTTCAATACTCATCCTTTGTTAAGCATTACTTTTTCTTAGGGAGTGGTCTTCAATATTAATAAAAATCCAATTTAATTTGTGAGCATTTTACTGTATGTTACAAGTAGAAATAGTCTCTTTTACCATTGAAGGGGGGCATATTTGGTCAACCCAACAAAGCTCTCTTGAGTATCCATTATGTGGATACTCTGCTCTCTCCTTAAAGCGTCACCTTATCTTTAAGTAAGCCACATTTTAGTAGTGGAGGATGGCTAGATTTGTTGATATGAAGTAGAGCCTTGTGGAATTGAAGGACTGTTGAAGATCCTGAGGAACTGTACTTACTGTATCAGACCTAGGGGTATGGAATAAAATTTCTTCCAAAGTTCAATCTTAATCCTTGAGAAGCTTGAGTGATTTGGGTGAGAAATGTTTTGTGCAGGCTATATAAATAATCCTAATTTAAGTTTATGTCCAACATTTAAAATAACTACTTTTCTATTTAGTCTCATTAATGCTCAGTCTTGGCTACCCTTAGATTGATTTATCCTCCATGGTGGATAGCACATTTAAGTTTCAAGAGGAATATCCTTCTTATTGTGTTGGCATTGTTATTTCGGGTATCCTCTCTCAGGTACAACTAGCTTAATCTCTGACCTGTGCAGTAATAGCTTTTGAAACATAAGAATTTTGGCGTAATTTGGCCTTCAAGTGCATGCATTTCATTCTTTCAAAGTCAGAGTTAGCCAAATGGAAGCTGAAGGGGAGCTAAATTTTCCCTAGCTTGGTAATTTTCCCATTGGACTAGGATATGGTTACTGTAAATCAGTTCTCTTTCTTGCAGCTCGAAATCTGCTTACTGCATATTCAAAAGCTGAAACGGAACCAAAAAATGGGACATTTCATGGAGAGTATTTCCCATCTTTTATAATACTTTTGCTAAGGACCTGTACGCTGTATCACTTGTATAGCAGGCAAGAGGGCAAAACCAATATTTAGAAAGAACTGACTCTTATTTAGTATGTAGAGTTGGCACCTTAGACTCTAAATTACTACCTCTTTTCACTTCTTGCTCTGATTTGGAAAAGCTCTCCGTCTTGATGGTCAGTGGCAAAAATCTATTAGCATAACTCTGCTTTGGTCTGATTAAAATCATTTTAATGAGGCACAGTGACCACCATTTTCGCTAAAATTGAGTCGCCATAGGATCAAGTCCAGCCTAGAGTTTTAAAAGCAGTGTTCCAAATAGCGGATCATGGCACAAACATAACGCTTACTATAGGCGTATTGGCATATTGGGCCTTGACCATTATGTTGTTATCCCTAGTAACCTACCACAGCAGGTGGAAGTTGAAGTAGGCGCCAACTAACCCCCTAACACGACTGCTTTGAATAAAATTGCTATTCCCTAAAGCGTATTTTACCCATTTAATCTCTTAACTATATCAAGATTCATTTAGTGCGTGCTGACCCGCTATAGTGGTTGCTTTGAATAAAACTACTATCCGCTAAAAGCCTAAAATGTATTTACCCATTTAAATCTCTTAACTACATTAAGGGAAAAAATCTACTCAACACCCCATTTAACTTCTTGTAACTTCGTCATCTTATTTCCCAAAGTTGCTATAGAGCGTCTACAATGAGTTCTTTGCTGCCGATAAGAGTAGCTATTCTTTTATCTTTTTTTGATCCATCAAAAGAGTGAATTAGTAAGTAAAATTCTTTTTTTATTTTATTATTGGAAACCTTTTTCTACTTTTCATGATTATTAATTAATTGTTCATCAATTATTTGTTTTCTATTTTTTTATAGGTTGTCAAGGTTTTCTCTAACTCTCACTCCATTGGTTCTATGAATAAGCCCCTGTGGGATGGACCTGTCTTCTCTTCCCATGTTTCTTTCACACACACAATGATTTAGTTAGCATTAGTAATTAGAATAATTATAAATAATAATATATGATGTATTGGCCTTCAAATATTTCAAATTAGATAACTTGATAATATACTTATGAGCAATTGTCATCAATCATTATAAGCAATTTTAACACGTTTCTTCTTTTATATATTTTTTTATTAATTTTTTAGAGTGTGTTATGTAGACATATATATAAATTATATACATATTAATTATATTTACATAGTAATTTAAACCCCAATCCATTGCTTTAGTGGTTGCTAAAGCGTCCGCCAAGTGCTACATTTCGCTTTCCGCTTTAGACCATTGTTTAAAAGTCTATCACCTAAATGAAAGTAGACATGTACGTATATCACCTATCTAGAAAGCTGTGAGCTGGGAAGTCTCGAAAGGACTTTGGAGGGCTTCCCATTATGCTCCTTGATTGCATGCTTGTCGGTGAAACATCAGCTCATGGCCTTAATTGTTGCAATTTCTTCCCTTACCATGACCAATCCACTAGCTCTTGCTCGCTCACTTCAAGGAAAGGATCTCGGATGGCTGCAAAGAACTTCTTCCTTGTCACGTAGAAAGGATGATGGGGAGTCAGCCCTTGGTTCCATTGTCGCGCGTCTCGTTTCTCTGATTTTCTGTGGTAGATATATTCTTAGTTGAGTCAGCAGATCCGCACCGCAGGCTAATCATTGAGGAAGATTCCCGCATTGTTGAGCGTATATGATGCTCTCATGTTGTCAGAACAGTTGAGTGAGACCTTTCTCCATGCGCTTTTCAATCCATACTTTCTTGCATTGCAATCACTGTACGAAGTCCGAACATACAATGGCAGAGTCTGAAGTACATTCAAATAAGTGAGGCACTTTTCTCAACGAAGGAAGGTATAGGATTTTAACACTTGTTCCTCGGCCCTTCCTCATCAAAGCAAAACGAGGAATGAAGATCTGGAGAAGGAAGGACCAGGGGAACTGCACTTGGACTGGATTACTGGATATGGTATGCTTCCGGACCCGGTAACTGGCATTGTAAGATTTCTGGCAAGTGCTTCTCTGGTACACTGGCCCATAGTTTCCTTGTTCAGAAAGCTGGTTCTTTTTTAGAGCGATTCAGGTTGTCAGCTACCACTAAACTTTTTGACCTTTTGTTCCATTATTGACGCATTTTGATGGAAAGCTTAGACGATGCTGCTGATGAGATACAAAAATGATCTTGTTTATAATACAATTTGTAGAAGTTGTCTATTCTCCACTTGTCTTAAAGGCTGTGACATTTATTTGGTTGGCATGGTTATAAACTCTAAACATAATTAGTTAATAGTAGAAACAAAGTTGCAAAGAAATCACTGTTGTGCTTCTGTTTTAGCACTACCGCCTTTTTTTCTTCTCAATTTGTTACTTCTACTACAATCACTTTGTAAAGATTCTTGCTTGAATTGCTTCAGATTAAGGTCATAATAGGTTCTGCTTTCTCATACTACTTTTAACCTTTGAGAGAGATGATGAATAAATTGATTGAGCTTGAGGAATCTAGATTTCAGATTGTCGATCAATGCTCTTTCCTTCTTAAACCTTTGGAACTATTCTAGCTTCCTCCCTTTTTCTCAAAATTTAGGTCCATCTCGACAGTATCCAATTTTGTTGTAAATGTTATTCGTCTCTGCATGCTGCTTATACGAAAATCAGCCCTATCTGATGTTACCATTCCTTGCTTACTGTTCCACTGTTCATGTAGGTGTAATTTGGATAGTTACTACGCCTTAGGAGTCATCCTCTTACATAAATTACTCTCCCAAACACCAAAAGATACCTTTAACAGGAACAAGGGCCAGCTAACAGCCCTTACTACTCCTGGCTTCCTCAAGTGGGTTATGAAACTAATGACTGGCAGGCTTACTATATGCAGACACTTCCTCCTACCAAAAATTAGTATGTCGTCCATGGCCAGACACGATATATGTCCATCTGGGTCAGACATTCACAACTGTATTAACCTTTACTTGCCGCAAAATTTTGTGTTAGATGAAGTATGTCATGTCCCTTTCAAAAAAGATAATTTTCTGATCATTTTACTGTTTTAGTTTTTTATGCCATCTCCCAGTTCTTTCTCTTCATTTTTCTTTAGGACATCAAACAATTGTCCGACAATCGTTAGACTGACTTCAGCACATACCTTTATTTGAGTTGAATATACATGTGTTCAAAAAGAATGAAGACAAATAGCACACATGTAGCAAGGTCTTTATGTGAGAATGTTGAAGAATTTTCGTGCCCATGCAGAGTACGGCACATTCTATGTCTACAAATCATATCGAGTTACACCTGATGTTTCCACTAAGTGGGGTAACCCCTTTTTAAACAAGACCACGAAGTCTGTAGTATAGTGTTAATTCATGAACTCTATATATGTTCTCTTGAAACCTTTGTTTTGTTCCGGCATTGAGAAGTACTTACAGATTCACCATTCTTATGTTAAAGAACTGCTTCAAATGGCTTTATGATTATTACTTTTTGGTATCAAATACCCAATGCTATGGAAGTCCATCTTACTGCATATGCTTTCTTATCTGAGAGCTTGTGCAGATATGAAGGTTATCTGTTGTTAAGATGAACCTTGCACAGTGTTACTTTCAAAACAGTCCCAAGCACAATAAGCTGATCTCTGTCCCGGGGCTGAATGAAAAATCTGAGGGATTGATGTTACATATAAAATGAGCTCAAAAATCTGATTTGTAAACTGCCTCCTAAATATTTGGACAAAGACTTGGCTATAGTTTTATCCATAGTTTATATAAGTGAGCCGATACCTGCCATTGACAGTCTGCCTTTATAACCTTATGAAGTTCATAACCTTCTGTCTTTGGACCTTGAGAAAGGAACCTCAAAGAGGCACTTCTTTTCTTCCATATGGTAGACTAGACTAAAATAAGTGATATTTTCTGGGAGCATCTAACCTCGTTGACCCTGAATTCTTACAGTTTAGCAAGTGAATCCATTGTCTCATTAGCACCTTCACAATGTGAACGGAAAAGGTTCACCCTCCAACACTGTTCTCGAGCTCGTGTAAGCTTGAGCCTAATTTTCATCTCTAGTTTACCATATTCCGCAGAAATGCCATTTGTTGTTGCACTTTCCACCGAAAGAACATTAAGGAAAAGTGTGTGTGTTCTTCCCTAATTTCTGCTTGTAGGCCATCCAAAATCTTCTCCCGATTAAATCAATGAACTATATATGGCCCAATTTCAGTAACTCGCACCTCTGTCGATGTCCGACTGGCATAAATTTGCTAGATGAACTGCCGCAAGTAATGAGAGCAGAATTTTAATACTTCTACCTCCAATCAACAAAATGCAGAAAAGAGACTTGGATCTCATTATCTCCAGGGCTTGTATACAAGAGAAGGATTTGATATACTATCATACGTGTTCTGTTTCTCCAAAAAAACACTTGGATCACAATCTTTAGTTTCCTGACTAAAAAACACTAAGAACCCAAAGTTTACTAGATCAATTCACAAGTCATCTTTCTTTTCCGTCTCTCTTTCTTTTTCTTCATCCATGATTTTATTCTACGTATATATTTTGCATTATTCTATTTCTCACTCTTTTATATTTTGTTGTATTTTTTTCTTTCTGCCATTTTCTTTTCCTCTCTTTTTTACTTTTCCCTTATCCACCTTTCTTTTTCTTTCCCTTCCACTCCCCATCTGCAATTATTTGCATGTGTTTTTGTGTGTGTGTGTGTGTGTTTTGCAAACTGAAAGGACTCTCTCTCTCTCTCTCTCTCTCTCTCTCTCTCTCTCTCTCTCTCTCGGGTGGGGTTGGGGGGGGGGGGGGGGTTGGGGTTGGGCGGGCAGGGCACGGATAAGCTCAAAGCTAACAAATACAAGGTTGGGTTTAGTCTGTTGTTGATATGATAGAGGGTGAACGTGATACTAATGCAAATAGAGAGTGAAAAAGAAATACAAACAGATTGGACTGATAATTTACTTAGGCTCATATCAATAATCACCTCATGATTTGAAGATGCACGGAATTGATTTGGCTGCTAACTCTAGGTCATCTATGGTCTCACCCGCCTTTCACTAGGCTCAACCTTTCATGCAATGGTTCAATTGTTGAACCCCCAGCTAATTTTGTATAATTGAACACTACATTGTGAAAGCAATCAAAAAGTCATTGAACTGAGTTTCCATGCACAATATATCCACATACTTATTTTATTTCTCCATCCCTATCATCTCCAAGAATTCTTCCGGTAAGGGGAAAACTTTTGGAGTCACATGCACCTAAATATGGTTTTTGTCTGAAGGGATACTCCTGGTTATCTTTGGACATAGGATGCACCAGCATAATTTATATGACAGGTGTTCAAGTATAGAGTTTTTTCCCTCCTAACAAGAAAATTCACAGTAAATGCATGTCATGTCTGTCATCTTATCTTCCAAACTGGTTGGGGACGTCAACAATAGATTCCTTTTGGACTACTTCATCCAATGCAGATTCTTTTGGTCTAAAGTGAGAGCTTATATGCAGAAATATTATCAAAAGAGACAATAAATGCAGATAGGTTAAAGTCAAGGTTCTAACCAGTTTGAGGCCTAAATAAAACCCAGAAGTTGTTTTCAAACAAAAAAGGATCAGATTTTTTTGCTTTTCCACTTTCTTTCTCCTCCTGTTTTTTCTTTTTTTTTTCTTTTTGGTTTTTAAATAAAGAATGTCCTGATGACTTCCAGCCCAATGGTGCAGTTACAAGGCTTGATAGGCCACAAAGCAATAGGATCCCATAAAAACATCAAAACAAATAAAAATTTCAAAGCAAAGAAAAAATTCACATTGCAATAAACTAAACAATCAAGATGTCTGCTCTCCATACCACTTTGAAGGATGTCTCTATTTTTGTCTGAACTTTTTCCTCTTGTTGCCCTGTTCAAGGAAAAGGAACTGGAAACAGTACTGAGAAATTAGACATATAGGATGTAAATTTCATAATGAAGATTCTATTACTAGTCTCCATCCGCACAATCTGCAAAAGGGCAAAGACAAGTGTGCTCGTAGCGCAGCTTGATTGAATTTCCACTCTCAGAGGTTCTTTTAACTTTCCTCTATCCACTTCACAACTTCTCTAAGATGAAACCCGACTAATTTGAAATTTAAACTTTATTGAGTTTACATTGAAGAAATCCCATAATATGTCTGGCCCATATTGTAGCTCTTTTTTAACTTTCACTTTGCAATAATGATGCATGCTTGCATATATACTGCTAGCTATATTTATGTTGAACGGCTCATGACATCACCACGTATATGTGAATTATAAATGAAAGTAGCCTATAACATTATGTTGCCAATTATACCACAGTTGTGGCTGTCTCAAGATGATTGCCTCAGTTGTGTTCTCTCTTGTGACTCTTGCCTCCTTGCAATTGTGTAGCAATCTGTTGCTTGGATTAGAGCAATGAAATCCTTTGCTTGTTCATTTCAATGCCATATTCCTCACAATTTTATCTTGCTAGGCTGACTTAGAATTGCCTAGTCAAAATCTACCACTTTGTGGTCAGTGCCGCTGCAATGGGCATGTTGTTAGTGCATTATACTCTCTGATCTAAAACTTTGGTTCATATCAGGCCAAACTCTGAAAATTATTCGGGGGAAAAGAGGATGTTTGTGGGTAGTTGTTCATTTTTCCTGTTTCTTTTCTTCTTTTTCTGTAAGGATAGTGGGATTGGGGTGATCTGCTTTCGTTTCATCATTTTTCTGGTTTGTGATGACATTTTATGTTGAGAGATATTATTATGAATGATACTCAGAGCCTTTTATGTTCAATAAAACCAGAAATTTTACTGACACATGTATGTATACAGGAGATACCATTGAAAAGATAGCTTCAGAAAAGGCTGGGATATTCAAGGTAACATATATTAGCATGCTGGCTAATGTTGGCGGGGAGGTTATGCCGGAGCTTTGTTTTTCTCTTATTTCTTGTTATCTAATAATGTGATCTTCGCTTTAAAATTATTTTTCTGAAGTGCATTCATGTCTTCGTTGCACATGAAGCGCAACGTTCCTGCATTTACAGTACCCCAACTTTCAGAAGCAATGTTTGTTCTTGGGGAGAAAGCATCAGAATTGATGGTAATTCATGTGGCTCTATCTTCTTTAACTATAAACTACTGAAATAACCATATTTTCTGGTGAAGTTATAAAACTCCTGATGGTTTTAGTAATGTCCTAGACATAATCATTGGTAACGAAAAGACTATGTTCCAGAATCATTCAAATTGTACTCTCTGCTATCCCTTGCTCATGGACCAAGTTCATTTTTTTAATTGTACTACAGCTTATCTGTCCTTCCTTTTTTCCGTAATTTTGCAAATAATTGGTTTTTCATTTCAGATAACCAGAACTTAAGCTCATAAGTAGTGGTTAACTTATATATCTAGCAAATTTGACAATTCACTCTCCTCACGTAGTCACATGGTCCCTTAGGTCACGTGGAAAGGCTGAATTAAAGGGAGTAGAAACATATTTAAATTGAAAGCTTGAAATCCAGTTTTTCTTGAAACCTGATTGAAAAGTGATGCTCTATACCATATCAGATAGCTATACTACGCAAAAGCTTAAGTCGATGGGTTATGAGCGGACAGTATACATTAAGCAAACTTGATGCTTAACAATTCATTGATTTGTCCTCATTTGCAATTGCAGGTTCCATTGGCAGTTGCATCACCGCTTTCGTCGGAAATGCTCAATGGAGCTAATCTTGGATTGGCTGGAGATCACCAGTTCGTAAATGCTGGACTTGCTATTGAACTCTGCAAATGTTGGCTACAAGGACTGGGCATCAGAGTTTCCTTCCTAATGTCAGTATGTTAAAAGTTTGATTCATTTAGCTATCATCCATATGCACGTTCATCTCAAATAGCCACACATATAGATGCAGAAATTGACAAGTTTGTAGATATGCACAGACTAATTTCATTAAGTGCGCTTAATACTTTGAGCTTTTGTTTTCAGTAAATGGATAAAACCAAGAACCTGCTGAAATCATGATCTGAAATTAACTATGTTTCACAGATGTGTCATGTGCATAAGAAACATCCTTGGGTTTACAATATTCATGTTTACACATAAAAGAGCTATTGGTCCATCTTAATTTCCATCCTTTATTGTTGCAGTGTTTTTCCTTTGCTTTTCGAACCCCTGTGATTTCATTGCAACCACAGAGTGGTGAGCTTATAGCTCAGCAAGTAAAATTGAATTAAGATTATCATCTGAAATGCCACACAGGAGATACCACTTAATTCCATTTCATCATACCATGCCACAAAGGCATTTATCAATGCAGTTTAATCATCAAGTATATCTTCACATATAATCATGACACACGCACGCACGCACGTGCACGCACACTCACACACACGCGCGCACACACACCCCCACATATACACACATACATACATATATATGTGTGTGTGTGTGTGTGTGTGTGTGTGTGTGTGTATGAAAAGTCATGTATATGTGGAACAACTGTGTAATATAATAGTAAGGAACATTATTGATATACCCTTCCTCTGAACTAAGTTAATGGCAATCTGTGAAAAACATAATAGAAGTACAATTTTATGTGTCATCCTCAAACTTGACCGGGCCAATAACATGGTATAAATATGATATCCTAACTGGCTTAATGTTTTCGGTCATGACAATTTTTGGTATCAAAGATAAGTTCAAAGATATGCACATAATAATTTTTAAAGTGCACTGAATATTTTAACTATTTGTTTGCAGTAAATGGAAATGTCTAAACCTAGAACTTTACTGAACTATGAGCCCTTGAAATAAATCGTGTTTCATTGTTAAGTAATAATCAAAATTTATCTCAATTAAGTTATATAAATTTTGGTAGTGTTATTATTTTATAACATTTGGATCTCCTGGTACAGGATGTGATCCACTGCAAGCATGATCGAAACTCTGGACCTCTTGCACTACCGCAAGAAATACAATGACACTTATTCAGCAACATGAAGTTAACCCTTCATCATTATTCTAGGATAAATTAACTGCTGCGTCAAGTCGCCAATTTTGATTCTCGTACGCCTATCCCCTACCCTCTCCCTCCCAAACCTAAAAAAATAAAAAGGAAGAAAGAAAGAAAAAGTTCGGGAATATATGTCCCTAACCAATTTCATATTTGAATATTAATCCTTAACTAAAATGTTATTTGGATATTAGCTCTAACATTGTGTGGGCCAGCACCCGTTAGAAGTCCCTCTAGCTAGGGGCCATTTAATATTAGGAATCGTCACTCTCTCTCTCTCTCTCTCTCTCTCTCTCTCTCTCTCTCTCTCTCTCTCTGGCGCAGCGCAATGACTCTTGCCCCTGTTTATCTCGTATTCCCTCCTCGGCGCTCTCTTTCATTGAACTGCCCATTTCCACCTTGCATGACATGGGAAAAGTATCCACCTTTCTGAAGGTTATATTATATGGGGGATGGTTCTATAGAAAAGGTGTATATAATGAGCTGATCTGCAAAGATGCAACTGAAGATTATATTGATAGAAATGGAGACCAAGGTCAAGGAAAATAGTGCAACAAATGTGTTCAAGGAGCCAAAGGAATTAACAGAGAACGAAGTGTAGACAGAGGATTTGAAAATGTTTGTTTCTGCGTTCTGACATGTTGGCAAAGATGACTCATGTGCCCAACCCAAAATTGTTAAGGAAGAAATGCTCAGGGTTGTGATTATTGCTATGATACAAAAACAGATATTTAGTCCAAGCATCCGGCGGCATTGCTTGTCTTTGTTCATCAAGCTTGACTTTTGTCTGTGCATGAGTAACAAGTGCGATCCTTCGCTGTCTAAATCAAGGATGACGTTCTAACTGCAGCTTTCATAGTTCAAAACATCATCACAAAGTTAGAATTGGGATTGTCGACGATAACTAGACCTCTTTTGCCTCCTCCATAATTATCTGCAATTGAGTGTTGAATGAATGAGAGAGGGAGGGAGGGGCAAGAGGGAGTTAAATTGTTAAAGAGTCAGTTCTGAATGTAGGTTAGTCAGGGATAAAGAAAGTAATTTATTCCCTATGGTTAACATTTAGCTAAAAGGTGAGAGGATTAGATGGATTTCTCAATGGTGGGACTGTAACACGTGGGATTCACATTGTTGGAGATTGATATCCAATTAGCAATTTGTCAAGGACTATATCTAATATGAAATTTGTTGCAGTTATGTTCTTAACTCCTAAAAAGCGGGGAAAAGGTGCTCCCAAGACAAACTCTATGTTCAGATTGTTTTTGGGGTCTTATTTGCATTTAATTGGTTTTGGGGGTTAAACTAGTTATTAGTCATAGTATTGTCTATTCTGATGATGTTAGCTGATGAAGGACTTTGATGGTGTTAGATCTAGATAAATAAGAAAAAAAATGATGAGAAAGAATTGGATTTTAACTGTCATTATCATGGGCCAAATATGAAAGAGACTAACGCAGTTTGTAGTGGATTAAATATAGAAGGGAAGAGCTCATCTGACATAGCACCAAACCAAAAGAACCTATGGTGTAATGAAATGCTCAAACAATCACATAGATGAATGTGTAACACCTTTTAAATTTTAAGGACAACAAGTATGATAACCAAGTATGATGTCATATAATTCCTAACTAAAAGATATATGATTCTAAAATATGATCTATGAATTATGCAAAATGATTCTAAGCTATATATGATTGAAATCAAACACACAAAAGTAGAGATCTAAATCAAAATTATCAACTAACGATAACTTGTATTAAATCACTTGAGTCACAAAATTACTTTGAAATAACGAAGAAAGGAATCTGGATTGAAGTGATTTCCGTGCGCAAAGATGTCAATGAACTGCTTTACGATCGAGCCACTAATTGTTCACTTTGAAGATTTGGGTCAGCTTCAATTGAAAGAAAACTTCCAAAACAATTTCAGTTCAGATCTGGACTGTTATAAGTTAAGGTTTTTTTTTTTTTTTTTGGGGGGGGGGGGGGGGGGGAGGGAGGGGCGGTGGGGGGGCGAAAATTGGGGACGGATCTTGAGCGATGAAGGTTTTCTAAGTGGTATATATTGATAGGGTTCAAAAGAGAGTAGTTTGGGTGAGAAAAGAAGAGAAGAACTAGGATATAATAGAAGTTTAAAGGATCCAAAAAAAAAAAAAAATTGCTGATTCGCGGGTTACTGTAACACGTTACAGTAACTCTTTTTTTTTCTTTTCTTCTTTTTTTTTTTTGTTTTTGAATTCAACAAGAAGAGAAAAGAAATAGGGTCTTGAATAGATTAGGTGGCTTAGGGTTTGGAGAGGGGAAAAAAATAAATAAAAGGAAAGAAAGGGGAGAAAGGTATGATAACAAAGATTGAAAGCAAACCAAGATTTCACACCTTGTACTTGGATTTCACACGTAAATTCACCATTCACAGGTTCTGAGAAGAAGAGCAGCTTTTGCTTGAAGAAAAGAGTATTTTATATATCAATACCATATCATAAAAAAGACGACAACCCTAGGGTATTAAATAATCCCGAAATTAATACAAAATGCCTAAAATACCCTTGAATGAGAAAAAACTCCAAACAGTCCTTAAAAAATTGTAAAAAATTATAAAAATCAAATAAAATTCATACAACACAAACAATTAAAATTCTGTGAGAGAAGCCTCTAAAACTGTCTCCTTCTTGAATAAACTTTGAAATCTTTGATCCGCATCATCATCTGTTGTTTCTGTTGGAAGTATTCATTGTGTGGACACACTAAGAAAATATCACATGGGGATTGTCTTTAACTGTGAGCACAAACAAATATTATCATGTTGCATTAGATTTAGAAACTATGCTAGGTACATGGGTTATGGAAATAAGGAACGTTGCGCTCTAAACCTTGCAACATAGGTTGGAGTCATAATATCGGCGACATGGGTACAAGAAAGATCCTATATATGTGTGAGCCTGTTAATAATTATCCATAGCAGTACAATAGATGATGTATATATCTATTAAGATCTCTTTACATTTCAAGACAAGATATCTGACTATTTAGAATCTCAAGTACAATTCCATAAGGAAAATTTAACCTAGAGGTGCATAGTTTTTTACCACATTCCTCTTGCTACCAAGTATCCTAAAGTGTGCGATAAAGAAAAGTGTCTAAAATAATTAGTCAAAACCAGGGAGGTTTTCTCCCGTGACTCTTTCACAAATTTTGTCATTCAATCCGCCCTTTCGTCTATCTGTCCGTCTCCCCTCTCATCTCGCTCTTTGCCTCTTTCTCCCTCTTTCACTTTCCGCCTCTCCCCTCTTCCCCTCTCCCCGCTTCGCCTCCCGTCTCCCCTATTCCTCCTCTTCCTCTCTCTAGCTCTCCTTTTTGCTCTCCTCAGTTTCTTGCGCTCTCGCCCCTCTCCCCTCTCCATCCTCCTCTCTCCCTCTCACTGCCGCCGCCGTCAGTCGGTTTCTCACCGCCCGACAGCGGTTTATTAGTTAGCTTTTTGCAACTATCAATGCCCGAGCTAAGACTCCAATGCCACTAAATTTGAATTGTTAAAAAAAAAAGAAACCAAGGGTGAGCCGATACACGCAATGAGTAAAACGGCTTACTATGGTATCAGACGTGATGCTTTAAGTTCTTTGATTTTAAATGAACCTTGGAAGAGTGTAAAGAAGGGGATTTTATTTTGTGTTAGTTTTCAGGAAGGAACAATAGTTACATGACTTCTTATGAATTAAAGATGCAGAAGTAATGACTAGTTGGTTTAGTTATGACCACCAATAGACAAACACATATAAGCATTGTGGTCCTATCTATAAATTTTGATAAATTCCTATTTCTGGAGTTTTATCTGTTTCATGAAGTGATCTCCGTATCATCAAAATAATGGACAATATGACCATATCTAATGTAGAATATTTTAGTGTCTGCACATCAAGATTTTGAAGTTAGTTTATTTTTCTATCACATTTAACTAGATAAGACAGTATTCCATATGCAAGAATTCTACCTATTAAGTAGGATATGATATTCCACTATCAGTTGCTAGCTTCACTTATCACTTTCCTTCAAATGAAGCAGAAAGCTAGATTGTGCCGTGTTTTTTTACGCTCCAATTGAAGTACAAGACTTGACACTTGACAACTCCTATGAAAAATCTTTTAACCAGGCTCATCTCGCCATAATAAAACAATTATGCTTGCCTTAATTGCCATGCCTGGTTGTCAGATAAAACTTTCCTTTCTAGAGAATAATGAATTGTATCCAGGCTCATTCACGACTCTTCTATGAACCAACATGTATATTGTATTTAGATGTAAACCCACATTTTTCACCTCATAAAAGCATTGAGAGACCCAAATAGTGGAATTTATTATGTCAATCTTAGTTTTTAAGTTTATACTTCTATCAGTTTTGTTAACTTGATTTTGATGTACTATTCCAATTTTTGAAGTTGTTAGATTATAAAAATATAACCCTCAACCATCACCATAAGTTTGGAGTGTCGGTGTAGTGGCAGGAGCTTTAATATGATATTAAAGCAACTCATGACCAATACCTACTGGGCGCACATGTGAAAAGCGAATTTAAAACAAAAATACCACTGCCCAAAAGCTCGGGCTGATAAAAAAGATGCTTGACCTGTGGGGGCGTGTTAGAATATAAATATATTACCGTCAACCCTCACCACAACTTCTGAGTTTTGGTGCAGTGGCAGACACTTTAATATAAGGTATTATTAGGTCATTCAGTGCTTTTAACACCAAGAGCAGATGACTTACTTTTATACATTTCATTATAATTTTTTTGCATGCTGGGAGAAATTAACATTTCCTACTATGATTTGCCCTAGTTAGCTATCCACTAGTTGCTAATGTGTCTTTAAAGCAAAAGGGCTAACAGAAGCCTTCCTGACAGTTAAGCTTTATGTTTAGGGTAAGATGGAAGAAGGTTTACCCATTGCTTTTCTAAGAGGCCTTTCCACTGCAACACTTCCTGGACGGGCTCAAATTGTCCATGAAAAGCTGGATAAGTCTTGTAAGAAATCAGAAGTAAATGAAAATTCAGGTGACTTGATATTTTACTTAGACGGTGCCCATAGTCCAGAAAGCATGGAAGTCTGTGCAAGATGGTTTTCTAATGTTGTGAGAGATGATCAGCTTTCATTGGAGCATGACGTTGTTGGTGGACCACACTACAATGCTCAAACTGTGAACAACCATTGTAATGGATCAAACAGAATTTCAAAAAGGGTGAGATCTGCAACCATTTGTCATTTGATTTGTGGGACATAACATATGAAAATACTTGTAGATGATTGCACCCGAAGGAGCTATTTCATTTGCTTTGGGTGGTTGGACTAGATTGTTTCTAATTTATATTTATTTGAACATCTCCCTAGATTCTTCTGTTTAACTGCATGGAGGTGAGAGACCCCCAGCTTCTGCTTCCACAGTTGGTCAATACTTGTTCTTCAAGGGGTATATACTCTCATCAATGCTTTTTAGATTTCCTCTACCGGCTTAGAATGTAATGTGATGGAATCATACTTTTGGATTCTTTATTTTTGTAGTGGTGAAATATTTTTACTTCTTATTTATCTCATTTTGGTTACTCTTCACTTGTTCTTTGAGCTCAAGACCTTGAAATTTATTGGATACACTGAAGACATATATTGAAATGTTTCTCTCTAACTTTCAGTCTAGTGATACGTCAATAATATAATGCTTCTATGAGATAATTGGTATGAGATTCACTGTATCTGTGCTTACACTTTTAGTTCATTTTGTATTGTATTAGTGTTGTATAGGCTGTCTCTATGAGATAATCATTATAAGGTCTACCAGTGAGAGCAATACAAAACTAATCTTGTAAGCATGAGCCTGAGATTTCTATTTAGCTTGCCTCTCTGCCACATTGACCATGCACTAATATCGTCAACTTAAAGAGTTCCACTATAGGTGCACCTGTTTTTTCATTCTTATCAATAGCAGAGCCACATATGTTTGAGAGGGACAAGTACTTCCTATGAAATTTTGCAAATTTCAAGCATTATACATATTTATCCATAATCTGGCTTCACTGGTAACCATCTCCACTTATAACACCCCGCCCCTCGTCATGGTAAGTATTAAAGAATGTTAGTTCTGAACTGAACCAGAAGAAGGTGTATGGCATATTAGTTAAAATAATAAACCTGATCATTGAAAACCCAATTTGTACCAATTGCATGACCACTCTTGAGTCTTAGTGTAAGAAATTATATTTTAAATAACTATCTATAAATGCTTCTGAAGATACCTCAAACATTGAAAAATGATTGTTAAAACGAACATCTGAAATGATTAGTTTACAAGTAACTTCTAAACAAAACAAAACAAAGCAAGTGGTTGATTTTGGGGAACTTCTATAGGAAGAATTTACAGGTGCATTGCAAGTTCGATGACTTATCACCAAACTTGTGGTTTCGTATATTCACATGAGCTTCCAAGGTGGTATTTGTACTTTCCACCATCTTTGTTGACTCATGCTCTCAGGTGTCTTAGATGTAGTACTCTAATGAAGGAAGGATGACTCATAATCACCATTCAATAGTGCATACACAGTTATTGTTCTACTTGCTAATCTGTTATGTAGTAACTAAACCGTAAGACTCCATTGCTGGCATGCAATACTCAATGTGGTCATAGCCATTGTTTTAAATATCGGCCGATATACTGGTATATCGGCCGAGATACCGGCATTTTATCCAAAACGATATGATAAGTGCAAAAATTTATCAGATATCGTTTTGGACCGCTATGGGCCGATATATCGCCACGTGTCCGATATATCGGCCGATATCCGGATGAAATATCCGATATATCGACCGATATAGTTACTTATTTGGATAATTATTTTTTTGCTCGAGAGATCATTTTATTCTATTCTATGTTCATTATAGTATTTCAATGATGTTTCTATATGATGTTTGGATAATAACTTATTTCTTTTAATAATGTCTTATATGTATTGACTATTGATATATCAATCGGTATTTAGTACCATATTGTGATATATCACCCGGTATCTGACATCCGGTATATAATTTTGTTGACCGGTATATCGCCGATATCCAATATTTAATACACTGGTCATAGCAAAATAAAACCTCTTAACGATGAACTATAAGAGGAGCAGAAACTAGGTTTGGTAACTTTTAATTTAACTATATATTAACATTATCTTTTAGTTGTTGTTGTTGTTTGTATTAATATTATCTTTTAGCATATTTTTATGATAATGTCTTTCTGAATATGCTACTAATTTCTTTTTCCTTTTTTTTGCATGCAGCATGTTAATTTAGGAATGTTGGAAATTAAATACTATTCTTTATTACATTATCGGTATTATTCCGAGAGCAAAATCCATGTTCTGTGACTGAGTCTTATGGGAATATGCAAGCAGTCTTGCAAGCAAAACTGTACATGTTGATTTGAATATTGATGCCTTTATTACTAAGATGCACCAATTATAAGTGAGATGTTAAACATATAATTTGGTAAGAGTTTAAGTAAATGGGATTTCTTAGCAAGGATACATTGGTTTGCTGAGAGGGATTGGTAGTGTTATCTTGCTATTGATCGAAGTTTGTTAATTAGTTGGCATGAATAGTATTTTAAAATCTGGTCCTGGTTATGACCATTTAATTGTTCTTCATGAATCTACTCATGATCATTCTAAGGACAACTGTGTTTGACAATTATATTTACTAAATTGATTTTGAATTGCGAACTTGTAGAAAGTTCATAAGCCATTTTAAGAGCATTAAAAATTGAATTTCTCACCACTGAGGGGAAAGAGATGTGATACTTTAGTGAGTGGTTCATCAAGATACCATTGCCTACTTGATGAAGGAGATGGGGATACACTTCCATGCATCACCAAAGGGAGGACAGGGATATATTCATCTTCACTCCATGCCCAAGAGGGTGTTAGGACAAAGGCACATTAACTATGATGGGTATTAGGCTAATAGTCGAAACCCAATTTGACCCAAAAGAGGAATCCACTTGTGGAGTCTTGGGTTCAATCTTATTTAATCATATATCCATCTTTTTCCTTTTGCAATGTGGCACTAAAACCTCCCTTGCCTTTGTACCTCTTTTGTCCTTAATATGAGTCATTGTGAGTTGTATTCGAGTCACAAATCTTAACAATCTCCACCTTGATTCGTATCAGGCAATGATCAAACAGAAGAGCCCGAGTTTGGTGATTCTTAAATTTACCTTGATCTAACTTTAGAAAGTTGATCATTTAGAAAATTTATATACCCAAGAGAGGGGATAGTTTAATTGATCTGTAATATACAGCTAAGAGATAAACATAAATTTTATAATTTTCTCTTATTGGTGTTGGAAACACCTGAAGAAGGCTGTTTGGTTGGTTGTAAGTGGTGCTGCTACAGCACCACTTAACTTGCAATGCACATCTCACATTTGGTTGGTTGGGCCTACAACTTTGAAGTTGTAGCCAAATAGTCGCAAGTGGTTCTGCAGCCAAGTCACTGCAGCACCAATTACAACATCTTTTGGTGATAGCCTCTCCATTTGACTCTTAACCATAGCAACCCTACTTGCAAAATACCAGACATTGAAATTATATTTGTAGCAACACTACTTGTGACCAAATTAAAATACTCGTTTTACTTATAACCCAAACTTTTAAGAGCCACCTACCACAACACTTGATGGGGGACGAACTCTAGGAAATCTCAACCTAGGGTTTCTCTCCCAAGATAGGGTTTGAGAATCTCTCCCTAGGGTTTCTCACCCGAAGCACACAGGCTACTCAAAATGCTCAAACAACAATTTTCATTATCAATCATTAACTGAAGAAAACAATAGTAATCTCAGCCTTATATAGGCCTACAAAAAAATAACTTCCACCACAACCGATGTGGGATAATACCAACCAACAATAATAACAACTAAAACAAACTACAATAAGATAAGAAAAGCTAACAACTAAATCAAACAAATCCTACTAGATTTCCCCATCATTCCCCCAGGGTCGGGGAAAACTCGACCATGTCGAGTGCAGATCTCAACTCTCAATCGGGCCATGGTGGTAATCGTGGACTCAACAGATGTGCATCAAAGCTGAACCAAGGCGATATGGGTGGGACTGGCTTCTGTGACTGATATGCTATAAAGGATGACAACTCAAGCAATGTGCAGGTAACAGAAAGAGGCACATCCTCCAGGATGAGAACTGAATCAACTATACTTCGCACCATGAATAGTCTGACCTCCTGTAACTTTTATTCTGTAGGAAGATCTGCAAAGGATCGTACAAGTCCGGCGATCTTTGGGACACTGGAACCCTCATAGCTGGTGTGGATGTCATTAGCTCCATGGCAAGTTTCGCTGTTAGATCTACTGAGTTTTTTACAAGAGGCTCTTCTATCTTTGGCTCTGGTTCAGGCTCATCAACAATTATTGGCTCTGGCTCTAGCTTAACTGCATTATCTTGTTCTGACTCGTGCTCCAACTCAGCAACAACTTCTGACCCTGGCTCCTCGAGAACATCAGGCTCGACAAGGGCTGAAGGTTCTGGATTTGTCTCTCTTTGCAGCCTGGCTTGCTACAGGTTTTTGTAGGGCCACTCGAAACTTAGTGCAGAGATCTGTGATTGATCGGCTCTCAGTCTCTTGCTCAACATTGGGCTCTTTATAGTCTGACTCAGATGAATAAATGGGTGGAGCATAACGAGCGCAAAGAAAGTCTTGCAAGAGAAACCAATATCGACATAACTTATGATTGTTCTCTACCCAATAATATGGCTCTCCCACCAACTTCATTCGGGCATAGAGACACTTTTGCTCAGATGTCAGAGAAAAATAATTGAAGAAAGTTTCAAGATTGCTCTCCCAATCTTCATAACCGTAACGGTCATAAAAACCACGAAAAGTCGGGACAGCCGCATATATTTTCCATTCAACTTCCTTTGGATCACCATTAGTATGAATATATTGACCACAAAAATAAAATCCCATAAGAAAAATTTCAGGGCATAAGCTCAAAAATTACCCAAGAATTTCAAAGGCTCGAACTGGACCCAAATTGGAGTGGAAACGGCTCACAAAACGCTGTTGGATTGTTGCAGGACATATAGCAGCACCAAATAGGGATTGTGGAGGTCGTCTCTGCTGCTTGAATGCTGCGAAAATCTATCTAGTAGCTCCGGGGCTCTGTCACGAGCCCAACGCTTCAAACAGAGCTCAAAACGGACTCCTGTCACGAACCCAACGCTTCAAACATAGCTCAAAACGGACTCCAAACGGGCGAGCTTTGGGTTTTGGGGGAAGATTTAGGTTAATCGGGTACTGTTCACGTGAACAGTAATCGGGGTTTACTGTTCACATGAACAGTAATCGGGTTACTGTTCACGTGAACAGTAATCGTGTGATTACTGTTCACGGAACAGTAATCTCAAAAAAAGTCTCTCTTTTTCCAGATCTAGGTTTTTTTTCTTTTCTTTTTTTTGATTTTCAAGAACTAGGATTTTGAGAATTTGTGGAAGTTTTGGTGGAGAAAAAAAAGGTTTTTTGTGGAAGCTAGGGCTTTGTAAAAGAAGTGAAAAAGATCAGGATTTAGCTCTGATACCAAAATGATGGGGTACGAACTCTAGGAAATCTCAACTTAGGGTTTCTCTCCCAAGATAGGGTTTGGGAATCTCTCCCTAGGATTTCTCACCCGAAGCACACAGGCTACTCAAAATGCTCAAACAGCAATTTTCATTATCAATCATTAACTGAAGAAAATAATAGTAATCTCAGCCTTATATAGGCCTACAAAAAAATAACTTCCACCACAACCGATGTGGGATAATACCAACCAACAAGAATAACAACTAAAGCAAATTACAATAAGATAAGATAAGCCAACAACTAAATCAAACAAATCCTACTAGATGTCCCATCAACACTTCTTACTGTTGCGCCATCTACAAGATGGAAGTGCATCAGCAACCAACTGAAACGTCGCATTTGAGAAGGCTCTTCATCAGCCAAATCCAGGTTAACTATGTTCCAGTTTCTGGTCATAGACTTGTAGTTTGTCTACGGAATGGTGCTCAAATGTTAAAAGTTGTCTTCATGTTGCTGTTATTACAAGTACCCTCCATTGCTATTGAAGTCCCTCCCACTACACCAAAACTCTGAAGTTGTGTGAAGGTTGAAGGTATTATATTTATATTATAATGCTACAATATGGTATCAACTGCCCTTGCCCTCCTCTCAGTGACTGTGATATCCACCATGTCTACACCACAGTACAATTTGTTGACACCTAAAATTCTCTCATGTTGCTGCTTCCACGGTTCCACCATTCTGACATACCCATCATGGATGATCTTTCATGACATTACAGCTTTCACCTAATGTTGTCACCTAGGAAGCACAAAGACTTCAAAGTGAGTTTCGTGTCTGTGTTGGATACGACACTTGCACGACAGTTGCACGGCATGTACTGGATGCTCCTGGACTGTTCGGATATTTAGAAACCACAAAATTACACATCAGATCCTTGTCAAGTTTAAATAAAATTTAAAGATCAAGTGTTGGATGATTTGGTGCCACACGTTGCTTAAATAAACATGAAACAAAACTTTTTTGACATAAGCAAATAATATGTTACAAAGCTATTCATCTCGTGAATTAGCTGAGGCATTGATTAGATTTTTCTGATTTCTTCTCTCTTTGATTTCTGTTACTTGATTAGAAATTGTGGATTTAAATCGATGATATTTTATTTTTCTTTTCATTTTACTTTCATAGAAAACATCCTGGTCACTAATGTGTATTATAGACTTCTTCACACACAACATTCATATTATCATGTCCCCATATCCTACTTTTTAAGAATTTGTCGTGTTGCTATGTCGATGTCCATGCTTCATAGGTTGTCATCATTGTTGCCACATCATCCATTCTATTGGCAACTCTTCTAAGATGGGACACGTGGTGCAGCTGTTCTCCGTCACTTTCTGCACTAGTATGAAAACCTTGAAGGCGTTTTTGTTGCTTGAGATACACAAGGCCGTATTATCGTGAAACTTTTTAACATTTAGGTCTCTCATACTCTATTTCTTCCACCAATCAGAGAACAGTGGTCTGCAGTAGCATTTTACTCGTGAACCATACCATGGGCTTGTTGTTAGACAACCTGCCAATCTGGTTGCCACAGGGGTAAAAGCTTTGCTGACAGCTTTCCAAACAACTTTAAGTTGTATTCTTGAGGGGTGCTTTCTGTTAACTCTGCCTGTGTTGCTCTCAATATCTTGTTTCTCACTACATGTCCCAGGCCAACATAGGGGAGGTTGGGTTAGGTAGCCTACGACCAGCCTATGAAATGAATCCAAAGGAACATGGGCTTGGGCATAGAGATCCTTAACAGAGATGAATGGATAAAAAGGATTCATTTAGCCAGCGTTAGATATTTGGAATAGATCCTTTGTTGTTGATGCTGTTTTCTGATGAAAAATGTGGGTTCATCTTCAATTGGACTTGTGTTTGACTGGCATTCTTCCATGTTATGGATAGATTTCCGGTGAACCTTGTTTGTCTTGTAGATATCCGAACTATCTCCATATTTGACCTAAAATATGAACATGTTAGATAGCCGCACAATGTTTATCAAGTCAAATGGGCCTCTTGCTTAATATTTGGAAGATGAGTAAACAAAATTTTAATGTGGGGCATTTATGGCTTTGTTTTATGGTGCACTAGATCCACTTCAAAAGTCTGTAAAAAATTATAGTACTATATGTGAATTTTGAAGTACATAACCTATTGACAAGTTGTTACTTCCTCTTGGATAGAGTGGATTCTTACTCATATATAGATATAAAAGTTCAAAAAATGACAGGTAAGATGTATCTGAGGGCAAAAACATTCATCACAGCTCTTTGGCTTTGGTATTGTATAGTTATGAATTTCAATTTTAAAATTTCTGGGGATATAAGGTCAAAATGCTTTCACCCCCATTTTAGCCTCACCGCTACACATGGTGCCTGCATTTCCCATTATAAAAATAATTATTATGCATTTATGCACATGCTGCGTTCTTTTTACTTTCTGGCAATGTTTTTTTTTTTTTTTTTGTGCTGCATTACTTACATGGATCTATGTTTTATGAGGCTATGTAATGTTAACTTGCATTCTCACGCCTCCTGGCAGGTGTCCATTTCTCAAAGCTCTTTTTGTTCCTGGCATGTCAACATATCATAGGGTCAATTCTGGTGTCTCTGCAGTACCTTCTGATCTTTCTCAGGACCTATCGTGGCAGTTGACACTTCAAAGAACATGGAAAAGATAATCCATGGAAAAGGTGGTGATCAATTATAGTTAGCAGTAAATCTCTCCATGTTAGATTTTACATGTCACAATAGTAATCATTTTCATTCATACTGCCATTCAACTTAAGATAGGCTTTATTTCTCAAATTTAAAGCTCATGTCAGGTAATGCAGTAGCAGTCAGTAAGCAGGTTTATGATTCTTGGGTTTTTAGCATATTATTCCTTGTATTTTGGTGAAAATGCTAAATAAAACTTATTGAATTATGCATATTTCTCCTGTTTACATAAACTGTTATAACAAAACTACTTACTGGGGAGTTTTCTATAAACCTTTTCTTGAAAGATTTACAAATAAATAAACCCCTTCATAAGTAGTTTTCTGCAGTATCTTCATACCACAGGAGGTACTGTATGGAAATAGCAATGACATGAAGAGTTTACATACATCAACAATAACATGTCAACAATTCCTTTGAGCAAAAAGAAATTTCTTTACCCTTTTCATGGTCATATTTCATCCTAAACCGAATGCACAAGATAAGCTGGATTTGTGAGGTTTGAGCACCAGTAGATTAAGGAACTCATTTTTAGAGTCTTACCATTGGTAATTTCATTTCATGGCCTTATATAAAATTAAAAAAAATCTGGAAGTCTGCTTTTTCCGCTTCTGCACTTTTATTTTAACTAGGAAATAGAAATGCAGTCATTTTTCCTCCTTTAACAATGTTCTCCGACGGCAAATATGTTCTGCTTGTCTCTGTGGCATTATCTATTCCTTAGAGTAGAATGTAATTGATTCCCTGTCGCAAATTTATCATCTTCCCTTTCTTTTAGCCTCTTTCTTGCTCTTGGAGAATTTTGGGGGGTTGCACCTGGGCCAGCCCCATCATCAATAAGGTAGGGTTATCCGATTATGTTAAGCCCTCTCTTGTTATATGTTAAAGCTCCTTGGTCAGTGATCCCATTGAGGGTGGTTGCGTGAGTTTGTCAACAGGTTATAAAACTTTGTGAATGTGTCACGGTTCCTTATGCTCCATAGCTGACTCCATTTTGATGGGTAAAAGCTAAGATGATATTGGCTAACAATTTTTTCTCATAATATGGTTTCTTATCAAAGCAAGATTCTTGTCATAATTCTAATGTTTAACATCTTCTTCTGCAGAGGCAATTGTCGACAGCAGCTCCAAAATTGAGAATCCAATGTGCATACCATCTACTGGATTTCTTAGTGAAGATTCTTCACAAAAATGCTATCCTTTGGAAAATTATGCCAGCAGTATAGTCATTCCATCATTGCCGTTGACAATAAAATGGCTAAGAGACTCTGTCAAGGACAATCCTTCCCTCCGGCTTCAGGTAAAGACAAATTTTCATGCAACAAAAATCATGATTATCTCTATATTTAATTGGAGAGGGAGGAGTAGCATGTAGATGAGTGTGATCTTGTGACTATATAGAGAAAGGACTATGGTGGAAAGGTTGTCATGATGGATCTTATTTGAAATTAAAAGTGACTGCTTATCCCAGAAAAAGGACAAAAAAAAGTTGTCAAATATTCCTTCCACAGTCAGAGAATATTTACACTGAGACATGCATGAAATCTAGTTGAAGCATAATGTGGTTTCGTTTCCCACCTGTTGCTGAAAAGTAATATCTCATTCCATGTATGCATTCTATTTTCTCATAGATTAGTGACTAATTATAAAAAATCACTCAAGGCAACTGTGGGTTTCTCGGTGCTGGATCAATGAGCTGAGTGGTATTAATTATTTAAAAATTTTATTTCAAAGCAAAAGTAGAGGAAGGTTGCACTATTTTAAGTTTAACCTAATTTTTTACTCAAAGGAAATGGGTTAAGCAAATGCTTTGTACTAATATATTTCGAAGGAATACCATAGTTAAAGAGGGGTGGTGATAGTTTCATATTAGTCTCATATGATTTGCATTTTCTTTCTGTGTGAAGGTTCTGGACGGGATCCTTACATCTGGTGGGTGATGTGTTAAAGCTTTTAAGGAGATGATCAACAGAGTCGTAATCATTTTTATGTAGTTTTATATACACCTACAGCAAAGCTGCCTTCGAACGTATAAGCAGCAGCCACCCTCGCCTTGAATGGTGTCACAGTATGTGAAGTAATGTTCCAGCATATTCCTTAAGTTGATTGTTTCAACTTCATGTATATTTTTTTTTCCATTGGATTATTAATTGATTCGCCATCCCTAGGTTACCAGTGTGTTGTAATGTCTGATACTTGTATGTATACATAAAATTTTGGCTCATTCTCGTTGTGCAAGAATTGTAATAATCAAGCAATTCCAGCGTCAAGTGTCATACGTTTCTTCCTGATTGTTGGAACAAGTTGGATTTTTGCCATTGTGTGAAAAATATTGAAGTTTTCTTATGAAATAACCAGTATTTAGTGCACAAGTGCCTTAGCTGCAGCATAGAATTGTTTCTTTTCTTACATGTATACTGGTGTCAGCACAAGGCAA